>WOXC01003860.1:0-591978 GCA_011680675.1 Gymnobelideus leadbeateri | reverse complement strand
AACTATCTCATGTAAGGGAAGTGGGTGCAAAGGAGGGGGAGAATAAGGAAGGCTAAAAAGGCAAAACCACATTCACATTGAATTTGGTTCAGGGAGAAAAATGACATACATACTAAATGGGATATCTCAACCTGCAGCAGGATAGGGGGAAGGGGGATGAGAGGAGGGATGATGGATGGGAGGGCATCCTTGGGGTGAGGGGAGGTTGGAAGTACCCATTATAGAAGAGGGACAGGATCACATAGGGAATGGACCAGGTGGAGGGTGGGATGAGTGGGAGGGAATTATAAGCAGCCTTGTACAATATATCTACTATGATAATGTTTTGCATAGCTAGACATGTACAACATATACTGAATTACTTATATCCCAAGAAGGAATGGGTGACGAGGGAGGAAGGAAAGGGATCTGAAATTCAAGGGCGTAACATTAAATGTTTCAAATATATATATAAATACTATTATTAATACTCTTTTGCCTATAATTGGGAGATAAGATGTGCAGGCATTGGGACACAAAGATTCATCTTCCTCTAATGGAAAAGTCGATGCGGGTATGGGAGAAGGTATGGGAGAGAGCAGATTGGAGGAAGCGATATCTTGTGGGACTGCTATTCTGGGAGGTTGGGTAGGGGAATAATGGGGGGAAAATGATTGTAACTCAAAATCTGGCGGAAATGAATGATGTAAAACAGAAGTTAATAAAGTATTTGTTTAAAAGTTAAAAAAAAAAAAAGTAAACAGCAGCGATGCATTCACCAGTAGCATATGGATACACATATATTTCTTACACATTTTTGAGCCCCAAGCCTAGAATTCTCTGCATATACACATTGTCAGTATATTTCCAAAAGCCAACTTGCATAGTTTGTTTAGATAGCTGCAGTGCTAACAGTATTGTCACTCAACTCAGTGAAAGGCACAAGGGGAGTAGATGGGCAGGTGAAGCTACCATGAATAAGTCACATGATATGGTAAGACTTGCATCATCTTCCCATGCTAGCTAAACAATTGCTGGCAATATGTTAATATGCAAAGCATTTCTTTCTGATTATGGGTAAATATAAAAAATATTCTGTGGACTTCAAGCTGAAAGTGATTGTGCCTCTGAATAGCACGGAAACAGAGCTGTGGAAAGAGTTTTCAGTGAGCAAAAATTTGGTATAAGACTGGCAGAAACTAAAAGACAAGTTAATACTGGCACAGTTTTTAAAACTTCACATAATGGTTGCCTTTTCAAGCAACACCCCACTTTTTTCAAAAAATTTGACAGAAAACCTGCAATGATTTTATGGTAAAATATAGTCATTTACTTTATCATTGGTCCTCTGGAATCATGATTGGTTATTATATTGATCACTTCTTAAGTCTCAAAGTTGTTTGTCTTCATAAAGTTACATAAAATGTTCTGGTTCTGTTCACTTTACTATGCTTCAATTCATACAGGTCTTCCCAGATTTCTTTAAAACCGTATTTTTCATTATTTCTTATGGCACAATAGTACCACATTACATTTATATGCCATAATTTGTTCAGCCATTGCCCAATTGCTGAATGCCCCCTTAGCCAGTTCTTTCCTCATTTTTCTTTTAAAAAACAAAAAGAACCATAACAAAGAAACAAAAATAAGCAACTTCTGAACTTTAAGCTAAAAGAACAATAGCAGAGCCCACTCATCCTTTTATGAGGAAGAGGTAACACCTCATCTGAGTCCTACAGAAGCACTGGAGATAATGAGTTTCCCCTCCACATTTGTGATTTGGACACACATATTCCTTATATGTATTCCCCTTTTTACATATTCCTTATGTGTATCCACCCATCTCATCAATAGTGTACATATTTATGGGAAAGTGTGCCCCAGATTCATGGGGGAAGAAAAATATTTTATTATAATTTTCTTACTATTCTCTTTCACTAAGAGCCTTTGCTTTGAATTATGTCCTCTGATTGGCAAAGAGAAGCACTATTTACAAGAGCTCATGAGCTGTTTTTGAGTTAATATGGACACCAAAAGTGCATTGAACCTGAGATAGACTTGTTTGTGGGACCCCTATGTGAGTCAGGATATGGGCCAAAGTGCTACATTCACTATACCAGTTCTCCCAGAATTGGAAGGCAATCTCCAATAAGAACTCAACCCATCTCTGAATTACAGTTCTCATGGTTGACTTCCCAATGATTTCTGTTAAATCTTCATGCAGGCAAATGCCTCACGTCAGACCTTCCTGACAATAACTGTTGACCTTCTTATAGACTTTTCTATTATCTGCTGTTGGACACTTGTCTAATTTCCTTCCCTTCCCTGTGGACCTTTCTGGTATCTAGGTTCCAGTCATCCCTAGACTAGCCCATCCTACTATCAACCAAGGCATAGAATTAAAATATTTTGCTGCCATTTTTGAAACTACAGTCAAGTTGGGGAGACATAGAAGTTAACCCCTCAAACACTCTCCATATCTTCCTTATATATTTCTGGCCACCCTCTGGATCAAGTGCTTACTATAGAATAATGAGTCCTATGGCACTCATAGAAAACCAGAGACAGTCAGTCACAAATTCCTGTGCATCCAAATGAAGGCCACCAGTTGGTAAACCAGTTTACAAGTACATTTCTTGCTTCTAATGAAATAGTAATCAACTATGCATTTAAATGCCACTAACAACAACAACAAAGAACAAAAGCTATACTGAAAGCACACAAAAGAGCTGGAAGTTTGTCAGAAAATTGTCAAGTTACAGACACCTTTGGTTTCATCTGGGAACAACTTAAGGGGAAATTAACTTCTAGGAAGGGAACATGAACATGTCAGACTGGGCTTGAAAAAGCAAATGATTGAGCCTGTTTTAGGAATGGTCTCTAATAAGAAAACATAGACATTTACCTCATAATTTACCTCTGAAAAGTCAGAAAAGATGGAGTCAGACAAAACTAAAGTTGTTTTCTTAATGATGACATAAAGTTCAATAAAACTTTATATCACCAGATTTATTTAGCATTTCTTTTTTGTCCATAGCCCTTATTGCCAGATATAAATATGAAATGTAGATTAGAGAGAAAACAAGATATCCAGACTCCTTGGTACCATTCAGTAGTGCTGATGCCAACCATAACAAACACAGTATAAGACCTTAAATGCTAATCACTTTTTTCAAGCAACTATGAGGTTAGGGGAAAAAAACCTTGCAAGTGGACATATATATTTTCTTGATAAAACATTTCTTCTAAATATATGCAATGTAGATATCAAAAGAAAATATTTCTAAGTGTTTAGTCTATATCTGACATTTATAGCTTTCTAAAACATTTACAATATTTTAAAATAATTACAAACTCCAAGGACAATGAACTAGTTGATATGTATAACTAGTCAGACAGCAAGAATATGTATTACTTTTTTTTATCTTCCCTGTCCCAACATACCATTTCCATATTTGGTCAGGGAAGACCAAAGAGGAAAAACAAAATCACCTTAACAAATAAGGAGCTATAAGCAAGCACAGCTCTCCCTTTCCTATAATAGACATTCGTTATGGAGAAAATATGCATTCTGTCCTTTCATTATACCCCATTTTCAAAGAGCAATAGAGGCTACAAAGCATTCACTATTACCTTACCCAAGCACTCTCCTTTGGAAACAGAAAGCCAGAGACAAGCCAAGTAGTGTTCAAAATTCATATAAATTGTACTCCTTTAAGCAGTAGAATGTGCTGCTAACCATTAACCAAATGTTATTCAACAAAAATGATCAGGTCCTAGGGAAATCCCATGCTTGCCCTCATGGTTACAGACTTCATCCCAGTGAGCAGACACAGAAGATGTAGTGAGGAAGTGAACAGAGAGTCAGAAATCTTCTATACATACCCAGCACTCCCTCCCTCTGGGTGGCCATACTAACTCATCATAAACTGAGCTGTGTTTTGTTGTTGTTCAATAGGTTTTCAGTCATGTCTGACTCTTCATAATCCCATTTGGTGTTTTCTTGACAAAGATACCAGAGCAGTTTGCCAATTCCTTCTCCAGCTCATTTTTACAGATGAGGAACTGAGGCAAACAGGATTAAGTGACTTGCCCAAGGTCACACAAGTAATGTCTGAAGTCAAATTTAAAGGCAGAAAGAGCTTTCCTGACTTCAGACCCTGCACTCTACCCATTGCACCAACTAGCTTCTCATAAATTGTGTGAATTACAACAAATGGTTTTAGGTCTTAACTCCCTTCCTACTAAGAAACACTTTTATAGCCATAGTCCTATGACCCTAATGAAACCAAGTTGCTCCCCACAAGAACAAATGAAATATTCTCAGCTATATACTGTGTTTTATTCTTTGCAGAGTATCAATAAAATTATCGCTCTGTCTTAGCATTACAGAGGATGCTTTGACTGAGAAATTAAGCTAAAGAAAGTCCCTGGAACAAAAATAAAAAAAAAAACAGGTTCAGGGAAGCAAAGTGAATACAGGCAAGGTGGAGGGATGTTGTATAAGAAAAGGCTTGTCAGAGCCTAAAGAAAACCAGGAGTTATGAAGACTGAAAATTCTGGAATCAAGAACTAGGTCTGTATGCTTGAATAAAACAAAGGAATTCTGGGGAGAACTGAAAAGACAAGACTGGTGGCTCTTCATTTCTTTCCACTATCTTTCTCTTCTAAGGAAGAATATGCCAATATACCTATCTTCCTAATCTCTGTCTCTGTCTGTCTGTCTGTCTGTCTATCTCTCTCTGTCTCTCTGTCTCTCTCTGTCTCTCTCTCTCTCTTTCTCTCTCTTTACCTGCCTTTGAAGTCTGCTTCTGTGATAAACTTTTAGCAGTTGGTAGTGCAGACTTTAGGTAGGGCCTAAAGTCTGGGAAACCTGAGTTCAATCCAGCCTCCAACACTTACTAGCTGTGTAGCTGTGTAACCTTGGACAAGTCACTTAACCTCTGTTTGCCTTAGTTTTCTTCAGTTACAAAATGGGGAAAAAATAATAGCACCTATCTTTCAGAGTTCTTGTGAGACTCAAATAAGATACTATTTACAAAAATGACAGTAGAATGCCTGGCACATAGTTGTTGCTATATACCCTTCACTTCTTTTCCCTTGTTCCATGGTATAAGCATTATATTTCCAATGTATATCATTGAATGAGTGCAATATGAAGAGAAAAGGCAAGGGACCCAAGAGTAGAGAGAGCATACTCACAGGAGAGTAGTTATTTTTTTAAATAAAAATTCTTATGAGTATTAGGAGAGCAAGGAATAGTTTATCTGTCAAATTTATGGGAAAAGGAGGAATTTATAACCAAACAAGAGATAGAAAATATTACAAAATGCAAAATGGATAATTTTGATTACATTAAATTGAAAAGGTTTTGCACAAAGTCAATGCAACCAAGATTAGGAGAGAAGCAGGAAACTGGGAAAGAATTTTTACAACTAGTGCCTCTAATAAAGGCCCCATTTCTAAAATATATGGAGAAATGAGTCAAATTTAGAAGAATACAAGTCATTTCTCAATTGATAAACAGTAAAAGGATATGAACAGGCAGTTGTCAGAGAAAGAAATTAAAGCTATTTATAGTCATTTGAATAAATGCTCTAACTCACCATTGACTAGAGGGGTACAAATCAAAACAACTCTTAGTTACCACATAACACCTATCAGAATGGCTAACAAAAAAGGAAAATGATAAATGTTGGAGAAGATAGGGGAAATTTGGAACATTAATTCATTGTTGGTGGAGTTGTGAACTGATCCAATCATTCTAGAGAGAAATTTGGAACTATGCCCAAAGGACTATAAGAATGTACATACCCAGGCGGAGCCAAGATGGCAGAGTAGAAACAGCTCATCCAAGCCACTCTGCCCCCAGATTCCCTCCAAACTATATAAAAGGGAACTCTGAACAACTTTTGGAGCCCCAGCACCCACAGAATGACACAGAGAAGCTAACCTCCTGCTGAGGACAGACAGCAGCCCTGCAGGAAGGACCAGCACAGCAGTCTGGGAGCCGGCAGTGTGCAGCACACAGAGTGCAGGGAGCCCAGCCGAGCCAAGCCGAGCCCAGGTCCCCGTGAGCTGAGATTTTAGCCCTAGGGCGGCAGGGCCAGTTGCCAGCTGGAGAGACCCCAGAACACCAGCAGCTGTGGCAACTCCAGAATTATCAACATAGACATACCTAGACAAAGTGAGAGGTTAGTGCCCTGTGGACTTTAGGACCAGTATTTGGGGAATGCATCAGCTTCCTCCCCTGGGGGCTAGAAGCCTCTGAGGAGACATGCCATTTTGTAGTTTTCAGAGGCAGCTCCAGCTCCTGGCCTGCGAACTGTAGGGAGACCCAGCGATCAGTATTGGGGGGGTAATCGCTCTTGCTTTAACCTCCCTGGATCTGGGTTGTGATCTGGGGTGGAAGTCATGGGTGGGTTTACCGCTTGCCAGAAATGGAAGTTGCCCTCCCACACGTTCGGGACAAAAATTCCCCTATATGTCAGCAAAGACATACTGTGGCAACAAGCCCAAAAGTCAAGTAAATAAGTGGCAACATGCCAAGGCAAAGGAAGCAGAAAAATGCAACCCTAGACTCCGGTTTTGGGGGTACAGAGTGGGAAAAGGACTGTGAGGTCAGAAGTCCTGCTCCAAAAGCCCCAGGGGAAAACATGAGCGGGTTGTAGGCCATAGAGGACCTTAAGAAGGACTTTAAAAACCAAATAAGAAAAGTGGAGGAAAAATTGGAAAGAATGTACATACCCTTTGATCAAGCAATATCTCTTCTAGGGCTGTATCCCAAAGAGATCATAAAAATGGGAAAAGGATCCAAATGTACAAAAATATTTATAGCAGCTCTTTTTGTGGTGGCCAAAAACTGGAAATTTAGGGGATTCTCATCGATTGGGGAATGGCTGAACAAGTTGTGGTATATGAATGTAATGGAATACTATTGTGCTATACAAAATAATGAACAGAATTCAGAAAATCTGAATTGGGGGTGGAGCCAAGATGGCGGAGTAGAAACAGCACATCCAAGCCACTCTCCCCCCAGATTATCTCAAAACTATGTAAAAGGGGACTCTGAACAACTTCTGGAGCCCTAGTACCCACAAAATGACACAGAGAAGCTAACCTCCCGCTGAGGACAGCCCAGCAGCCCTGCAGGAAGGACAAGCTCAGCGCTCAGGGAGCCAGCAGCACAGTGCGCAGTGTGCGGGGAGCCAAGCACAGGTCCAGTCGAGGTTGTAGCCCCAGGGCAGCAGGGCCAGCAGCCGGCTGGAGGGACCCCAGAACACCAGCAGCTGTGGCGATTCCAGAATTATCAACATAGACAGGCCTGGGACAAAGTGAGAGGTTAGTGCCCTATGGACTTTGGGACCAGTATTTGGGGAATGCGTTGGCTTCCTCCCCTGGGGGCTAGAAGCCACTGAGGAGACAGGCCATTTTGTAGTTTTCAGAGGCAGCTCCAGCTCCTGGACTGCGAACTGTAGGGAGATCCAGCGATCAGTCTTGGGGGGTAATCACTCTTGCTTTAACCTCCCTGGATCTGGATTGTGATCTGGGGTGGAAGTCATGGGTGGGTTTCCAGCTTGCCAGAAATGAAGTTGTTCCCCCCCACACACGTTCGGGATGAAAGTTCCCCTATCTGGCTGCAAAGCCATAGTGTGGCAACAAGCCCAAAAGTCAAGTAATTAAGTGGCAACATGCCAAGGCAAAGGAAACAAATTAAACAGAAAAATGCAACCTTAGACTCCTACTTTCAGGGCAAAGAGGATCGAAGCATAGAGCAGGAGGAGAGCTGTGAGGTCAGAAGTCCTGCTCCAAAAGCCCCAGGGGAAAACATGAGCAGGTTACAGGCCATAGAGGACCTTAAGAAGGACTTTAAAAATCAAATGAGAGAAGTGGAGGAAAAATTGGGAAGAGAAATAAGAAGGATGCAGGAAAAGTATGAAATGAGGGTCAACAGCCTGACTGAGGAAAACAACACCTTAAAAAATAGACTAACTCAAATGGCAAAGGAGGCCCAAAAGAGCAATGAGGAGAAGAATGCCATAAAAAGTCGAATTTGCCAGATGGAAAAAGAATCTCAAAAGTTCACTGAGGAGATTCATTCCTTCAGAGCTAGACTGGAGCAAATGGAAGCTAATGACTTTATGAGAAACCAAGATGCTGTTAAGCAGATCCAAACAAATGAAAGATTAGAAGGCAATGTGAGGGGTTGTCCAGGCGGGGTACCGCTCACCCCACTTGTGTCCCACCGCAGCGGCCTTTCCAGGTGCGCTCCTGGGCGGGCCTGATCCTTCGGAGCCTGCATGGGACCCCCACATGGGCGCGGCCCCTCATCCCCATCGTCGTGGAGCAGACGCTTCACTCTACTCTCCTCACGTAGGGCGGGGGAGAAAGGGCCTATGACATTTACTCTTGTCTACTGTGAGAACAGATCATCTGTGTTATGGGACCTATTGATGACAGTTTGGCCAGTTTAGTCATTGCCCAGCTCCTTTTCCTTCAGTCAGAAAGTAACAAGAAACCTATCCTTATGTACATCAATAGCCCTGGAGGTATAGTGACTTCAGGCCTGGCCATCTATGACACTATGCAATACATCTTGAATCCTGTCAGCACTTAGTGTGTCGGCCAGGCAGCTAGCATGGGCTCCCTGCTGCTTGCAGCTGGCTGCCCTGGCATGCGCCACTCATTGCCCAACTCTCAAATCATGATCCACCAGCCATCTGGAGGGGCCCGGGGACAAGCCACTGATATTGATATTCAAGCTGAGGAGATCATGAAGCTGAAGAAGCAACTCTATGGTATCTATGCTAAACACATGAAGCAGCCTCTGGATGTGATTGAGGCTGCCATGGAAAGGGACCGCTACATGAGCCCTATGGAAGCCCAGGAGTTTGGCATCTTGGACAAAGTGCTGGTGCACCCCCCACATGATGGGGAGGATGAGCCAGAACTGGTACAGAAGGAGACTGCAGAAGTCCCTGCTCCAGTTGGGCCCTGAGGATGGATGAAGCCCATTCCTCCCTGTGGACAGTGAGGAGTAAATCCCCCCAAAATGATACCCCCTTATCTACACTGGCTCTCCCCTGACCTGTGCACTTTGCTGCTCTGTCCTAGGACTCCTGTTGTAGCTTTAGATTTTGGGGGGGTCCAGGGGCCCATCTGGTGGTGAAGCAGAGGGAGCAGTGGCTAAGCTGGGTTACTGCCCCAGAACTGACTTGCCAGAGAGCATGGATTTTACATTAAAACTTTGGTCACTTTTCGGTCAAAAAAAAAAAAAAGAAGGCAATGTGAAATATCTCAAGGGAAAAACCACTGACCTGGAAAATAGATCCAGGAGAGACAATTTAAAAATTATTGGACTACCTGAAAGCCATGATCAAAGAAAGAACCTAGAAATCACCCTTCAAGAAATTCTCAAGGAAAATTGCACTGACATTCTAGACCCAGAGGGCAAAATAGAGGTGGAAAGAATCCACCAATCACCTCCTAAAAAGGATCCCAAAAAGAAAACTCCCAGGAATATTATAGCCAGGTTCCAGAATCCCCAGATCAAGGAGAAAATACTACAAGCAGCCAGGAAGAAACAATTTCAATATCGTGGAAACACAATCAGAATAGCCCAGGATGTGGCAGCGTCTACACTGAGGGACTGAAGGGCATGGAACACAATATCCCAGAGGGCAAAAGAGCTGGGAATGAACCCAAGGGTCACCTACCCAGCAAAACTGAGTATTTTGTTTCAGGGGAAAATATGGTCATTCAGAGGAATAGATGACTTTCAAGTATTCTTGAGGAAAAAACCAGAGTTGAATAGAAAATTTGACATCCAGACACAAGAAGCAAGAGATGCCTGAGAAGGTAATCAGGGAAAAGAAATCAAGAGGAACTTATCAAAGTTGAACTATTTACATTCCTATATGGATAAACAATAACTGTGACTGATGAAATCTTCCTCAGTATGAAAATAATGGAAGAAGGGTGTATGGTCATATGAATACATATGTGAATGTGCGTATATATGTCTACAGTTATATATGGATAGAGGGCATAGGTTGAATTTGTTGGGAAGGGAGGATACTCAAGGGGTCAAATTATGAAGTGAGAGAGGAAAGTAGCAAGAGGAGATGGGGAGAGACAGGGTAGGGTAAACTATCTCATGTAGAAGAAGCATGGGGAAGTGGTTGCAAGGGAGGGGAAGAATAGGAAGGCAAAAAGGCAAAACCACATTCTCATTGAATTTGGTTCAGGGAGAGAATGACATACATACTAAATGGGATATCTCAACCTGCAGGAGAATAGGGGGAAGGGGGATGGGGGGAGGGATGATGGATGGGAGGGCATCCTTGGGGGGAGGGGAGGTTGGAAGTACCCACTATAGAAGAGAGACAGGATCAAGTAGACCAGGTTGGGGGTAGGATGAGTGGGAGGGAATTATAAGCAGCCTTGTACAATATATCTACTATGGTAATGTTTTGCATAGCTAGACATGTACAACATATACTGAATTACTTATCTTCCCAGAGGGAATGGGTGACAAGGGAGGAAGGGAATGGATCTGAAATTCGAGGTCTTAAGATTAAATGTTTCAAATATATGTAAATACTATTATTAATACCCTTCTGATTGTAATAGGGAGATAAGATGTGCAGGCATTGGGACACAAAGATTCACCTTCCTCTAATGGAAAAGTCGAAGGGGGTGTGGGATTGGAGGGCAGATTGGAGGAAGCGGTATCTTGTGGGACTGCTATTCTGGGAGGGTGGGTAGGGGAAAAACAGGGGGGGAAAATAATTGTAACTCAAAATCTGGTGGAAATGAATGATGTAAAACAGAACTTAATAAAGCATTTGAAATAAAAAAAAGAAAAACCTGGATTTACATGACTGATGCTGAGTGAGCAGAACCAGGAGAACTCTGTATGCAATAATAGCCACAGTACGTGATGACTGACTTTTATAGACTTAGCCCTTCTCAGCAATGCAAGAACCTAAAACAATTCCAAAGGATTCATAATAGAAAATGCTATCTATATCCAGAGAAAGAACTATGGAGTCTGAACACAGAGTGAAGCAGACTATTTTCTTTTTTGTTAGTTTTGTTTTGTTTTTCTTTCTCATGGTTCCTCCCATTTGCTATAATTCTTCTATACAACAAGACTAATGTGAAAATATGTTTAATAGGGATGTATAAGTAGAGCCTATATTAGATTGCGTGCTCTCTTGGACAGGGGGAAGGGAAAGAGGAGGAGAAAATTTAAAATTTATGGAAGTGAATGTGGAAACTAAAAATAAATGTATTAACTTTTAAAAAATTCTTACATGTATAATATATATCAAGTTGCCTACCATTTCCAGAAGAGGAGAGGAGAAAAGAGGAGGGAGAAAAATCTGTAACTCAAAATCTTGTAAAAGTGAATGCTAAAAATTATTTTGGAATGAAACAGGTGGGGGAAATAAAATACTATTAAATTCTCTAAAAAGAAAATACTATTAAATTCTCCAAAAGCATGCCTTATATGAAATTATCATTCACTAGAAGATTTCCCAGTAATTATAGGAGTAAAGCAAGGATGTCCATTCTCCCCATTCTCGTTTGATATAGTTCTAGAAATACTAACAGTATCAATAAGACAAAAGAAGAAACGCATATAGATAAAGAAGAGACAAAACTATATCTATTTGCTAATGACAATGGTTTACTGAGAACAATCCTAGGATATTGGCAAATATATTGAAAAATAGCTGCAGTAACATTGCAGATTTTTTCAAAACAAATCCAAATCAGAACTGTCAGGGGGCAGAGTCAAGATGGCAGAGTAGAAACAGGATTTCCAAGGGGCTCCAGCTTCCACTCCTACAATCCATGTAAAATGTGACTCTGAACAAACTTTGGAGCTACAGAACCCACAAAATGACACAGAGAAGCTAACCTTCCACTGAGGACAGGCCAGCAGGAAGCAACCAGCAACGCCCAACTCCAGCCCCATGAGAGACTGAGGCCTTAGCCTCAGGGCAACCACAGCCAGCCACTGGCTGAAGGGACTTCAGATCACCAGCAGCTGTGATGGTTTCCAGAATTATCAATCCATAGATGCTAAGGACAGAGTAAGAGGTCAGTGCAGTGTGGACTTTAGGACCTGGGAATTCGGAAGTGTGGTCAGCCTTTGCTCACAGGGAGAGAAGTGGCTGAGGCACAGCATCTGTGAGACACGTGGCAGCTTCAGCTCCTGGCTTGCAGAGTGTAGGGGGACCAAGCAATCAGTCTAAGGGCTAATCCCCCTTCCTTTAGCCTGCTTGGATCTGGACTGTGGTCTAGGGTGGAGGTCCTGGGGTGTGGGACCAGCTTGCCAGAGTGTGTGGAGGCTTCAGATAGGGCACCCAACTAATACCTTTGGGAGCTCAGAAAACCCCAGTGATTGGGACAAAACTCCCCTGTCTGGTAGCAGAGTCCTACTGTGGCAAAAAGCCCAAAAGTCAAGTAATTAAGTGGCAACATGAGCAAATGAGGGAAGCAAAGGAAGCAGAGCAACCCAATTTTACACTCCTATTTTGGGGACAAAAAAGAACAAAGCATGGAACAGGAGGAAGACAACAAAGTCAGAATTCCTGCACCAAAAGCTTCCAAGAAAAATACAAGCTGGTTACAGGCCATAGAGGAGCTTAAAAAGGATTTTGAAAATCAAATAAGAGAAGTGGAGGAAAAATTGGGATGAGAAATGAGAATGATGCAAGAAAATTATGAAATGAGAGTCAACAACCTGACTGAAGAAAATAACACCTTAAAAACAGAATAACTCAAATGGCAAAAGAGGCTCAAAAAGGCAATGAGGAGAAGAACACCTTAAAAAGCCAAATTTGCCAGATGGAAAAAGAATCTCAAAAGCTCACTGAAGAGAATCATTCCTTCAGAATTAGATTGGAGCAAATGGAAGCTAGTGACTTTATGAAAAATCAAGATACTATTAAACAGATCCAAACAAATGAAAAAAATAGAAGGCAATGTGAAATATCTCATTGGGAAAACCACTGACCTGGAAAGTAGAGCCAGGAGAGATAATTTTAAAATTATTGACTACCTGAAGGCCATCATCAAAAAAAGAACCTAGAAATCATCCTTCAAGAAATTCTCAAGGAAAATTGCCCTGATGTTTTAGACCCAGAGGGGGAAATAGAGGTTGAAAGAATCCACTGATCACCTCTTGAAAAAGATCCCAAAAAGAAAACTAGGAATATTATAGTCAGGTTCGTGAGTTCCCAGATCAAGGAGAAAATATTATAAGCAGCCAGGAAGAAAAATTTGAATAGTGTGGCAACACAATCAGGATAACACAGGATCTGGCAGCTTCTACACTGAGGGATCAAAGGGCTTGGAATATGATATTCCAGAGGTCAAAGGAACTGGGATTAAAACCAAGAATCACCTACCCAGCAAAACAGAGTATCATGTTTCAGGGGAAAATATAGTCATTCAGTGGAATAGAGGACTTTCAAGCATTCTTGATGAAAAAGCCAGAGTTGAATAGAAAATTTGACATTCAGATACAAGAAGCAAGAGAAGCATGAGAAGGTAAACATGGAAAAGAAATCATAAGTAACTTATCAATTTTGAACTATTTACATCCCTACATGGAAAAATGATAATTGTAACTTATTAAACTTTTCTTGGTATGACAATAGTTGAAGGGAATAGAAATGTGTGTGTGTGTCTACACATATATGTCTATGTAGGAGGGTATATGGGCATATGAATACATATGTGAATGTGTGTATATATGTGTACAGGAATACATAAATAGAGGGCACAGGACCAATTTAATAGGAAGGGATGATACTTAAAAGGTGAAATTAAGAGGTGAGTGAGGAATATAATGAGAGGAGATGGGGAGAGACAGAATGGGTAAACTATCTCATACAGAAGAGGCAAGGGAAAATGGATACAATGGAGGGGAAGAACAGGAAGGCAAAAGGGAATGGGTCAACCTTATTCTCATTGAATTTGGCTTAGGGAGGGAATGACATACAAAATAAATAGGGTATCTCACCCTACAGGAGAGTAGAGGGGAAGGGGATAAGAGGGAGGATGATGGAAGGGAGGGCACACTGTGGGGGAGGGAAGTTGGAAGCACCCACTTTTGAAAAGGGACAGGATTAAAGTAGAGAAGAGAACAAGGTGAGGGCGGTGGGATAGGAGAGAGGGAAAATAGTCAGTCTTTTACAATATATCCACTATGGAAATGTTTTGCATAGCTACACATATACAACTCTTATTGAATTGCTTATCTTCCCAGTAAGGGTGGGTGACAAGGGAGGAAGGGAATGAATCTGGAATTCAAAAATTCAAAGTTTTAAAATCAAATGTTTAAATATATATACCATTATTAATATTATTTTACATGTAAATGGGAAATAAGATATATAGGCACTGGGGCATAGAGATCCACCATGTCCAACTGGAAAGTTGAAGGGGGTATGGGAGAGAGCAGATTGGAGGAGGGGATATCCAGTGGGGATCACTATTTTGAGGTGGTGGGTAGGGGAAAATGGGGAGAAAATTTTAACTCAAAATCTTGCGGGAATTAATGATGTAAACTAGAAGTTAATAAAGCATTTGATTAAAAAAAACAAATCCAAATCAATACCACTTTCATATAATGGTAACAAAATCCAGAAGGCAATAAGGCAAAAAGAGAAATCCCCTTCAAAATGCATACGATATTTGGAACCAACCTGGCAAAGTACACTGAGGACAAAATGCTCCTAAAAGAAATAAAGAACAACATAAATATCTAGAGGAATAGTTAATATTCATTCCCATATAATAAAAATTATTACCAAAATTAATTTACAAATTGAATGCCATATCAATAAAACCACCAAAAGATTACTCTGTTGAACCTAATAAAATAATAACAAATTTCATTTGGAGGAGCAAAAGACTAACATGCAAGAGAAATAATTTTTTTAAAGTAATAATGAAAGAAAAAGAGCATTTCTAGATTGCAAGTCATATTATTAAGCAGAAATAACCAAAATTACTTTGGTATTAGGTTAGAGTAGTAGATCAATGGAACAGACTGGACAAGGAAAAGTAAGGAAAAATTAATTTTATAACCCAGCATTCTATAAACCCCAAAATATAAACTACTTTGAAAAGAATTCTCTATTTGATAAGAACTTCTGTAAAAACTGAAAAGTAGTTTTTGGACCAACATCTTATCTTGAATTCTGTAATAAATTCAAAATGTATTCAGGCCTTGAACATTAAAATAATATCATAAAAAGTTAAAAGAAGAACAAATCATTTTCCTTTCACAATTATGGCTAAGTGATAAGTTCTTAAAGAGACAATTATAAAATATAAAACATATAATTTAATTAATGTGTTGCACATATTCTGGGGCTATTCTTCCAACCTCCATTCTCATTAACAGACTGAGTCTCCAAAAGGAAGTTGCTAATTCTCCCTTTAGGGTTCAGGGTTCCAGTAGCTCTGTGGAGTTAGACTGAGAGAATAGTTTTCAAGCCCTAACCAGTGTGCTCCTCCACTGATCATCAGTTGATATCTATTATTTAGTCAGAATTAATTAGTTTTTAGAAACAGGTAGCTAACCAAGGTAGCATAGTAAAAACAATTGGTACAAAATATGCCCATAAATCCAAGGGTACATCTTCCCACAAGTATTGTACATATTGAGTTCAACGGAAAGTGGTATCAAGGTTAGAGCACATATAATAAAACAAATACCTCATAATTCCTAGCAATCCTTTTCTCCCCTTCCTGGAGTTCTCACAATTTTCCCCTTAGGCATAATATAGCTTTTTTTTCCTGGGCTTCTCATCTCCTCCCTATATGGTTGTTGTGTGTTCTTGAAGAGGACCAAAATTACATCACTGTGCTAGAGTCGAGTTTACAATGTCTCCAATCGTGGCTGATCAGACCAATACAAACTTGTAATGCTCTACAACAGGTCAGGAACAAATAGCCTGTGTGAACATTTGAAGTGGATTCTTTAAAATTGCGCATCCTGCATTTCCTTTGAGCTGTCTCAATTCTGCTTTGCTCATAGAGCACAGCACCTTCTCTAATGTGGGTACACCATGCTAAGCAGTCTTATGCCAGTGTCTCCCATGTCATACAATCAATTCTAAAGTTCTTCAGAGAAACCTTGAGAGTGTTCTTGGATCACTTCTTCTGACCACCATGTTGACACTTGCCCAGTGTGAGTTCTCCATAAAACAGTCTTTCTGGCAAGTGTACATTTTGCATTTGATCAATGTGGTCAACCCATTGGAGTTGTGCTCTGAAGCAGAGTTTGGATGCTTGGCAGTTTAGCTTGAGTAAAGACCTCAGTGTCTGGTACCTTATCCTGACAATCGAAGTTAAGAATCTTCCTAAGACAACTGAAATGGAAGCCACTCAGTTTCCTTTCGCGGCTCTGGTAGACAGTCCAGGTCAGCACAATAGCTTTATAGATTTTCAGTTTGATAGTCAGTCTAATACCTCTTCTCTCCCATACTTTCCTTTGGAGTCCCCCAAACACTGAGCTATTTCTGGCAATGCTTGTGTCAACCTCATTATCAATGTGTATTTCCCTGGAAAGTAAAATATCAAGGTAAGTGAACTTATCTTTCAGTGAGGGTGAACACAGCATCAAGGTCAGCTACCACACTGGTGGTAAATTCTTCAATTTCCAAAGGCTACAAGCCATGACCAAAGTGGAGGGAGTACTGGTGAATGATTTTCTGTTTGCAGATGATTGTGCAGTCAATGCAGCCTATAAAGTTGAGATGCAACAAAGTATGGATTAATTCTCTGCTGCTTTTGCTAATTTTGGCCTAACGCTTAACATCAAGAAAACTCAGGTGCTCCATCAGCCATCACCACACTATCTATACATGGAAGCATCAGCTACAACAAATGGAGAAGTTTTGAATGCAGTAGGCTTCTCATAGAGTCTTTGAAGCTGTCTTTCTTTGGTGCATCATTTTTCCTTGATTCCCGGTGTCAACAATCCCAGTCATAGCTTTTCTTGGAACATGTTAAGACATGGATAAAAAGCACAAATTCTCTGATGCTCCAAAGTTTACAAGGTCAGCCTCTGGTCAAAGTAGAGGAAAAAGATAGAGGATCTGTTCATTGATGTCCGTGATTTGTTTCCACTCACTTAATATCTTTCTGTCTTTCTAATATATTGAAAACTAATCTCTCAATGCCCTCAAAACTGTATTACTCAAGGGGCGGCTAGGTTGCGCAGTGAATAGAGCACCGGCCCTGGAGTCAGGAGTACCCGAGTTCAAATCCAGCCTCAGACACTTAACACACACACAAACTAGCCGTGTGACCTTGGGCAAGTCACTTAACCCCAATTGCCCTCCAAAAGAAAAAGCAAAAAAGAAAGAAAGAAAGAAAGAAAGAAAGAAAGAGAGAGAGAGAGAGAGAGAGAGAGAGAGAGAGAGAGAGAGAGAAAGAGAGAAAGAGAGAAAGAAGAAAAAACTTTTAAAAAAAACTGTATTACTCAAGCATAATTCCCTCTCTATATACTTTGGTCTACTCCAGCTGCTCTTCCTGTTTTTGCTGTTTCAGTATTATTTGTTACTTACTCATACAGAACATCAAACACTATAATGTAAGAATCTGAACATAAGGCTTCACTGTCACTGATGGGCAAGGTGGTTTCTTACAGTCATCTTTACCATCTTTTGACAGATCTTTTCCATTTTCTATTTGTTGTCCTCCTTCCATTTTCATATTTAAATGCCTTTGGTATGACGTAACCAAGTTTTATGTAAATTCATTTTTTCCTTTCATAACTTCTCACTATTCTGTGAGCTAATATTACTCATAACCTCCCACTATCATAACAGGCATACTTCACAGCACAAGATAATTTTTTTTCTTAATTTATAACACTATTCTATTACATTAGCCCTAATAATTTAAATATGACTATATTTCAAACCAAATGATACGTTTTTAATTTTCTCCATCTGGTTATAATCATTATGTGCTGCTTTGTTATTTTTTTGAGATTTGTGAACACTGAGCAAATTTTTGCAAAAGTAATATTTCTTGAATTATTTTTCTGGGCCTAGTTTGAAGGTTGCATCCTGCTGAGAATACTATTTGAATTGGGATAAGATAATAATGACAGATACTTTTTAACTGACAATATAATATCTACCATAGTTTATTCAATGTGTGAAAATGAAAACCTTATTAGTACAGTTACTATTGACTTGATAAGAAAAAATTCACATCACCTAAAAGAAAAACACATTAAAAGGTCAGTTTGGCTAACATAGTATTTACAGAAATAGCTACAGTAGAAAAAGGTGATCCATTAAAAAAAAGCCAAGTGAAATAAGACACAGTTAGATCTCACTTGGCCTCCCACCTCTTGAGATTCATAAACTCACATTTTAGAAATCTTGAGGGAATGACTTACCTTTAATGTGCCTTGTTTCACTTGACCCATTTACATTAGTCAGTACTTTCCCGACAGGCCTTTTTTTGGTAAATATCACACTTCCATGCCTCTTGTTGACCTTTTTTTCTAACCTGAATTTTTCTTTACTTCTTAAGTGTTTTTGAACAGATATCAGATCTTATTTTGCTCAAGAAAATAAATAAATTATAAGAACTTGTTCATCTATATCACCATAAGAGGAAAACAGACATCAACAAGAAATGTCACATTTCTAAGCTTGAATCCAGTCTTTTGTACCTAAGTTGTCCAACTTGCCTGCTGAACCAGAAGCTATCCAGATGTGTGATGTAATGTCAAAAAGATAAGTGAAAATATCAAGGGCTTTTATCAGAGACTGGTACTTTGTATATAATATAAGCACTTATGATAAATCATAGTTATTAATTTGCAATGATGATTGAGGTTGAATGCAATGAAGTAAAGGCAGGGAAGCTCTTTGCCCATAGGTTCATTTTGTCTGATTCTACTTGACCCAGTAACTCTCTTCTAGAAGAACCTTCTGCTAAATATCACACAACTCTTATAAAGGATAGGCTGAAGGAATCAGGCATGTTTGGCATGGAGAAGAAAAGACATAGGGGTTCATGATAGCTATGTTCAAAGTATTTAAAGGGCTATCATGGTGTGAGGAGGCGGTACATGGATGGGGAGAGTAGATTTCTTATTAGCCCCTGAGGGTCAAATCCAAGCAACAGGTGAAAGTTCAAAAGAGACAAATTTAGGTTTGATGTCAGGAAAAATTTCCTAATAATTCATATAATGCAAAAGTGGAATAGGCTGCCTAGAGAGACTTTCCTTGTAGGTTAAATTAAGAGGTTGGATGGTTACTTATACATTATGACCTATACGTGACCAATATAATCCTTTTGTCTGTGGGTTGTACTGGATAGCCACTGAGATCCCTTTCATGCAGATTCTGTCATTCAGAGATTCTAGCTTGAAATGACTGTTACTGCCTATTCCAAAATACTAGAATCCTTTGTCCCTTGGTCTTCCATCATATCTACTGTGCCAATCCTCAGCCTTTGGTTATTCTATGCTCTGAACACTCTATTCTAGGTCCTATATGCTAAGCATGGACATCTAGGTGGCACAGTTGATAGAGTGCCAAGCCTGGAGTCAGGAAGTCTCATCTTCGTGAGTTCAAATCTAGCTTCAGACATTTACTAGCTGTGTGGCCCTGGGCAAGTCATTTAACCCTGTTTGCCTCAGTTCCTCATCTGCAAAATGAGCTGGAGAAGGAAATGGCAAAACACTTCAATATCTTTGCCAAGAAAACACCAAATGGAATCATGAAGAGTCAGACCTAACTGAAAAATAACTGAACAAAAACAATAACATATGCTAAGCATTACTGGTGAGATTCATTAAAAACAACAAAAAACTTCTCATAACAGATCATGATATCTGAACTCTCATTACTGAAGAGACTGACACCATCCAGAATAATTTCTATTATCTGCCCCTCTTTACCTAGCATAATACCTTCCTCACTACCTTAAATTTCTCCACATTATTATTCTTACTTCCCTCTTGTCTCAGAAAAAGGGACATCCTGCCTTCTCTTCCAAATTTAACCCCTCCATCCGTGTACTTGGTGCCCTCCCTTCCTGCCTCTTCTAGTACTTTACTTCATCAGTTATCCCCTTGGCCACATCAGAAGCAGTTTGAAATAGTAGAAAGACTGTTTGACTCAATCAGGCAATCTGAATTTAAATCACAGCTCTGACATTTGCTGTGAGAGTCTAGGCAAGTCATTTAACCCTTAGATGGATGTCTCCATCTAAGTCATATTCGTACTCATCACTGCTAAGCCCACATTAGTTGCTTCTGCAAGGCATTCTCATAGTCCTCATACACTGCTATGTTAGGGTTGCTGTTCCTAGGGTTCCCAAAAGTCTTTAATCTAGTGTGAATTTCAGGGGGTTTTGCTGGAGTAAGTTTGAGGAAGCTGGGCAAAGTACCTCAATTCAGGCAGCCATCTCGGTCAAAAGAATTTGTTACTTCTGATTTTAGTTTCTCCAACAACAAATCTGGGATTTTATCAATATTGACATTTTTTCCACTAGGACAAATTACAACCCACTTACACTTTTCATCTTGCACCAAAAAAAAAATTCACAGGAACAAAAGTTCCTGTCCCACAAATCCTCTAGAGAGAATTTATTCAAATATTTGAAAGCCCTGCTCTTGGTCTTTTAATATTTCATTTGTACCTGTGCTATCCTCACTGTGTGATTATTTTACTCCTTTTTGAGCATACATGTCTTTTAGGACATAATTTATGCCACTTCTTACATGAAGATCATCACTGATTACCCCTAGTGATTTCTTTTTACTACAAACAATTAGTAAGAATTGGTTTGTAGAGTTGTAATTATTTGATGTTGCATATTTTTAATATTTTTTCTATTCTGGAATTCAGAAATACGAGTAAACCTGTTCAAATAAGGTAATAAGTGATTAAACCTTGAAAGAACATGGGTTTGTTTGGGGACTTTTTTTAGATAAATGTGACTTCCTCTATTTTTACTCAGTCTTTATTTATTTTTGCACGCTGTATCTACATTTCCTGATCTTAACTGCAATGGTAAATGTCAAAATGTCACAGGAAAGATTTTTATGGTGGGTTTGTTTTTTGGGGTTGTTTTGCCAAAAGGTATTTAAAAAAAACTATTTCATTCTATTCTAATTCTAGTTTATTACATGTCAGTAGCATTGTCTTTGCTACACTATGATTTTAACACATATTAGAGACCAAAAATTGCAAAATCTAAACTGATTATACCATATCTATCTCAAAAGTGAAGCAACTTAAAGAAAAATTAGACAATAATGCATACAGTATGGGTTCTAAGAGAGTTCATAGAATCTAAACAGGAAGAAATCTTAGAGGTTAATTGCTAAAAAGACAAACTTTTCTTTTTGTCATAAGATATCAACCAATATAAATCAATTCATTTGGAAAAATTAAAAGATCTGAATTTCAAAAAGATTTCAGGAAAATCTGGAAAGACTCATGTGAACTGATGCTGAGCAAAGTGAGCCAAACCAGGAGAACACTGCATACAATAACAGCAATATTGTGCAATGACCAACTTTGATAGACTTAAGCTTTCTCAGCAATTCAAGACAATTCCAAAAGACTCATGATGGAAAATGTTATTGACATGCAGAGAACTATGGAGACTGAATGCAGAGCAAAGCATACTATTTTCTCTCTTTCTTTCTTTCTTGTAGTTTTTCCCTTTTGTTCTGATATCACAACATGACTAATGTGGTAATATGTTTAATATGATTGTACATGTATAGCCTATATCAGATTGCATGCCTTCTTGGAGAGGGGGCAGGGAGAGGGGGGAGGAATTTGAAACTCTAAACTGTATAAAAATGAATGTTGAAAACTTAAAAAAAATTAATTTAAAGAAAAACCAAACTTCCACTCTGGGGCACTGCTTTCCTGATTGGTGGCTGCCTATCCTGGAACATTATTTCAGACAATCTCCAGTCATATTTCACTTTCTGTCTACCTCTTCCTAATAACTTCCTCACCACCTGCTTCACTGCTCATCTGTATCCTTTGTTGCCACTCCCCTCTAGCTCCAGTTCCGTAACTATGAACCATGATCAAATCAATTTTTCTCTTTTTCCTGGTTGAGGTATGGCAATATATTCCCTTTGGCCCTACTAACCATTCATCCCTATAACTTTCTATACCCAAGTGTCCCCTCCCCAGTCACCACTCCTTTATGTTTATTGTTTCCCCTATTAAAAAGTAAGCTCCTTGAGCACAGGAACTGACTTTGCTTTTGTATTTGTATGCTCAAGTAGTACTTAGTATTAAGGGCTTAATAAGCCTTCTTTTATACATTCCTTTCTTCATGATTCCATTTACTGTTCTACCACATCAGTGTGTCTGACTTTCCACAGCCCTCCAATAAGTTTTACTTGTCTTTACTTTCCAACATAATAAATATAGGATGAAACCTCAGAGTTGTTTTAACTTCTATTTCTCTAATTGTTAATATTTTGAGTGATTTTTATATTGGTGTTAATAGCTTGCATTTCTCTTGGAAATTGAGTCTTTAAAGAATTTGACCACAGTCATCTATTATGTAATGGCTCTTAGCCTCATATATTTCTGCTAACTATAAAATCTTGGAATGATAAAGCATTTATTTATTAAGCACTTACTATATACTAGACACATTACTAAGCCCATGGGATACAAATACAAGCAAGCAAACAACCCCTGCCTTTCAATTTACATACTAATGGGGGAAGATAATACATAAAAGGGAATTAGAAAGGAATAGGGAATGCTGAGGAAACATCATGACTTGGAAATAGTTGGGAAGTGATGTAGAGACCTAGTTCAAGAGAAAAAAATAAGACAAATCTCACCTATCAGAGTTCAGGGTCTCAGAGGCTGAGTCCATGTGGTTCACATGGGAGGGGTTTGGTGAGAATGGCTGGAGTAGAGGCAGTCTGGTGGGAGCAGGTCCAAAATTCTTGTCAGGTAAGTTAAATAATTAATGATTGAATGAGTGAATTTACTAAAAATTTATATTAATAAAGACAGAGCTAATCCCAGTACTCAATGCTACTGAGTTCCAGTGCCTTGTCATGCCCTGTTTTGTTTTTCAAAATATATAATATATTCCATTCTTTCCTTCTGAATTCAATTAGACAGAATCTTGCAGTCCAAGTAGAATCTGTGGAATCCAAAATCTAGTATTATCTTATCCAAGGGTTCATAATCTTTTTGGTGTAGGGAAAGAAAAAAATATTAATGTTAGTATTGTGCTTTGAGATTTAGATTCATCTGTCAAAAGCAACTTTATTTAATTTAACATTAATCAATATCCAAACTAGCAGTCCATGATTAAGTGAGTTTAACACTAAGTACAAAGGTAGTCCTTTGTTTTATGTGGTAGTATAGCAAAATACTGGGCAGCTAGATGGTGCAGTGGACAGAGACCCAGGTCTGGAGTTAGGAAGACTCATCTTCATGCGTTCATTACCAGTAGTAAGTTGTGTGACCCTTTGGGAAGTTACTTAACTCTGTTTGCCTCAGTTTCCTCATCTATAAAAAGAGCAGGAAAAGGAAATGGCAAACCACTCCAGTATTTTTATCAAGAAAACCCCAAATTGGGTCATAAAGAGTTGGAAATGACTGAACAACAAAGGGCTCCCTATTACCTCCAGTATCAAACATAAAGGGAAGGGAATATGCATTTATATAGTGCCTACTATGTCAGCGCTTTACAAATATTATCTCATTTGACCTTCACAACAACCCTTGGAGGTAGGTGCTATAATTATCCCCATTTACAATTGAAGAAACTGAGGTTAAGTGACTTTCCCAGTAAGTACTGGAGACTAAATTTGGACCTAGGTCTTCCTGACTCCAGGATCAGCTCTCTATACACTGTGCCACCAGCCATCTCTACTGCTCAAAGCCCTTCATCCTCTGGACCCTTTACAAGCCACCCTCCCCCTGCATTACAATCATGTGATACTGGTCTCCTTATTGGCTCTCTAAGAAACTCAATCTTCTTACTGAGACATTCTCACTGGCTGCTCATTATGTCTGAAATGTGCTCCCTTCTCATCACTGCCATGTCTTCCATGGCTTCCTACAAGCTTCATTGAAAATGCCATATTCTATAGGAAATCTTTCTTTTTTCTGCCTTAATTCTAGTGCTCTCCCTTCATTGATTATTTTAAATTTTTCCTGTATGTGGCTTAATTGTTCATAGTTGTTTGCATTAAACTACCTAATAAGAAACAGATTACAAATTTATTAATGAGAAATAAATTACCTAACCATACTTTTAGATTAGTTTGGGCTCAGGAGGATAAAATTAAATATATAGCAAAGAATAAGTGGTAAGCTGATTTGGGGTGTCTTAAATGTGAGTGTGGTCAGATTCCAAAAATCCATATTACCTTGCAACATAGGTATCATCCATCTCTTCCTTTTCCAATCTGATATTTTGTGGGTGTGTTTTTCAAAACTTGCTACATAAGTAACTATTGTAGTAAGACTGATGGGGTCCCTATATTCACTTGGATATCACCCTAACCTTGCTACTTGCTTGTTTTCATTCTTCATTTTATCACCTTGAGCCCTAGAGAAATCCTGAGGTATGTTTGGATATTTAATTTCTAATAAATGGATGAAATAACAAATTCTATCTCATTAATTATTTAATTAGCTAGAGCTTTACCTCAGGTCATTAAATGTTACTTATTTAATGAACTGGAGAAAACTCTTTACCCAATAGTAGTTAATAATATATAACTTTATTTACAAAATTATATATAATAATAAAGACATAGATATTTATTTACAATATTTTGTTTATAAGGGAAATTACAGCTAGAATGTTTTCCCTCTATCACCCTTACCAGAATAATAGATGGCTAGGGTGGCTAGGTGGTGCAGTGAGTAGAGCACCGGCCCTGGAGTCAGAAGGACCTGAGTTCGGATCCGGCCTCAGACACTTAACGCACACACAAACAAAAACCTAGCCGTGTGACCTTGGGCAAGTTACTTAACCCCAATTGCCCTCCAAAAAGCAAAAAAACAAAAATAGAAACAGAATAATAGATGGCTTCTCAACTTCTGAAAACATATTTTTGCCATTCATCCACTCCAGATCTAGATTCTTAGAAGAATCTCTTAAGAATTTTCTTATTTCTCCTCAAGATAAGAATTTAAATTTGATCTCTCTGGAAATAAGTTTAGTCCTTTTTTCTTTGTTCTCTTTTTAGTTTTCATAGGAAACAGTCTATTTCCCAGGTCCTCGCAGACTCTTCATAAAATTCGCATTGCTATTTTTCTTTTTATTGTAAAATGTGCAGTTCTGACAAAGAAGAGGTTTATTATCATTTTCCTCTCTGTCTTTTACTCAGGATACTCACAAATCCTCACAGATAAAAGACAAAACATAGACTTTTATTCATACTATTGGAAGATAGCTTTTTTTTTACTTTGAACTTAAGAAATAACACAAGCATTTCCATAACAAAGTGGAATAGAAAAAAAGAAGGGAATTTCACCTGAAACTGCAGATCTATTATGTATAACTTGCTATTCCATTTAAATATACAACAAAATTATTATGTAACTTTTTTATTTCTTCCCCCTCAAGATGGCTACCATTGGATATGTGTATGTGTGTCTCTATGTTTACATATATATACACATGTGTGTATGTGTGCACACACACAGACACAAGGCTCATACAAAAGCTGACTGAAATTTTTCAGGTTATATAACAAGAGAAGGTCACCTCCCAGGAGTTCAAGGATGCCTCCAATTGTCCATCTCTATAAAGGGAAAGGAAATAGTTGTCCTGTGACAATCACAACAGGTCTCTCTCTTAGTCACTGCTGGCAAGATTCTTGCCAGAGTCCTGCTTAATCCTTCACTTGGAAGATGGTCATCTACCTGAGAGCCGGTGTGGCTTCAGAAAAAGCTGAGCAATGGTCAATATGGTGTTTGCTGCCTGACAACTCCAGGAGAAATGCCAGGAGCAGAACAGATGTCCATCCACAACATTTGTATGTCTCACTAAGGCCTTTGATACTGTCAGTTGTGAGGGCTTTAAGAAAATTATGTGAAAATTTGATTGCCCAGAGAAGCTCAGCAGCATTGTACATCAATTTCATGACAGCATGCTTGCCCAAGTTCTAGATAATGAACAATGCTCTGGTGCCTTCCCAGTCACCAGTGGAGTGAAACAAGACTAAACAAGACTACGTGCTTGCTTGCATGCTTTTTAGCATGATGTTTTCAGCTATGTTGTCAAATGCTTTCAACAAAGATGCTTTAAGGAGAGCTACTGCACTGATGGTAAATTTTTCAACTTGAAAAGCTTCAAGCCAAGAACAAAACGGAGGGAATGGTGTATGATTTTTTTGTTTACAGATGATTGTGCACTTGATACAGCCTCTGAAGCTGAGATGCAACAAAGTATGGATTGATTCGCTGCTGCTTATGCTAATTTTGGCCTAACACTAAACACCAACACAGGTGCTCCATCAACCACCACCACACCATCCATACATGGACTCATTGGTCACAGTAAATGGAGACATTTTCAATGCTGTGGATCAATTCACTTACCTTGGTAGTGTACTTTCCAGGGATGTACACATTGATAATGAAGTTAATACAAACATTGCCAGAGCTAGCTCAGTGTTTGGAAGTCTCCAAAGGAAAGTATGGGAGAGAAGAGGTATTAGACTGACTACTAAACTGAAGACCTACAGAGCCATTGTGCTGACCTAATTGTTGTATGCCTGTGAAACCTGGACAGTATCCCAACACCATGCCAGGAGACTGAATCACTTGCATTTGAAGTCTTAGGAAGATTCTGAAGATCACCTAGCAGGATAAGAAACAAAACACTGAGGTCCTTTCTCAAACTAAACTGCCAAGCATTCAAACTGTATTTCAGAAAACACAACTCCAAAGGGTGGGCTATATTGTTCTAATGTAAAACTTATGCTTACCAAAAAGACTATTTTATGAAGAACTCACACAGGACAAGTGTTCACATGGTGGTCAGAAGAAGTGATACCAGGACACTCTCAAGGTTTCTCTGAAAAACTTTGGAATTGATGGTGACATGGGAGACACTGGCACAAGAAAGTTCAGCATGGTGTGCCCACGTCAGAGAAGGTTCTGTGCTCTATGAGCAAAGCAGAATTGAAATAGCTCAAAAAAAAAACTCAAACAACTCCAAGATGCACAAATTTAGAGAATCCACCCCAAATGTTCATGTGGACTATTTGTGCCCCACCTGTGGTAAAACATTCTGAGACCATATTTGTATAATCAATTGCAGTGGGACACACTGAAACTTGATTCTAACATAGTGATGTCATTTTGGTCCTCCAAGAAGACAACTAGAGACAGAGATATACACACACATATATGTATGTGCCTGTATACATCTACACATATGTATATCTATGCATATATATGCATGCATTATTTGTATCTGTATACATACATGTACATATGCATATATATGTATATATATATATACACACACACGTACACATACATATACAGTCAGTTCTTTCTCTAGTTGAAAATAGCATCTTCCTTCATAGGACCTTTGTTATTAATTTGGGTATCTATAATAGAATGACTCAGTCATTCAAAATTGTTCTTAAAACACTGATGCTGTTACTGTATACGATGTTCTCTTGGTTCTGCTCATTTTGCTCTTCGTTATTTTGTTCAAATCTTCCCATGTTTTTTTTTAAATCATTGAGCTCATCATTTCATATAGCAAACTAATATTTCATCATGAACATATATCACAATTTGTTTAGCCATTCACCAATTGATGGGCATGCCTGCAATTTCTTTGACACCAAAAGGAGAGCTGCTGTAAATATTTTAGAATATATAGGTTCTTTTCCTTTTTCTCTAATCCTCTTGGGAAATAGACCTCATAGTGGTATTGCTGGGTCAAAGAGCATAGGTAATTTAATAACTCTTTGGGCATAATTCCAAATCACTCTGCAAAATGGTTGGATCAGCTTACAGATCTACCAACAATGAATTATGACCCCAAATTTTCCACATCCTCTCCAACTTTTGTCACTTTCCCCTTCTATCATTTTAGCCAATCTGATAGGTGTAAAATGATATCTCAAGGTTGTTTTAATTTGCATTTCTTTAATCAATAATGATTCAAAGCATTTTTTCATATCACTATAAACTGTTTTGGTTTCTTCATCGGAAAACTGCCCGTTCATACCCTTTGACCATTTATTGATTGGGAAGTGACATATTATTATACAATTTGACAAAATTCTATATATTGGAGATGTGAGACCTTTATCTGATGAACTGTCTATAATTTTTCCCCAGTTTTCTGCTTTCCTTCTGAGCTTTGCTACATTGGTTTTATTTGTACAAAACCTTTTAAATTTACTGCAATCAAAATTATCCATTTTATATCTTACAATGCTCTCTTATCTAATTCATTCATAAATTGTTCACCTATCCATAAATCTGATAGATAATATGTTCCATATTTTTCAAATTTTCTTGCAATAGATCCCTTTATACCTAAGTCATGTATCCATTTTGACCTTCTCTTGGTAAATAGAGTAAGATATTGGTCTATGCCTAATTTCTACCAGACTGCTTGCCAGCTTTCCCAACATTTTTTTTTTACCAAATAATGAATTCTTCTTACTAAAACTTAGGTTTTTACACTTGTCAAATACTAGGTTACTATATTTGTTTGCTGTTGTAAATTACTTCACTGACCTACTTTTCTATTTCTTAGCCAGTATCAAATAGTTTTCATAATTTCTGCCTTATAATATAGTTTAAGATTTGGTACTGCTAGACCTTCTTCTTCTACATTTTTTCCCATTAGATCCTTTGACTTTCTTGACCTTTTGTTCTTCCAAATGAATTCTGTTATTATTTTTTTCTAATTTAGTAAAATAATATTTTGGTAATTCAATTAGAATGGCATTAAATATATAGATTACTTTTGGTAAAATTATCATTTTTATTATACTGGCCCTTCCTACCCATGAACAATTAATATTTCATCATTTACTTAAATCTGATTTTATTAGTATACAAAGTTTTTCTTTTAATGATTTAGTTCATATTGCTCCTGGGTTTATTTTGGCAGGTGTACTCCCAAGTACTGCCTAGAATTATTTTAAATTAGGTGTCTCTTACTATCTCTTACTATGGTTATACCACCCTGAACTCTCCTGATTTCATCTGATCTCAGAAACTAAGAAGGGTCAGGCCTGGTTAGTACTTATATGGGAGTTGATGTCCATAGCATGACTTCTGGATCATATACAGTAATTGCGGGAATCAGTATGTGATAGTTCTACTCGTACAAGATAGTCCTATTCATACAAAGGAAATTTTACAGAGATCAGCTTTTTCTTGTAACAGGGAGAGATAGTTTGCCTCACTGGGGACCAATCATTAGTTATTCCCAGAGATGGGGTCTTTGGGCTGGGGAGAGATATGGCCCTAGGGCTGCAGTCCAAGTACCTCATCAACATTTTATATATACATGTATATGTATATGTGTATGCATGTATATATGTATGTATGTGTATTGATTAAGGACACTTTATAATCTTGGTTTTATATATTTGATACCTTACTGAGATATACAGATAGAAAGGCTTATTATTTTCCCCTAAAACAACTGAAATTGACAATTAATCTTTATAACAGATCTGATTTGATAAATTTAAAGATTTTCCTCTGACCATTATATCATCTAGAAATCGTAAATCAGTAAGACCTAAATTTCTCAGAGATTTTGTATGGTAAAATTCCTCACAAATTATACAAAACTGAAAATAAAATATTTGCCTTCTACTTTGTTATTTGTTTGGAACTGTCTCTAACAAGATTTTAAACCTTGGTATTTAAGGCTGCAATCAAATTATTTTAAAAAACAGTCCCTCCAAAGTGGAACCAGAGGAATTAGTCCATGTCTGCAATGAAACTCTATCCTGGCCTAGGATCAACCTAGATCAGAAGAATATAAATCATAATCAGCCCCGGGAGAAGAGCCATTTGATTCATTGCTTCTTCCTTACTGATACTACCAAAAGATTGTAGGGGAGCAAGCTAAATATGCTTTAAGCAATTGGTGCTAACTGCTGAAAAGGCAAACGTGATCATGAGACATGTAAAAATAAAAAAAATAGGTAGGTAGATAGATAGACAGGTGGATAGATAAAATATCTTAGAAAAGAGATAACGCAATATAAGCCCTCCCTCAGGATAGTGAAGTAAGGAACTACCAAGGCTGAATATAGCATAGATTCTCAAAGTTTCTATATTGGATAACTTTGCTTATTTTGTTTGTTTTAGTCACAAAGGCAAATAAAAGTGCATTGAGCATCTTCTAGATGTGCTCCCAGTCCCTGGGGTAGACATTTCCTAATGCCCTACCCTATCTACTTTTCCTAAGGGCAAAGATCCATTCAAAATCTTCCTAATCATGTTCTGACACACAGAGCCTATGATCTAGGCAAAGGCAGTGTTCATCCTGCAGCTGGAAAGAAAATAACTGTAATATGATTTCAGAAGACCAGTAGTGAAGCATGTTACCAGCTTCCTGACAGAGACATGATGGACTTAGGCTACAGTGTCATACATTTCTTTTTTCCACAACCAATTTGGGAAATTGCTTGTTTGATCATGAATATTTTACAAGGGTTTTGCCTTTTTTGCCCCCAAGGGGGGAGGTCAAGGTAAGAGGGAAAGAAAATGAATTTTATCTGTTTAAAAAAATAATTTCTAATTTTAAAAGAGAATGCTATAAAACAAAAAATAATCTACAAAGTATATATTAGAATTTTTTTTAAATAGAAAATAAAAGTAGTTACAACTTGAAATGACCAGTAAAACTTTAATGCTCTAAAAGGGAATCATAGCTAGGTAGTTTAGATAAACAGTAGAAACTATGAGTTTATTCTCCCTTTCAATTCAGTATTGGTCATGACTTAACCAATAGAAATTACTATCTCCCCATGAAATTTTTTTGTTTCAGGCAAGGGTAAAAACCTATCTCTCTAGAGTGACTTAAGTACTGTCTAGAAATATAAGAAGGCACTCATACTGGATGACTTTGTGGGTCTGAAGTAGCTAGGTCTTGCCTCAGTAGATAAAGTGCTGGATGTGGAATCAGAAAGACGTGAGTTTAAATTCAACCTCAGACACTGACTAGCTGTATGACTCTGGGCAAGATATTTACACTCTCTCAAATGTAAAATAAAAAATGTAAAATAAAATGTAAAATATCTATCTCACAGGGTTGTTTAGAGTATCAAAGGAGATATTTGTAAATTGCTTAGCACAGTTTCTGACACATTGTATAATAAATATATATATAATAAATGCTTGTTTTCTTCCTTACAATTCCTAATTCTGTGATAACAATTAACATATAGCACAGTCTTATTATTTAGAAACCCTATGGGATAGTTAATTAACAACCTAGGATAGATAATTTCTGGATCTAGTATCAGAAAGACCTAGGTTTAAATCCCTCCTGCCAAATATGCTATCTTGTCTGGACCTTGCCAAGTCACTCCATTCTCTGAGTCCTTAAAACTTATAAACAGTTTGTAGTACCCCAACAAGTTCTGTTTAAATATAAGCTAATAATCTGACATCCTTTAATAAACATTTATACATCAACCTGATCTACTGATTATAAGACTACTGATAAATTACATAAGTTAAAACTATCTAAGTCATAATAGAAATATGCATCAAGGGGTATTTATTTTATCCAGGCATTTAAAAAATAATAAATGTCGAATAGTAAAAACATAGAGGTTCAGATGTTCCTTTCAGAAACAAATAGCTTATTTCTTTAGAAAGATGAGGGGAAAATCTTGATGAATATCAAATTTTTCTTCAAAGATATGACTGAAAACATTTGAACAAAATGTGGGAAAGTAGCATCCTCAGGCTCTAGGAAATAAAATACCTTAATAGAGGCTTTCCCCATCCTAACCCCCCCCCACCATGAATATAATATGTTGGGGATGAAGGAAGGGATTACTTTTCCTTGTGGCTAAATCTGATCCAAAAATTACTATCAATCAATCCACAGATATGTATTAAGTGCCTGCTATATACCAAGCACAAGCCCTGTACTAGGCAATAGGGATACAAATATAATGAAATAATTCCTACTCACAAAGCTAATAAATACAAAATAGTTAAATAAAAGGTCAAGTACCCATGTAGAGAGTCTGGCCCTGGCAAGGAGAAGAGCCATCTCTTTGTCAGAGTCTAGAGCAAGGAGTAGAGAATGATGTCTAAGGGTTTCTAAGTTGACAAAAAAAAAGGTATTGCATTTATTTTGAACTATGATTCTGAACATGAGCACAGTATGCTTTTACAGTGTAAAGGTGATTATATAAAAAGTGCTGAAGCAATTATAATAAATTACAGATGCAGGAATAGTTGGTACTTTGAGAACTCAACTTCAGGAGTGATTCTAGAGTTTAATCAATCCCATGTACATATTTGATTAATCTGGATTAATCCAGATATAGTCCAGAATAATCTCACATATTAGTTCTGTAGTAATTTTTTAAAAATAAGTCATTCTCAAGTAGTTTGGTCATAGGACAAACAGTATCAATTTGGTTCAATCCAAAAAGCATTTATTAACAAATACTATGAATATAGTATAGGAAGACTGCTGTGGAGATAGGAATTTAGATTAGACATATTCTCTGCCCTAATGAAGTCTAGTCTACTAGGTGAATATTACATAACCATCACCATGATGATTGACACATATAGCACTCTTTAAGATTTACAAAGTGCTTTCAATAGATTACCTAATTTTATTCTCACAACACCATGTAAATATGAGACATGTTATTGTCCTCTTTTTTACAGAAAAGTAAACTGAACCTCAGAGAGTTTAAGAGATGGGTCCATACTCACACAACTAGAAAATATTGGAAGTAGGATTTAAGCCAAGATTTCTGACTTCAAACCCAGTATTCCTTCTACTACCCCTTGCTGCATATATAGATGTAACTGTAACACAAAATAAGAGAGGTATAGTAAAAATGATCTATAAGGGGGGCGGCTAGGTGGCACAGTGAGTAGAGTGCTGGCCCTGGAGTCAGAAGGACCTGAGTTTGGATCCGGCCTCAGACACTCAACACACACAAACAAAAATCTAGCTGTGTGACGTTGGACAAGTTACTTACCCCCAATTGCCCTCCAAAAAGCAAAAAAAAAAAAATTATCTATAAGAACAATCATTGCCAACTTCAAAGGAATCAGAGACCATTCAATTCAGCAAACATATGGATTGGGATTTAATGGATAGCAGACAAGTGAGCAGAAGAGGGATGAGGTAGTTCTAGTTATGGCATCAACAAAAGCATGGAAGTGAAAAATAACTTATTTTGGGGCCCAGCTATGGCTGCCCTAGGCATAGGAGGTATGGTAAGGAAGGGAAGGAGAATGTGAGGTGGGGAAGGGGCCAGAGGGAGGGTGGGAGGACCAGGAAATTTTTTTAACAAGGTCTTTTCTATATAAACTAATTAAAAATATATTACAAAATCTATGGGCCATTGTGAAGGATAATATTTATCAAGATTGAGAATAATTAGCTTAAAACATTCACCTTTTCATAAAAAGTATTGCTCAAATGACTGTCTAAATTTTATTTAGACCACAAAACCATTCAAGTTACAATTCTGTATGGAATTTGAAACCACTGGCAGATGAAGAGTGAATCCTCTTCCCCACCCCAGCCAGTCTCCAGGCTATTTGAAACATTATTCTTCAGATATTCTAGGAAGGTTCAACTCACTCCAGTGTTGCCAAAAGTCCCTTAACATGCCACAAATATTCATAGCTTCATTTCCAGAAAGTATTTTCACCATCTTTTTGGCTTTTACCCAGATATTAGAACAAATTGAGCAAACCACAATCACTCCTCAATAATATACATTCTAAGAAAAACCGAAAATGTTGCCCTTTTTGCAACAGTGTGTATCAAGAAATAAAACAGTAAATAAAATCTTTATCATAGATTGGAACTCTGTTTCAGCATGTTTCGTGTGAAAAATGACCTTTCATAGAAGGCCCTGATAATGATATTTGTTTTCCTAAAATAGATAATTTCAAAGATAATTTTTGTTGAATCTTGCAATAAAGTTTAAATTGTTATTGTTTAATATTATTTGTTGTGTTGGCAGTACAGATAAACCAGAGAATGGAATACTGATGCCATCTTTATATTTAATGTCTTATTTTTTTAAACCTTAGATATACTCTTTCTTGATATTAAAATAATAATCACTTTGTATTAAATATACAAAATATATTAAAATTATAGATAATGTTTGAGATCTCTTTGGTAGATGGTACAGTGGAGAGAGCACTAGACTTGGAGTCTGGAAGACTGGAATCCTCTCTTGGATGTTTGACTGTGTGACCCTGGACAGGTCATTTAACCTTTCTCATCCTCGGTTTCCTCACCAATAAAATGGAAATTATAATAACAGTATCTATTTTCCAGAACTATTGTGAATATTAAATATCATATTGTACTTTGTAAACCTTAGAGCAATATGCTAATGCTATTATTATTGTCATTAGATGATAATGATATTGATGTCACCTGTACTTGGTCCTATCCATATTACTTGGGATGGAAAGGAAAGAGGAACTTGGAGCAAAAACATGACACTAATGAGCCACCCACCTCACCTTACTGTTGGAGAGATCTGTGATGCCTTTGGCTCTGTTGTTTTTCACCACCATGCAGAGGAACTGATAAACCTCACCACAAGGCCACCATCAGAGTCCTGTGAAAGGGAGCAGCTCAATAGCCAAGGCAACCTCCAGACTGCAAGGATGCTTCTAGGAGGGCTAGAAAAATTATTCTGATGCAGCAAGCGTACTGACCAGTTTGCAGATCATAGTCCCAGTCCAGAACCAGTCCCTCGTCTGGGAGCCTCACTACATGCCAAAGCAGAAGACACTTGTTATGGCCTAAGTCTCATCATTCCAACATAAGGTTCTAGGAGTAATTCAAGGGTTTCCTCTTACTCTTTCTAGCCCCACTTCAAGTTCCAGAGGTAGTGACAGCTGGGTAGAATTAAACTCCCTCTGGCAATCCCCAACCACTCATCCTGATAGAAGTGGTAATAGACACCTGTAGGTGAGGAAAAGAGCTCATCAAAGGCACAGATGGGGCAATCAGAAGCCTTAGCTCTGAATAGGAAACTTGCCACACAAACTATTCCATCATTTATTGTCGGCATATCACCTTTGAACCACATAAAGCAGGGTAAATTAAGGACTTAATTTAGGTCTATTCAGATATTCCCATATCCCATGAAAGATAACCCATATAAATAAGATAACATTTATTTGGTTGTGAAGCTCATTAATAATTATTTACTTTATTCTTTATTTAATTTTTATCTTATTTTTTCTGGGCACCTATGATGAGCAAGGCCTTACTTTTTTGTTGTTTTAGTTGTTTTCACAACTTTTCATGACCCTATTTGGACCTTTCTTGGCAGAGACAATGGAATGGTTTGTCATTTCCTTCTCAAGTCATTTTACAGATGAGGAAACTGAGGTAAGCAACTTTAAGTGACTTGCCCAGGGTCACACAGCTAGCTAGTAAATGTCTGAGATCAAATTTGAACTCAGGTCTTCCACATATGGAATGAGTTCTCCTCTTAATGTCTTCAAGCAAAAAGTGAATGACCACTTATCAATAAAAATGTAGAAAGGATTTTTGTTCAGGTAATGGTTAGCCACATCTGCTTTACATTTCTTTCCTGAAAATGTAACCAAACAGCATCCTGAGATGGATATTTCCAACTTTGGAGTTAACCTTGTGAGTTCAAGACAGGGAGTTACTTGGTGCCTCCATCCTACAGGAGGTTTCCCCTACAGCTACTACAATGCTTCTTTAGGAAAAGACAACCATTGACAGGTGGATGAGTTCAACCCCTGGTCTGGTTTACGAAAAGACATTGACACTAAGGGAGACAGTGCAGAGCCAAAATGAAAGATGAAATGCCTCTTCACAGTTCCACAAAATGCTTCACGGTTTAATGTTTTTAGTTTAAATCTCTACTTATGAAGTAATTTTAAATTACTGCTTCATATGTCTTTGCCAGTTCAAACTGGAGAATTTGTTGTGTTTTCTTTTTCGAAAGGAAAATAAATAGCTATACTATGCCTAATGTACATTGTATGAATTCTATCACTTTGAGGAAGACCCTAGTCATGAACCAGATATAAATTTTAAATGATTCCCCCCAAGAGTTCTCATGTTGAGGGCATAAAGAACCAGAGAGGTTGAGACTGAGACTGAGGGAAAAAAAGTCTGAGTTTCATTTTTTAATTGCAAGTTCCAAATATTTGGGTCTGGACTGAAAGGGAAAGAGGAATGTGTCTAGAGTAGGGAAAAGACTGAGGTCAAATTGTTTTAAGCAAAACAAGTTTCAGGTACATATTGTATTTTAAACGTTTTAAAATTAATTTGTTTATTTACTCTTAGTTTATATCATTCAGTTCCACAGTCCCTTGAGTTTCAAATTTTCTCCTCCTCCCTCATCACCCCTCCAGTCAAACATGTATTTTAAATTTTAAAGCAGATAATATGCTAAGATTTGATGGAGGTAAAACATTTTTAATATTTATAGCATTTTGTTGTTATTTTGTAATTTTTCAATCTTGTTCAACTCTTCATAACCCCATTTTGGATTTTATTAACAAGGATACTGGAATGGTTTACCACTTCCTTCTGTAGCTTATTTTACAGATGAGGAACTGAGGTAAACAGGGTTAAGGTATCCAGGGTCATACCTCTAATGATTTATTGAAAGCTAATTGATGGAATCACCTATAGAATAAGAGGTACAGAAGTGATTAGAAAATAAAGTTAAACAACTTGCTGAATTTTTAAAGCACTTAACAAATAAAGATTCATAAACCATTACAGTGAGGGACTAAAATAAATTTTATTATGCTTCTTCTGAATCCAAAAGAACTAGTCAGTTTCAGGAGATGGTTTAAAACAGTGGTGTTAAAGTCAAATAGGGACAGAGTCACTAATGGGTACATAAGGATCCCTGAAGCCTCATTATTGACTTGGTTTCAAAATGTGTTATCTATGTTTTATTATATTTTTTACTAATTTTGTTAAATATTTCCCAATTACATTTTAATCTGCTTCTGGTAGCACTCAGGAGGGTTGTGGGCAGGATACTGGTTGTGGGTTTGATACCTGTGGTTTAAGATATACATATACACCCATATCATTGAAGGATAAAAACACGGGAAACAGCTTACCTTGAAACTGTTTGAATAAACAAAGGCATATGAGTTGGGATAACATACAAGCCAAATGCATGTAAGGAAGTATTTTTTTTCAATACCCTGCTTAGAATTAATTTGTCCTGTTTGTCCTAGTGCAGCAACATAGTGTCCATAACATTTCATGAATGCTTTGCAAAAACAACCAAACCTAGGGTTAGCTAAGTGACACAGTGAATAAAGCACTGGCCCTGGAGTGAAGAGGACCTGAGTTCAAATACAACATCAGATACTTAACACTTACTGTTAACACTCACTAGCTGTGTGACCTTGGGCAAGTCACTTAACCCCAATTGCCCTGCCTTTCCCCCTCCAAAAAGACAAACAAACAAACAAACAACAATAACTAAACATCCACAATTGATAAATGGTCAACGTATATGAACAGTTTTCAGAGGAAGAAACTAAAGCTATCTATAGTCATGTGAAAAAAAAATGCTCGAAATCACTATTGATTAGAGAGATGCAAATCAAAACTCTGAGGTTCCACATCACACTTATCAGATTGACTAATATGATAAAACAGGAAAATGATAAATGTTGGAGAAGATGTGGGAAAATTGGAATATTAAGCCATTGTTAGTGGAGTTGTGAACCGATCCAACTGTTCTGGAGAGCAATTTGGAGCTATGCCTAAAGGGTTAGGAAAATATGCATACCCTTTGACCTAGCAATACCACTTCTAGGGCTGTATCCCAAAGAGATCATATAAATGGGAAAAGGACCCACATGTACAAAAATCTTTATAGCAGCTCTTTCTTGTGGTGGCCAACAGCTGGAAATGGATGCCCATCAATTGGGGAATGGCTGAACAAGCTGTGGTATATGAATGTAATGGAATACTGTTGTGCTATAAAAAATAATAAACAGGCAGACTTCAGAAAAACCTGAAAAGACTTATATGAATGGATACTGAGTGAACAGAACCAGAAGAACACTGTACACAGTAACAGCCACAGTGTGCGATGTCTGACTTTGATAGACTTAGCCCTTCTTAGCATTGCAAGGTTCCTAAAATAATTCCAAAGGACTTGTGGTAGAAAATAAATGCAAAGCAAAGCAGACTATTTTCTTTTTTATTTGTTTGTTTTATTCTGTTTTTTCTTCCTTATGATACCTTCTATTTGTTCTGATTCTTCTATACCACATGACTAATATGAAAGTATGTTTAATGGGAGTGTATTGTAGAACTTATATTGGATTGCATGATGTCTTGGGGAGGGAGAAGAGAAGGGAGGGAGAGAAAATTTAAAACTTATGGAAGTGAATGTTGAAATAAATAAATTAACTTAAAAACAAACAAACAAACAAACAAACAACCAAACCAATTGTGCCATCCTTGAGAGTGACATGACCATGGAGGTGCTGAAGTATTTAACAAAGGAAGGCTGAAAACTATTCATATTACCTAATATATAAAATTTTAATTATTTATAAAATTTATTTTATAATTATTAAATGTTATTTTATAAACTCTTATAAAATTTATTTAAATATATACATTTTTATAAAAATTATTGTTTGGGGGATTTTTAAAACATCTTTAATAACTCCAAATACCCCCCCCAAAAAAGAACTCTCTTTTGTAACCCAGGAATGCAGTCAAGCAATACAAATTGAGACACTAACCACTTCCATCAGCAGCTATCTTATTCTGTAGTTGTAGCCTACTATTTCTCTATCTAGGGGCAAGAGGGAGGAAGATATGTTTATGAGTAAAATTCTATTCAGAAGCATGGATAACATTTTTTTGAATGAAAAAGATATAAACTGTGTCCAAATGCCTTCAATACTATGTAAAGTGGTCTAGGACCCTCTTAATTATATCATCTAGAATGGTGTGTTATATCAGTAGTATTCAGAAGCCCAATTTGAAAGGTTGGCAGGAATCTTTTGGTTGGGTGAAACGTGGGGCTGGAGACTAGGGTGCCAGAGCCAGGGAAGCAGAAAGGAGAAGAAAATAAGAGTCATTATTAGCTTATGTTGGTAGCAGGAAGCATTTCTCTCTCCTCAGCTTCATCTAGACTATGACAATGCTAGTTTCCAGGAATTACAATAGGCATTTTCTCTCACACTTCCTAAAAGGAAGCAACTATGAAAGGCTCTTCAATGCTTCAGCATTAATCCAACATGTAAGTCTCTAACACTCAGTTCCCTAGAATGCAGTCCCTGCTAGGTAAGCAACATGGGAAACAAAGATGAGTGGTCTTGCAGCTTCTAGTCTTTGGAGGTTTAGGAAGTGGTAAATTTGGGGAAACATGTGGTGTGAATATTTTCTAATGCAACCTACAAACACCATCACGAATGACTAGTATTTGCTCCTTCTGAATCCTTTTGTTACAGGAAGAACAGTTTAATATCCCCAAACTACCTTTGGATCTGTTCCCTGGTTTAAGCTTGACCTTAGCATGGCTTTCCTTAGACCACTGACATCTCCTTCCATCCTTCCTCCCTTCTCTGACATTGGGACAAAAAGAGTACTTGCTTAACTTTAGACCCTCTGCTGGCTTCAAAGACTTACTTAGTCCAGAGGCCATGGCTTAGATCTGTATGGATTCTTTTCCTTGTTAGTTTTGAGAACTTAAAAAACAATGAGTTATTGATACTAGTAATTAATAAAATTAGATAACTCAAGACTCCAAACAGAAATCCTCTTTAACAATTGGAGAGAAACCGAGCTCTCTACCCTATCTTTAATCCTGTGTTAATTTCAAATGGGTATGTTTCTTCCTTTAACCCACTTTCATCTCCAGTGAGATACAAACAGGAACATCTAGCTTTCATGGTCAACATGAAAAGGAAAATGAAGTCAATACAAAAGAATGACTTAAAGTATAGGGAAGAAACACATTTGAGGTCAGCTGTCAGGTAGCATATAACAAGGCAGAGTAAAGGGAAGTTTGAGAGAGAAAAATATCATCCTCAGCTCAGTCAGAGAGGGAATAGTCACTTCTCAGCAATAAGCAGTCTTAGTTCTTTGTATTTTCTGACAAATCAAACTGACTGCTAAACACTGCCTTCAGCATTCAGTCCATAATCCCATCACCATAATCCTGTAGCAGAGCTATGGTTTTTCTCTTTCCACAATGCCATTCATTTCCATCTCTTAGCTCAGTCCAAAGCCTCTACTATTTCCAGGGTAGTAATTGTCAATGGTAACTGGTTTTTTTTTTTTTTTTTTGGAACAGCAACCCTCAGGATCTTCCTCTCCCAGCTTGGTTTTTTTTTCTTTTTTTTTTCTAATTAAAGGGACTATCCCTTGACTCACTTCATAAAGAGGCCTATTCACTGAATGGGCATTACCTCACTCTAAGTGAGTACTTGAAAAAGCCTTAGCCTAAAAGGGCCAGGGTCTTCTACTGCATCCAGTCATCTTGATGAATATCTGGCCACTGGACCCAGATGTCTCTGGAGGAGAAAGTGAGATTGGTGACCTTGCACAGCCCTCCCTCACTCAAATCAAAGTCAACTGCAAATCAAGTAATAATTTCCCTGATGCCATGGTCCTCTTTGAAAAGAAGGACAAATCCAACTCGCTTCTTCTGAATCCTTCTGTTACAGGAAGAAGAGTTTAATATCCCCCCAGAGCAACTACCCCTCTACACAGAATCCAATCTAGGAACACTGAACAAGTATTTCCCAGCCAGTCCTTGTAGACTTGTTCTGCCTACTGACCTGTCTCCACAGGATGCTATACTAAGTTATTTACTTTGTTTTCCATTTTAAATAAATATCCTTTGCTTTATTATGATGTTTCATGTTTCCTTCTGTTTTGATCAGGGAGATTCAGAAAATGACAATTCATGAACTGCAGATTGAGATAAAGGACCATTCCTTAAGCACTTGTGCCTGATTCAGTGCCCAAATTAGAGAGTGCTGGGCACTGCAATTATAATACTTGAAAAAAAAACCCTATAATTATATAGGTATGGGTACTCTCTTCTCCTACCCAGATTGTAATCCCCCAAACCTTAGTAGATGGCATCATAAGTTACCAAACACACACACACACAAAGTCATTATTTGGTGGTCAACTTTGTGGTGAGTTTTTAAAAATTATACTAGGAATCCTTCCAGTATATTAGTACTTATCAGAGCTTGTGTTCCACTGGCATATACCCTTCAAGAACCTAGGATCACTATTATAACAAATGAAGTTGGAGGAAGACTCTGGTGAGGGGCTACCAGATACCAAAAACAAAAGTTTGACTGAAAACTGAAAAATACACACAAAAGGATTGTTTAATGTCATTTAGATACACATATTAATTCAACAAAAGTGCTCAATAAATACTTGTAGAATGAGTAAACTAATTTTTTTTACCATATTTAGTCAAGTCAATTTGAATATGTAGACACTTCCTCAGGGAGGACTGGCCTTAGATTCAAATTGTGTTCTAGAAAACTAGGATTTTCTTTCTTACTTCATCCAGTGATTCAAAAAGTGATAACCCAGGATCAACAGACTGCTCCAAAATTCACATTTCACTTGAATTTGAGGTATTGTTTTTATTTCAAGTGTACTTTCCCTTACTATTCTCAGTCTACATTTATTTTTAATCAGAATAATGTATATTTTAAAATGTAGCTTTACTTACTGTTATTGCCCAGCAAATACTCAAAGAAATTTCATAAGCATTTTCTCACAGCAAGTAGGGGAGGTGATTCATAAGGCTTTTGTCCTGTGAAATAAAGATTGAAAAATTGGAGGATCATTAACTCAGACCTATATCCTGATCCTCCCGACCAGTTTTAGAATATGACAGTGAAAAATAATGGGAGATTTTAAGGAGGAGTAGCCTTGTCTATTAGGCCTAAAGATAGGACAGAGAAGATAAGAGCTTATTAAGGATGTTTATCTGCAGACCTTCTCACATTAAGCTAAGTACTTAATAAACCTTTTTGGTTACCACCCCTCTCCCATGATTATCTTTAACACTCTCATATTAGTAATTTCTTTAAAATGGGTTTAGAGGGACTGGGAACCTGGGTTCAAATGAACTAGAAATTAGTGGGCAATTTGCCCTGGCTCAATTCAATGTTTATTTCCTCCACAGTAAATTCAGTCTGCATTAACCTCTCTTTTCTAAACCACAATATTTTCTAAACCACACAATTCAGCACTCCATAATATGGTATCTTTGTTTATTTGGTTTTTTTTCTAATTTGCTTATTTTCATTCCAAACTGATTTCATCAGTGTAAGAAATGGGTGTGGAAATTTCATCCACTGATAGAGATCAGGAACTCCTCTATAATATAGTGTCTTGGGGAGTTGCTTAGGACAACATAGAGATTAAATGATATGCCTATGTCACAAAACTACCATATTATCAGAGCCAAAACTTGAACCTGGGTCTTCTTGAATGAAAGAATGAAGGAATATACATTTTTTTAAGCACTTACTATGTGCAAAGCATCATGCTAAGCACTGAGGGAGATCAGTAAAGGCTTGATGCCTTTTTTTTTGAGTTTTTAAGATATGGGTTCCTACAGATAGAGATGAATAGGAAGTGAATTTTAGGTGTTCTTAACTGGGCCTGACTCAGGCCAGTCCCTTGACTGTATCCACTCCAAGTTTATGTTACATAATCTCCCATAGCTCCCCATTCCCCTACTCTCTCAACTGAGAACTTTGCCTCATATTTCACTGAAAAAAATTGAGGGCATTCACCAAGAGCTCCCTCTTTTCCCCTGTTCTTTATGTCATATCCCTCAAGTGACTTCTGTCACTATCTCCTCCACCCTATGAAGAGTTGGCCCTTCTCCTTGCTCTGGTAAAGTCCTCACCATAAATGAGTGATCCCATTCTACCTATTCCAGCAGATCACCCCCATCTAGTGGCTCCTGCCCTGCTGCCTACATAACCATCTACGTCCCCTTCATCCTCTAATCCCTGATATCATCCTGTATCTTCCCTTCCCTTCATGACTAAACACTTCCCAAAGGTTATCTAGAATAGGTACCTCTACTTCCCTTTTTCTCACTTTCTTCTTAACTCTTTGTAGTCTGACTTCCAACCCATAATTAAGCCATTCTCTCCAAAAGTTACCTTTTGGTCTCTTAATTGCCAATATAGTAACCTTTTTTCAATTCTTATCCTACTTGATCTCTTTACAGTGTCTGACACTGCCAATCATCCTCTTTTCCTTGCTATTCTCTTCTCTCTAGGTTTTTCTCTAGAGAGATAGAATTCTCTCCTGATTCTCCTGTTACCTGTCTGATCACTCCTCCATCTCCTTTATTAGATCTTCATCTAGGTCATGCCTGCCAATTTGGCATTCCCCAAAGCTCTGTCCTCTCTTCTCCCTCTATACTATTTTACTTGGTGACTCATCAGCTCCCATGGTTTCATTGATCATTTCTAGGTAGGTTCTCTTAGGTTTACTTGTCTGTCTATCCCTACCTTCTATTCTTGCATCTCCAACTGCTTATTAGGCAGTCCAAAACCATGCATCCCATAGACATCTTAAGCACATGTCCAAAGCTGAACTCATTATCTTTCCCTTAAACCTCCCCCTCTTCCAAACTTTCTTATTACTGGCATGGGTACCACTATCCTCCTAGTCACCCAGGTTCAAAACCTAAGTATCATTATCTACTCTTATTCTCTTTAACTCCTAATATCAATCATTTCTTAAGTCCTGTCCTTTCTAGGTTTTTTACATCTGTCCTCTGACAAAGCCACCACCACAGTAGAAGCCCTAATCACCTCATACCTCGACTCTTGAAATTGCATGCTGGTTGATCTCCCTGCCACAAGACTCTTCCTACTCCAATCTATCCTACATATAGCTTTCAAAGTGATTTTTCTACATTGCAGGTCTAACCACATTATTCCCTCCCATTCAAAAAACTCCACTGTCTCCCTTTTACCTTCAGGATCAAATATAACATCTATTTGGCTAGAAAAGCCTCTATAACCCACTCTCTCCCTACCTTTTTGGTCTTCTTACATTTAATCTCCCATTATGTTCTCTGAAATACAATGACATTGGCCTTTTTGCTGTTCCTCATACATGATACTTCATCTCCCAACTCCCAGCATTTTCCCTGGCTGCCTGCAGTGCCAATGCAATATTTATAGCATCCATGATCATTATAAAGACCGTGACTATAAATATTCCCACATGGTGCTCGATCACAAAATATAACAAACTCTCCATATAGAGGACAGAAGCAAAGCATTTATTTAGACACCAGAAAAGCAAATCCCAAAACCAGTAAGCCGATTCCATCATAGTGGTAAAGAAGTTAACAAGCCATAACAATATAGAAGGCCACAGCATCCTTTAGCCTTCCCACTAACCAATATAAGATCAATATTTACTCATGAGCCTATCTGACTCCTTGCCTGAGCATCCTCTCCCTGCCCAATCTAGCCTAGCTCTGACTCCCCCTTCCTGTGGGCTTTGCTCCACCCTTCAATAAACTCCCCCCATCACAGGCTCCATGATTCAGCCAACTAGGGGGAAGAGTTTATTTTCAAAGCAGGGTAGGTCTTCAAGTTCCCATTCCTATTACACTGTCTTATACCTAGAATTCTCTCCCTCCTCATCTTTATTTCCTGGCTTCCTCCCAGGTCTCAGCTAAAGTCTTACTTTTTATAAGAAGCCTTCCACAGTTCTTAATCTAGTGCCTTCCTCACTAAGATTACCCCTAATTTATCCTGTATACAGTTTGTTCACACACAGTTGTTTTCATTTTGTCTCTCTTAGTAGACTAGGAGTTACTTGAAAGAAGGGACTTTTTTGTCTTCATTTGTATCCCCAGTACTTACAACAATGCCTGACATGTAGTGGGTACTTAATAAATGCTAGCTGACTATTATAGTAGCTCAGGAAATATATGATGAGGCCTTAGCATGGTGGCATATGTGGCGATAAAGGAACATTTACAAGAGATTTTGCAAAGGTAGAATGGACAATGTTTGACAAATTATTAAATGTGAAGAAAGAGGAAAGGGGACAAATCTAAGGTTACAAACCTGGATGTCTGTAATTGTGGTGCCCTCAATTGAAATAGGGAGGTTTAAAAGAGGGGCATATTTAAGGGTGAAAATAATGAGTTCTGTTTTAGACAATGAGTGACTGGAATTCAGGTGAGAGGTTAGGTCTGGATATATAGCCTAGGGAGTCATTTGCTTCTCTTATTAGCTAGGCCAGGAGTGGAGAACCTAAGACCTTAAGGCCACATGTGGCCTTCTTGGTCCTTGGGTGCAGCCTTTTGACTGAGTCCCAGTTTTACAGAATAAATCCTTTTATTAAGGAGATTTGTTCTGTGAAGTTTGTATTTAGTCAAAGGACCACACTTCAGGATTTAGAGGGCCACATGGGGCCTCAAGGCTACAGGTGCCCCATCCCTGATTCTAGGTCATTATCCCTGTTCGGGTTCCCTTTTCCTCCCTGTAAAATCTTGACTCTCCTTAACCAGTACAATTTAGCACTCCTTTCTATCCTTTAATACCTTCACCCTTCCAACCACCACCCAACATGGCCTGTTCATCTTTTTCCAAACCACAACCCCAAATTATTCTTACTATCAAGCTCCCCTATTCCTACTCAGGTTCCTCTGAAGACCACTGACTGCTGCTAGAAGTGACATAACTGTGCAGACTAGGTCCACTATAAGTTAGTGTTCTCTAATCTTAATCAGGCCCTTATTTAACATTTCTCTCATTGTCTCTCTACTGCACTCCCTACAGCATCTGTTCCAAACTTTCCCTTCCCTCCTTGTCTTACCTACACCACCCTCTTAATCCTCATTTTTATCACAGGACCTTACCTCATATTTTCACAGAAAAAAAAATTAGGGCCTTCCATAATGAGCCCCCCTTTTGTCTCCATTTTTATGCCTCAAATCTCCTCAACACCATCCCCCTTTTTTCCTCCTTTGCTGCAGTTTCAGAGGAAGAAATGATCCTTATCTTTGATAGTACTAACACATACTACTTGTGCCATTGGCCCCATACCTTCTTATCTTTCCAGAAACTTGTGCTTTTGGTAATTCCCCTCTTTCCTTAATTTTCATTCTCTCCTATTGGCTTCTTCTCTTTTGCCTACAAACAAGGTCAGATCTCCCTCATCATTAAAAAAAATTCAATTGTCTCCTCAAATTATCATGCTATCTTCTCTTCACTTTCACAGACTTTTTATTTTTTACCTCTTATATATCTTGGTAATATGAGTAGAACACAAGATGGATGATTATCCAGCAAAGAAACCAGGGGGAAGTAGTCAAACAAGGAAGAGAACCAGGAGAAAGTAATGGAAAATAAGCTAATGGAAAAGAAAGTGTCCAGAAGGACAGGGTGATCAATAGTATAATAAGCTACAGAAAGGTCAAAGAGAATGAGAACTAAGAAAATGTCATCAGATCTAGCAATTAGGAGATCATTAGTAATCTTGGAGAGAACAATTTCATTTGAGTGTTGGGATATGAAATCAGTTTGCAAAGGATTGAGAAATAAATGGTTGGTAAGGAAGATTCTTTATGAAAGATTGAGAATGAAAGAGTGAAGAAATATTGGATGACTGGTGATGGCATAGTCAAGTGAGGGTGTTTTAAGAATAGGATTGAATTAGATATGTTTGTAAACAGCTGGGAAAAACTCATAGATAAAGACTGGAGATAAGAGTGACAGCATGATCAATAGGTCAAGCTCCTGGAGAAGAAGGGGAATTGGATAAAGGGCACAGGTAGAGAGATTGACCTTGACCAAAACTAAAGCCACCTCTACCTCAGAGAAAGGAGGAAAAGAGGAATGAATAGGTAAAGATATATAGGAGTTTCAGGTGTCCAAAAGCTATTCAGAGTTGACAGGACTATATAAGAAGTACGCAAACCTTGGTGATAGGCTAAATCTTTGTTTAAGATGCATGACAGGCACTGCACACTTAAAAAACATAATAAGGAATGGCTGCAAAGAGCAAGACTCCACAAACATTTTTGATCAGGTAATTTACTTATTTTATAATTCCTAGGATAAAACCAGAGATGAAATTTATGTAAATGTTGCAGTTTTTAGCTGATTGAGGAGCATAAATAGAAAATGCCACAGGACAATGATTCCTATACTGTGAATGACAGACCCTTGGGAAGCTCAGAATTATTGCAAGGGGTTCATATCCAGTCATGTATTTTCTCAATTGACAGATATTAACCAACACAATAATGTGTGTGTGGCCAGGAGTGGGTGGGGATATTTTATGCTGGATTGGGGAGTGGGGAAGGATTGAGACCCTCCTGCTTGCTATAGGGTATTAAAATATGCAGGCTACATGATACAGCATTGTTCAAAAGCATTCCCTTCACATAAAAAAGATTAACCAGAGATTCATAAGTTGTAGCTTATTGTGTTTCCACCTTTGGTTGCATTATTTTCATCTTTACTATTAATTTCTGTTTTTGTTTTATTGTTGTTAGTGCTTTGTGTCAAGATGCTTTTTGGCGAAGGCAGTAAAAGAAAGCTGTTAAAGCCAGAAATGTAATAGTACTTCAGAATTTTCCATTAAAATTAATGGACTAATTAACCGGGCTTACTTGTAGCTTACTATGAAATGGTGAAAAAATGGTTTGACTGGGAAATAAGTTTACTAAGGCTAATGAACCCAGTACTAGGCATCCTCCCCCTACCCCCATCACTACCATCTTCTTTGTGGACATGGTTAAAATTAAATTCCCTATATTTCTGACCTTCTTTCCTTACTCTTTATTAGGCAATTTAGAAAATACTCTCAATTCACTGATCCTAACTATTCTATCTTCCCTATACTGAGATCAGCTAGGTGGCACAGTGGGTAGAGTGCTGGGCCTAGATTCAGGAAGACTCCTCTTCATGAGTTCAAGTCCAACCCCAGACCTTTACTAGTTATGTGACCCTGGACAACCCACTTAACCCTGCTTGCCTCAGTTTCCTCATCTGTAAAAAAAAAAGAACTGGAGAAGGAAATGGCAAAAGATTCCCAATGGGGTCACAAAAAGTCACACAACTAAAACAACTCAACAACAACATACTATCTTCCTCAATGAATGAGAAGGTGATCTCCTATTGCTACTGTACTGGTTCTTTGTCTAAAACTGTATATAGGTTTGAGCCCCAAAGGGTTCTGGGGCTTTGAATGCAAAAGTCATTACAAGGCCAGTGTCCAGAAGTCACCTCACTGTGGGCTGCCCTCCACTAAAGGCAATGGAAGTCATGTACTGAGACCGTTCCCTCCCAGAATCTCATCTCCTCCATTCCTGAGTACTAACAACAAAGTTTTGTTAACTCTTATTCTGTGTAGCCCAGCAGCTTCTCATGCAAACTCCCCTATACTACAAATAGCCATATAAGGTTGCTCCTCACCCTGATACTTGCCCCATCAGCCTCAAAGGTCTCTCCATGGTTTGTTTTATTTCTAATCTTCCTTGCCTTTTAATGGGAAGGTAACAGTAACTATAACCTTTGTAGAAAGATTCCTTTTTAAAATAGGTGTTAGGATAACAATGTCCCCCCCCCAAAAAAATATAATAGGGCAAATCTGAAAGACCAGTTAGTTTTGCAGAACTTTTTAAAACCTATTAATCTGTTTTAACTATCTATTCCCCCTTTACAAAACAGGTTAACAATATAGAAAATAAATACAGATGTATAATTCATAAATATTCAAAAAACTAATACTATTTTGTGTCTCTCATAAAATAATAGGTAAAACTAATTAAGACATTGCTATAAAATTTTATAATTCCAATGAGACCAACTACTGATCTGGGGCACAATATGGCTTTTACCCTTTATAAAAGCAGCAGTAGGAAACAATTTGTAATGTGGATTTTTTTCCCCCAAAAGTAAGGCACTTATCTTTCATTCTTTCCATTTAATTTGACTTTATTAGCTTTCTTACTGCCCTAGTCATCCTTTAAAATCAGGTTCAAATATCACTTCCTCAACTGAAATTTTCCCCAAAAACTCTTGTCAGAAGTGAATTTTCTTTACTCCAAAAATGTATTGCACATTGCTTATATATCTCAAAGAATCACCTATCTAACATTATATATAGGTATATAAACCAAGGGAGATTAAGGCCACACATGTAGTAAGTGTCAGAGGTGGAATTTAAACCTATCCATAGTGTTCTTTCAATTATAACACACAGTGGCAAAGAGCTATTGGAACTAAAAATACTTAATGGATTCATATCTTTTACAGTCTGTGTCATCACCTTTCATTTTAGGGAAATTTATAAAGTTTACATAGCTTTGGTTTTAACTTCTTCCATTTTTCTATAGAGGAAACACTGATAATAAATGAATCATTGGCATAGCAATAGAAGACCACCTTGGAAGAACTGGATTCTGTTATTACTTCTAATGCATACTAGCTATGTCCCTATGGGTATTTCATTCAAACTTTCAGTGCCTCAGGTAACTCTCTAAGACTATAAGTTATAAAGAATTAGTTGATTTGTATCATGAGAGCAAGTTTCAATATTGGGGGTTCCATACTAAAATGAGATCACAATTCCAAACAAAACATCCTTAATAAACCTTACAAAAATATACAATACTTTTGGATTTTAAAACTATTCAAGACAAGGTTCTTAGTCAAAAGTGTCCACAATCTAGGTCTCATGTAATAAAAAAGGCAGACAGGAAGAAAGCACGTGGTTAAGTTGACATTGCATAGTAAGCAATTACGTCAATGGAGTAAGAAATGAAATTAGAGGAAGCATTTAAAAAATAAAAAAGGAATTTATCTGGTACACAGAAATTTGATTATTTAAAGCAAAATAAAAGAACTGATATTCACTACACATTTCAGTAAAGCATCAACAGCTAAAAATAAGAAAATTAAATATTAGAATTATGCATATTTTGTCAGTCACTCTTACCATGTCACGCTGTTTTTGTTAAACCAGTCCTCTATCAGAAGATATTCACTAATCACTTTCAAGAATGTTCATATAGTAGTAGTTGTTCATTTGAATATACTCTGTCTTGCTATAGTATACTTAAATGTAGAATTTAAAATAACTAGGAAGGATAGCATTTTAAACAAATCTAGAACTGTTACCTTCAGTTTATAAAACAACAGTTTTGTAGTATATATCTATATATGACTAGAGAAAAAAATGGCAAACTACTGCAGTATCTTCACAAAGAAAACCCCATGGACATTATGGTCTATGGGGTCACTAAGAATTGAACACAACTAAATGACTGAACAACAATATCCATACATTAATGGAGATATAAGAATAATGGAAACATATATGTATATATTTTTAAAATGCTGTCTATGCATTTGCTACATATTAAAAGGGAATGATCAAAAGTTATTGTCTATATTTTGTATATTTTGTCTGTGATACTGCAACTAGTGTAATCTCCTCTGAGGAAATCCAATAGAACATTATGATTGTTGATAATGTGACAAAGCTGACAGAAAACCTAACAAAAAGACTAAGGAGGAATAGAGATAGGGAATAGGACTTTTTTGTTTGTAATTTCAAGGGCATTGTGCCATACCTTACCAGAAACAAATATCTCATTTAGAAGGCACTATAGAGACCATCTTGTCCAACCTGTACTTGAACAATAATCCCATCTACAATATAACCAACAAGTTTTTGTCTTGGCTTTGCTTAAAGACCTCCATGGAGAAGGAGCTCACTACTTTCTGAAGCAGTCCACTTTGCGATTGGGTACCTCTGAGGCTTAGGAAATTTTACCTAAAGCCAAAACCTTCCTCTCAACTCCATCACTTCTTTTTAAATACTTTAAACCTCAATAACAAGAAAAGCTATTGATATTAGATAAATCATATGGTTCTTACATTTAAAAAGAGAAAGAAAATGCCTTAAATTAGAATTGGGTGGTTAAAAAAAGTCATTTTTGTGTGTGAGAGACAGTGTGATGCAACAGAAAGAGACTAGATTTGGAGTTTTAAAAATGGTCCAAACCCTAGCTGTCACATTCATGTATCTTAGCCAAGTATTCAGTGTATACAGACAGATCAAACAGACAGGGTTCCAAACTGTCCAGCCATTATCAATATCAAAATCACAGTTACCAGAGAGGGAAGCATCAACATTTGGATTCTCAAAGCCAGGGGACTCTCAACGGCTGCCCAGAGTCTCATCTGGTCAAATCACACAACACTTCTCAAAGTGAGCCCCAAAGCAAAGCCTCCCATCAGGGTTTATATAGCCTTATCCTGGGTCAGAGAATGTAACCACCCTCTTGACCCACTGCCCAATCACACAGCATCAAAGTGTGGTCATTCCTGAAAACCAAGTCTCCTACTACAGGCCCCATGTGACCACATTCAGCCTATTAGGGGGCAGAGTATATTCTCAAACTAAAGAAGGTTCTCAGAGTCACTTAAGCCAATCAAAGGGCCTAGGGGCAGGGAAGATCTTCAAATCTCCATTTCCATTATATGTGTGCATACACAAACACGTATGTCTATATAAGAGGGTATATGAGCATATGAATACATATGTGAATGTGTGTATATATGTGTACAGGTATATGTAGATAGAGGGCACAGGACCAATTTAATAGGAAAGGATGATACTTAAAAGGTGAAATTAAGAGGTAAGAGAGGAATATAATGAGAGGAGATGGGGAGAGACAGAATGGGGCAAACTATCTCATCTAGAAGAGGCAAGGGAAAATGGTCACAATGGAGGGGAAGAATAGGAAGGCAAAAGAGAATGGGTCAACCTTATAATCATTGAATTTGGCTCGGGGAGGGAATGACATACACACTAAATAGGGTATCTCACCCTACAGGAGAGTAGGGGGAAAGAGGATGGGGGGGATGATGGAAGGGAGGGCAGTCTGGGGGGAGGAAAGTTGGAAGCTCCCACTTTTGAAAAGGGACAGGATCAAAGTAGAGAATAAAACAAGTGGGAGGTGGAATAGGAGGGAGGGAAATATAATCAGTCTTTTACAATATATCTACTATGGTAATGTTTTGCATTAGCTACACATGTACAACCTATACTGAATTGCTTATCTTCCCAGTAAGGATGGGTAACAAGGGAGGAAGGGAATGAATCTGGAATTCAAAGTTTTAAAATCAAATGTTTAAAATATATATACTATTATTAATACTATTTTACATGTAATTGGGAAATAAGATATACAGGCACTGGAGCATAGAGATCCACCATGCCCTACTAGAAAAGTCGAAGAGGGTATGGGAGAAGATATGGGAGAGAGCAGATTGGAGGAGGGGATATCCTGTTGGACTGCTATTTTGGGGCAGTGTGTAGGGGAAAAACGGGGAGAAAATATGTAACTCAAAATCTGGTGGAAATGAATGATGTAAATCAGAAGTTAATAAAGCATTTGAAAAAAATAATAGAATGATCCAGGTGGGGCATTAGTACCATCGGATGCAATCTGGGGACAAAGATAAGGGACAGTGGAAGCATAAGGAAAGAAGGGAAGAAAATTCTGAAAAAACATTCGTATATGTTTCATCTGTTGAATAACAGATAAAGTCATAGTGATTACATTATTTTACCAAATAAACACACAAGTTATAACCAATCAATTATCAAGTCTGCTGACAGGTCTTAAGAAGCAAGTGTTGGCAGGAGAGTTGTTGCTCATTGTCCAGAAGTCCAACATACATCAGAGGAATATGTGCGTGTAATGACTTGTTTACAACACAGTACTATATGGTTACATGATACAATATTGCATCATCAAAACTTCAATGCAATAAAAACCCCACAAATTTATAATAAATTATTAAATTTAAGAGGATGAAAAAAAATTTTTAACTGTTCAAAGGTCAAAGAAATTAAATTTCCAGGGGGCCAACTGAGAATTTTTTTAAGGGGGCAGTAGGCCAAGTAAGTTTAGGGCCTCTGATTTAGAGTCTCTTACTTTGGCTCAAAGAAAAAAGTAGAGCCCAGATATAGGGTCCTTCAAGCTCTCTCTGTGTAAGTATATAGAAAGATATTCAGCAGAAAGCCAATAGGCACACAGCTCTAGCAAAATTAAAGATTAAATTCTTTCATAAGTTATATCCTGGGTATTTAATGTTATTTCTTCCTTTAGTAAAAACCTAAATATTATCTACTAAGAGAGCACAGTTTCATCCAGCCTCTCAGAAAATAGTAGTTTGGTTAATTCCCAAATATATTCCCACTCTTCCTTGCCCATTACCTTTAACCCTATTTTCTTTTAGTCAAAAGAATATACAATATGCTACAATTTGAGCATCTTAAATGGAGACCCTTGTCTACATTGGTCCAATATTTCCTATCCTGGGATACAGGTGAGATGATAGACTTGATCCTGAGGTATAGCAGTACATTCTTCTCATTAAATCCAGTGCCCTCATGCATTTTCCCAGGCACTCAAACTTGAGGTCATAAGTCTGTCATTCCTTTGTAGCCCTGTTCTGGACCAATAGCTATTTCTGGACATACATTCTGCCTCATTGCTGAGACCAATGCACCTTGCTGGGATGACACAATCGGTCTCCAGTGAATAGAGCTATGCCAAAAATGTTCAGCAACTGAGAATCTGGAGGAGGGATGCTTGTGAGAATGAGCCACCTCCTCCTGTGGTCTACAAGAGGAGCAAAGAAAAATGATTCAGTCTTTTGTAAGGATTCTTTTCTAGTGCCTTCTCTCTCTTGGACTTCAGGCGAGGAGGGAGAAAATATCTGACTCCTTCTTCCCCTCTTAGCAGCAATGATAGCTTCTAGCACAAGTGTGTGCCTCTGTAGGAGGCCTGTGCTTGCCTCAATGAATGTTGAATTTATGTCTATCTTCTTCTGACTTTCTATTTCCTTCCTTGGACATAGGCCAGTAACTAGTAAAACTAATAAATAGATGTTTCCAGCCTTGTGGGGTCAAGAGTTCAGGATTCAGGCTCCAGCCAAGAGAATTTCCTTAAGAGCATTTTCCTCAGGAGAGAAGATGACTACTACCAGGATCCTCCTAGTTGACATATTAAAGAGAACTGTTGTGCTTGGTCATGAGAGATGGAAGATGTGTGTTCCTCAGACATTGGGAGTTAATAGGAATATAAAAGATCTGTGTAGCTGTACCACAAAGTGGTCTTTACCTTGAGGGAAAATGTAGTGAGGATCATGGGCATTCTACTATTTCATGTTGCTTCTATTTGTTCATGCCCAATTTGTTACTTTTTTTTAAACAAATGCTTTGTTAACTTCTGGTTTACATCATTCATTTTCACCATATTTTGAGTTACAATTTTTCCCCCCATTTTGTCCCTACCCACCACCCCAGAATAGCAGTCCCACTAGATATCCCCTCATCCAATCTGTTCTCTCCCATATCTTCTCCCATACCCCTTCAACTTTGCCATTAGGGCAAGGTGAATCTCTGAGCCCCAATGCCTGGACGTCTTATGAAACATTTAATTTTAAAACTTCGATTTTCAGATCCATTCCCTTCCTCCCTTGTCACCCACTCCCTCTGAGAAGATAAGCAATTCAGTATGTGTTGTATATGTATAGCTATGCAAAACATTACCATAGTAGATATATTATAAGAGACTGCTTATATTTCCCTCCCACCCATCTCACCTCCCACCTGGTCCATTCCCTACTTTGATCCTGTCCCTCTTTGATAGTGGGTACTTCCAACCTCCCCGACCCCCAGAATACCCTCCCCTCCATCATCCCTCCTCTCATCCCCCTTTCCCCTACTCTCCTGCAGGGTGAGATATCCCATTTAGTATGTATGTGATTCTCTCCTTGAGCCAGCTTCAATGAGAATATGGTTTTGCCTTTTTGCCTTCCTGTTCTTCCCCTCCCCTGCAACTACTTCCCCTTGCCTCTTCTACATGAGATAGCTTACCCTACCCTGTCTCTCCCCATCTCCTCTTGCCACTTTCCTCTCTCACCTCTTGACTTCACCCCTTAAGAATCATCCCTTCCCATCAAATTCAACCTGTGCCCTCTATCCATGTATACCTGTAAACATATGCCCATATACCCTTCTTCAATTATTTTCATAGTGAGAAAGGTTTCATCAGACACAGTTATTGTTTTTCCATGTAGGAATGTAAATAGTTCAATGTTGATAAGTTCCTTTTGATTTCTTTTCCTTGATTACCTTCTCAGGCATCTCTTGCTTCTTGTGTCTGGATGTCAAATTTTCTATTCAACTCTGGTTTTTTCCTCAAGAATGCTTGAAAGTCCTCTATTCCACTGAATGACCATATTTTCCCCTGAAACAAAATACTCAGTTTTGCTGGGTAGGTGACCCTTGGGTTCATTCCCAGCTCTTTTTGCCCTCTGGAATATCATATTCCATGCCCTTTGATCCCTCAGTGTAGAAGCTGCCAGGTCCTGTGCTATTCTGATTGTGTTTCCACAATATTGAAATTGTTTCTTCCTGGCTGCTTGTAGTATTTTCTCCTTGATCTGGGAGTTCTGGAGCCTGCCTATAATATTCCTAGGAGTTTTCTTTTGGGGATCCTTTTCAGGAGGTGATCAGTGGATTCTTTCAACCTCTATTTCCCCCACTGGGTCTAAAATATCAGGGCAATTTTCCTTGAGAACTTCTTTAAGGATGATTTCTAGGTTCTTTCTTTGATCATGGCTTTCAGGTAGTCCAATAATTTTTAAATTATCTCTCCTGGATCTATTTTCCAGGTCAGTGGTTTTTCCCATGAGATATTTCACATTGCTTTCTATTCTTTCATTTGTTTGGATCTGTTTAACAGCATATTGATTTCTCATAAAGTCACTAGCTTCCATTTGCTCCAGTCTAACTCTGAAGGAATGAATTTCCTCAGTGAGCTTTTGAGATTCTTTTTCCATCTGGCAAATTCGACTTTTTAAGGCATTCTTCTCCTCATTGCCTTTCTGAGCCTCTTTTGCCATTTGAGTTAGTCTATTTTTTAAGGTGTTATTTTCCTCAGTCAGGCTGTTGACTGTCATTTCATACTTTTCTTGCATCTTTTTCATTTCTCTTCCCAAATTTTCCCCCACTTCTCTTATCTGCTTCTTAAGGTCCTCTATGGCCTGTAGCCAGCTTGTATTTTCATTTGGGCTTTTGGTGCAGGAGTTCTGACCTCACAGTCCTCCTCCATGCTTTGATCCTCTTTGCCCCTAAAATAGGAGTCCAATGTTGAATTTTTCTGTATATTTTGTTTCTTTTGCCTAGGCATGTTGCCACTTAATTACTTGATTTTTGGGCTTGCTTCCACAGTAAGACTCTGCCACCAGAAAGGAGAGCTTCCGCCCAAACGTGGGGTCTTCACTTCTTCAGGTTGGGTGGCCTCTATAAAGCCTCCACCCGCTCTGGCAAATTGGATGCCCACCCCAAACTTCCCCCCCAAACCACAATCCAGATCCAGGCAGTTTAAAGCAAGAGTGATTAACCCCCAGACTGATTGCTGAGTCTCCCTACAGTTCGCAGACCAGGAGCTAGAGCCGCCACTGATGTTGCAAAATGGCTTCTGTGCCGAGTTTCTTCAGCGGCTTTGCTTTTCGCCCCCAGGGGAGGAAGCCTACTCGTTCCCCAAATACTGGTCCCAAAGTCCATAGGGCACTAACCTCTCACTTTGTCCTAGGCATATCTGTGATGATAATTCTGGAATCGCCACAGCTGCTGGTGTTCTGGGGTCCCTCCAGCCGGCTGCTGGCCCAGCTGCCCTGGGGCTAAAACTGTGGCTCACAGGGGCCTGGGCTCAGCTCCCAGCGGGCTGCCTGCTCTCAGAGCTCTGAGCTGGCCGCTCTCTGCAGGGCTGCTGGGCTGTCCTCAGCAGGAGGTTAGCTTCTCTGTGTCATTCTGTGGGTGCTGGGGCTCCAGAAGTTGTTCAGAGTCCCCTTTTACATTATTTGGAAGTTGTGTGGGACAGAGCACCTTGGAAGTGCTGTTTCTACTCTGCCATCTTGGCTCTGCCCCTTCTGTTCGTGCCCAATTTTACATCTTACATATACCATGTGGTGGAGGGAAGAAATGTCTGTTGTCTGTGTTGTACAATTATAGTGTTGTTGTTTAAAAAAAACTATTATCTACATTTGTGGAGACCCTAAACATGAGTCATACTTAAGTTTTGTCTTAGCAATTTCCCTAGAGTTTTACTCCAAGGTAGCATTAGAGCCAAAGAAAGAAAATTGACTTTTTGGTGGAGATGAGGAGGTCAGGCTGCCAAGATTGACCTCAGAACCATTCCTTTGTAGAAGATTCCTGTACTTAGAGTGACAACTTTAAAAATAATTTAACACAATAATCTAGCTATTATGGTCCCCATGCTGTAGCTGCTCATCTTCCCTATTCCATGTTCCATCATGGAACAAGTTACAAGTTGCAGTATAAAATGAAGTGAGCAGAACCAGGAGAACATTGTACATAGCAACAGCAACATTGTGCAATGACTGACTTTGATAGACTCAGCTCTTCTCAGCAATGCAAGGATCTAAGACAACTCCAGGTAAAATTGTCTTGGGACTTGATTGTCCCAGATGACAAGGTTCAAGGTAGGCCTCGTTTGATAAATTACATTGGGGCAAAGTATATGGGGGCAAAGAAAGAAAGAAAGAAAGAAAGAAAGAAAGAAAGAAAGAAAGAAAGAAAGAAAGAAAGAAAGAAAGAAAGAAAGAAAGAAAGAAACTTCTTTTATTTGATGCTTTATGATTACAAACAATTTTCATATACATTAACTCACTTTATTCTCTGAGTTAATTAGTGCAGATATTTTAAAAATTAAACAGGTTCAGTGGCTTGGTGACACAGTGAATAGAGAACCAGCTCTGGAGTCTGGAGGACCTGAGTTCAAATCCGGCCTCAGACATTTAACACAAAAACTAGCCATGTGACCTTGAGCAACTCACTTAACCCCAATTGCCCTACCTTCTCCCCTCCAAAAAGAAGAAGGTCAATAAAATTACAGGTTCAGAAATTACTTGTACAAAGTCATACTTTTAGTAAGAAGTGGAGTCGAGATTCAAACTCAGGTCTCATAACTACAAATCTAGTGCTCTTGCTACAGCACAAAATAATCAAAATGCTATATTTGCTTTAATTAGAAATGCATTTAAAATTTTTCAGAACAATTGAGTTCAGGAGAATTTTGCAAAAAAAAAAAAAAACCAACAAAATCAAACTGTGGAACATGCACATTTTCATGGCTTCCAAGGATGTGAGAGGTTGAATCATTTTCCTTCCTCAACATCTGCTGAAAAAGAGGAACTGAGTCTCTCTCTGGCTACTGGGCTGCTGAGTAGTTAAAATACAAACTCATAAAATTCAATTACTCTGCATAGAGTGAAAAGGATCCTTTGGGACTCAGTTTTCCAAGAAAAAAATATGGAATATATACTTTTAATATGGAATATTAAATATTAAATAAAAATATGGAATATATACATATAAAAATATGGAATATTAACTTTTTCATATCATTCTGATCTCCATGCTAGCAGTATTATTATTATTATTTTAAACATCTGACACTAGCTTTCTCACACATGTAGTGGAAATGGACTGTCATCAGGTAGTTTGCAAATTGTGCAAGGAAGTCATATCCCATATTATTTCATCTTCTTCCCTCTCACTACTTACATTGTTTTTAAGCAGTTATGTTGCAACTTTTTTTTTCAGGGAAAAACCAAACTAATATTGCAGGGGGAGGGGGAATGCCTAATCCTATCACATCTTCTTTTCATCATACCATTCCCTACCTAGAATAATCTCTCTACCCACCAAGTGGGTTTCAACTACAAACGGATGGATTAAATGACCTTTTAAGACTCCTTCTACCATTGTTAGTTTATCAACTGAAAAGTTAGGACAGGATCACACTTTCAGAGTTGGAAGGGACAATAAAGACCACCTAGTCATACTACCTCATTTTGTGGATGAGGAAGCTGAGACCCAGAAAGGACTTGCCTAAGGTCACATAGAAAATATTTTTATGTTTTTTTTTTATATTTTCACTTCTTGATCTATTCTCCAAATCTGTTGCTTTTCTTATGTTTCACTTTCTCTTCTATTTTTTTCATTATTCGTATTTTGTTTAATCATTCTTGATCTCTCATAATTTTACTGGTTTCGCTTTGCCCAACTCTAATTTTCAAGGTGTCATTTTCTTCCTTAAAATTCTGGATCTCCTTTTCTAGTTGGTTGGTTTTCTTTTCACACCCTTCTTGTTTTTCTTGAATTATTCTTATTTTCTTTTTTAGTTTTTCCTCCATCTCTGTTATTTGATTTCTAAAGTCTTTTTTAAATTCTTCTATAAATTCTTTCTGGGCAGGTGATAATTTGATGTTACTCCTTGCGGGTTTCTTTACTTCAATATCCTCCTCTGAAAACAAACCCCAGTCATCTCTATTCCCATAATAGGTTTCTATGGTTGGATGGTTGGATTCTTTCTCCTTTGTTTGTGCATTTTTGTGTGTGTGTGTGGTAATAGCTTTAGTTATTTGTAGTCACCTCTAGCCTTGGGGTATGGGAAATGGTGCCTCTTACCCCAGATCTTCACTTCTCCCTTCTAGCCTGGAAGCAAAGCCAAACCTCCAAACTCCTGTAATTGCCCACAGCCAGGGGCATTCTGCCGCACTGCTTCTGTACTCACTGGGCATGTGCTGATTCCTTCTTTCTCCGGTCTCTCTTTGCAGCACAGCTGGGTCTGGTAGTCCTGGTCAACAAAGGTTCCCTCCATCTTCCCAAGTTCAAATGCCCAACTCCCCTCATATCCTGGGGGTAAAAGTTCCTGCCCAGCTGAGGTAGCCTCTCAAACCAACTAACCCCAGGGCTTGCCACTTGTTTAAGCCTGGAGGCATTTACTCTTCACAGACACCAAACCTAGTCCTGGGGTTTTTCTTCTGATCTTCTCAAATTGTCCCAGGAGGATCCTGGTTATGTCCCTGTTCTTATTTATCTCCACTCACGCTTTGTTCTCCCTATGGTGCATTTTCACTCTTTGGGGGGAAATCCTGAGAGCTTGGAATTTTCTGACCTACTCCACTATCTTCCCAGAATCCTCTGGTCACACAGAAAATAAAAGGCAGAGCCAGGATTTGAGCCCAGGTCCTCTGATTCCAGTCCAGCGTCCTTTCCAATATGCCATTTTACCTCTCAATGCTATCAACCTATTTTATCCTGAACTAAAAGCAAGGAAAATAGTAAGATGATGGAGGAACCTGCGGAAGGATCTAAGTAAGTTGGATATACTAATAGTGTGCACGATTATAATATTGTAGACAATATAATATTCCATTAGTACTCTATTATAACGTTATACACAATATAATATACAATTAGCGTACCCAATTCATTTAACTCCTTTTGCAGGTTCTCCACTGTCATTCTTATTACTCTCCTTCTGGGGTATGTGGGTGTTCAAAAGGACTGGTATCCCCAGTTTGAAGACTGCTAAGCCCTTTTTAAGGCTGCTCATCCACCTTTGGTGCCCACCTGATTCACCCAACTCTTACCTGTGGCTCCAAGAAGCTGTAGCATGCACATCAGCCACACCCTGACAAAACTGTCTCAGCAAACAGGCTAAACCAGTTTGAGGGTAACCAACAGGTCTCAAACCTGTCGATAAGTTGGGGGGTGTCTACCCCAAGCATATGAAGACTTTTCCCAGTGGAAAGGGCAGATGAGAATAATTTTTTCCAACAGCCATGAAAGTGACTGAAGCAGGCAATGTGGAGTGCTTAGAGCTTGGTCAAATATTAAAGATGGCAACACATCCTGCCATCACCAGTCTTGATTTTTGCCCTGCCACCAGACTTTGATGACTCAGGAAGAGAGAGTGAGGCGATGGCTTTGTGCAACTCTCTGCCTCATTTAAATCCAATTCAGGCACAAGTCAAAATATCACCCATGTGTGATGTCTTCGGTCCTCTTCAAAAATGAAGAATAACTCTTCTATTACTTCTCAACTGCAAATGGAACAGAATAGGGAGAAATAAACAGAAAAGTGGGTCCCGAGTTCCATATCTCTCATTCTAATCACATGGACCTACTCTTCCTACAAAAAATGTAAGAATTGGGACCCAAACACTGTCAGACACTAGGGAGACTAGGATGCAATCAACATGTAATTTATTAAGCACTTACTATTGGTCCAGTATTCTCAAAATACATCCTCTAAAATCCAATGTCCCATTCCTTAAAGCCATATTCCCTGTGGAACAAAATTCACCTCTAATCTTCTAATATTATATACTTACTTGCCAGTGCTAATGATAGTGGTAGAGAAAGGAAACCCTGCCTCTAGAAGAGATGAGAGGGAGGAGAGATAAATAACAAATAGCATAATCAAGCAATCAGTCAACAAACTCTAATTGTCTAGTATATGAAAAGCACTGTGCTAAGTGCAGAGGATACAAAATAGACCAAAATAATGAAACAATCTCTGTTCCTGAAAAGCTTACATTCCATCAGGACTTATTCAGAGGTTTATGAAAGGAGACTGATTGGGTACAAATCAAATTGCTGAAAGAAAACTGAAAGACCCATTTTCAAGGTGAAATCTATACATTTTATCTTATTTCTCTCTGGAATTTATTATTTTCAATCAATTGAAAAATATTTGAGTGCCTCTCATGTTCAAGGCACCGTACACTCAAAAAACCACAAACTCTATAAATTAAGGTTTGGTTCATTGTTTTGTTGATTTCTAGGCTTAGGAAAGTTATGAAGAAAATGTTGATAATGCAGATAAAACTTTAAAATGTGTCATGAGTATTTTTTTTCAGTGAGCCAGTAGTTCAACATTTAGCAGCATACCACTGACTCAAAAACCCTAATACAATGCTTTGAATATAGGCACTCAATAAATTACTGCATTGAATTGAACCTGGTTATAGGAATTACCTTCTCTGGTTCCTTTAATGGCAGTTCAAAACACGTTTTACCTTTAACACCAACTGTTTTCATTCCTACAGGAGCCCATTCATAATTTGACATATTAGAACACTTATATAATCCATATGATTCCAGTACATGAATGAAGTAATGAATAAAAAAATATTTGTTGAACCTTTACTGTGTGCCAGGTGCTATGCTAAGCACTGAGGACATACAAAGATTCAAAGAACAAGACAAACATATATAAAGGAGGTGACCTAGGGAGGGAGTTTTGTTCTGAGAACAAAAGTGGAAAGCTGGGTAGAAGGCTAAATGGTATGTATAAGGTCTGGTATCTAGGTTCAGTCAGTATATATAAGGGGTTAAGCAGACAAGTTTATACATTACCCAATCACTATTCAACTGAGTTGGACCCTAAGGTACTATAAAGCCAATCATGAGCAACTCTCCTGAGGACTGCTGCTATGAATAACTTTAAGGATCTGATCACATAGTATAGTGAACTCTCTATTTATTTATTTATTTTTTAAACAAATGCTTTATTAACTTCTGTTTTACATCATTCATTTCCACCAGATTTTGAGTTACAATCATTTTCCCCCCGTTATTCCCCTACCCAACCTCCCAGAATAGCAGTCCCACAAGATATCTCTTCCTCCAATCTGCTCTCTCCCATACCTTCTCCCAAACCCCCTTCGACTTTTCCATTAGAGGAAGGTGAATCTTTGTGTCCCAATGCCTGCACATCTTATCTCCCAATTATAAGCAAAAGAGTATTAATAATAGTATTTATATATATTTGAAACATTTAATCTTAAGACCTCGAATTTCAGATCCATTTCCTTCCTCCCCTGTCACCCATTCCCTCTGGGGAGATAAGTAATTCAGTATATGTTGTACATGTCTAGCTATGCAAAACATTATCATAGTACATATATTGTACAAGGCTGCTTATAATTCCCTCCCACTCATCCCACCCCCCACCTGGTCCATTCCCTACATGATCCTGTACCTCTTCTATAGTGGGTACTTCTAACCTCCCCTCCCCCCAAGGATGCTCCCCCATCAATCATCCCTCCTCTCATCCCCCTTCCCCCTATTCTGCTGCAGGTTGAGATATCCCATTTAGTATGTATGTCATTCTCTCCCTGAACCAAATTCAATGAGAATGTGGTTTTGCCTTTTTTTCCTTCCTATTCTCCCCCTCCCTTGCAACCACTTCCCCTTGCTTCTTCTACATGAGATAGTTTACCCTACCCTGTCTCTCCCCATCTCCTCTTGCCTCTTTCCTCTCTCACCTCATAATTTCATCCCTTGAGTATTCTCCCTTCCCAACAAATTCAACCTATGCCCTCTATCCATATATAACTGTAACCATATACACACACATTCACATATGTATTCATATGACCATACACCCTTCTTCCATTATTTTCATAGTGAGAAAGATATCATCACTCACAGTTATTGCTTTTCCCTATAGGAATGTAAATAGTTCAACTTTGATAAGTTCCTTTTGATTTCTTTTCCCTGATTACCTTCTCAGGCATCTCTTGCTTCTTATGTCTGGATGTCAAATTTTCTATTCAATTCTGGTTTTTTCCTCAAGAATGCTTGAAAGTCCTCTATTCCACTGAATGGTCATATTTTCCCCTGAAACAAAATACTCAGTTTTGCTGGGTAGGTGACCCTTGGGTTCATTCTCAGTTCTTTTGCCCTCTGGAATATCATATTCCATGCCCTTCAATTCCCCACTGTAGAAGCTGCCAGGTCCTGGGCTATTCTGATTGTGTTTCCACAATATTGAAATTGTTTCTTCCTGGCTGCTTGGAGTATTTTCTCCTTGATCTGGGGATTCTGGAACCTGGCTATGATATTCCTGGGAGTTTTCTTTTTGGGATCTTTTTCAGGAGGTGATCAGTGGATTCTTTCAACCTCTATTTTGCCCTCTGGATCTAAAACATCAGGGCAGTTTTCCTTCAGAATTTCTTGAAGGGTGATTTCTAGGTTCTTTCTTTGATCATGGCTTTCAGGTAGTCCAATAATTTTTAAATTGTCTCTCCTGGATCTATTTTCCAGGTCAGTGGTTTTTCCATGAGATATTTCACATTGCCTTCTAATCTTTCATTTGTTTGGATCTGCTTAACAGCATCTTGATTTCTCATAAAGTCATTAGCTTCCATTTGCTCCAGTCTAACTCTGAAGGAATGAATCTCCTCAGTGAACTTTTGAGATTCTTTTTCCATCTGGCAAATTCGACTTTTTAAGGCATTCTTCTCCTCATTGCCCTTTTGGGCCTCCTTTGCCATTTGAGTTAGTCTATTTTTTAAGGTGTTGTTTCCCTCAGTCAGGCTGTTGACCCTCATTTCATACTTTTCCTGCATCCTTCTCATTTCTCTTTCCAATTTTTCCTCCACTTCTCTTATTTGATTTTTAAAGTCCTTCTTAAGGTCCTCTATGGCCTGCAACCCGCTCATGTTTTCCCCTGGGGCTTTTGGAGCAGGACTTCTGACCTCACAGTCCTTTTCCGCTCTATGCCCCCAAAATAGGAGTCTAGGGTTGCATTTTTCTGTTTCCTTTGCCTTGGCATGTTGCCACTTAATTACTTGACTTTTGGGCTTGTTGCCACACTATGGCTTTAAGGCCAGCTAGAGGAATTTTCGTCCCGAACGTGTGGGGGGCAACTTCCGTTTCTGGCAAGCTGTAAACCCATCCACGACTTCCACCCTAGATCACAATCCAGATCCAGGGAGGTTAAAGCAAGAGCGATTACCCCCCCCCAAGACTGATTGCTGGATCTCCCTACAATTAATTGCAGGCCAAGAGCTGGAGCTGCCTCTGAAAACTACAAAATGTCATGTCTCCTCAGAGGCTTCTAGCCCCCAGGGAGGGAGCCAACGCATTCCCCCAAATACAGGTCCCAAAGTCCATAGGACACTAACCTCTTACTTTGTCCTAGGCATGTCTATGTTGATAATTCTGGAGTCGCCACAGCTGCTGGTGTTCTGGGGTTCCTCCAGCCGGCTGCTGGCCCTGCCGCCCTGGGGCTAAAACCTTGGCTCACGTGGACCTGGGCTCTGCTCAGCTCAGCTTCCTGCACTCTGCGCATTGCGTGCTGCCGGCTCCCAGACCGCTGCGCTGGTCCTTCCTGCAGGGCTGCTGGGCTGTCCTCAGCAGGAGGTTAGCTTCTCTGTGTCGTTCTGTGGGTGCTGGGGCTCCAAAAGTTGTTCAGAGTCCCCTTTTACATAGTTTGGGGGGAATCTGGGGGCAGAGTGGCTTGGATGAGCTGTTTCTACTCCACTATCTTGGCTCCACCCCTCTATTTATTCAGCAATAAACTAAAGCACAACACTCATAACAACATAACATAATAACTTATTACTAAGGTGGCCACACAGTCTTAAACAAAACATACCACTCAGTAAGTCACAATCTCCTCAATCAATATAAAGTCCCCATCTAAAGTTTTCTTTCATCTTGATTGGATGCTGGCTTCCAACCATCCTTAAGTCAATCATCCTTAGGGGATAATCATCCTTAAGGGGTAGTACAAAGTACAGAGGTCATTCACCTCTAGGTCACAGTACAATACAATATTGCAATATCATCAGTCCGCACTGAGTAGCTAAGTAAAGCCTCCTTTCATCTTAACTAGAGTTTGACTTCCAAACCCCATGGCTCCTCTTCCACATTCCCAAGTTCTTGCCTGGATCCACTCAACTGTTGCCTGGATTCACCAGTAGGTGGCTCTCTGCTCTTGTTCCATACTGCAGCTCATAGGGACTGCTCCACTCCAAGCTCTTCAAAGTTTCTATTTCTAGGAAAACAAAGCTCAACATGGCCACAATAATATTTACACACATTACCGGCATTATCATGTCAATTTACTTTCTGTCTGAGAAATCAACACAAATTAACAGAGTGCTGCTGTCTGACAAAGTAATGCAATTCAACAGAGTGTTTCTGTCTGACAAAGTAACACCAACACAGAAGAACAGACAGAGTGCTGACATCACAAACATTCTCTCTCTTAGCTCTGCTTGGTCCCAGCTCATGTTCCAGCTTTTGTCTGCTCTTCTCCTTCCTGTTCTGTTCTTTTGGCAAGTTCCTCCCACCATGGGCTCCATGTGATGACATTAGGTCTATTAAGGGCAGGGAAGGTCTCCAAACTCCCTTAGGCCTATTAAGGGCAACAAAATCTATACTGTTTCCAAAAAAGACTTGACATAATCAAAAGTAAGGCTCAAAGGCACTTGAATAGCTGAAACAAGGAGCAAAGTACTACTTTGCTTGCCATTACAGGTAGGAGCTACAAACATCAGTGTATTAACTTCCCCAAGGACTAGGGAATGGATGCAGTTAGATAGTCTATACCTGTCTAACATAGACATACAGGTACAAAGTCTGGTGTGTAGAGTATTGATCCAAATGCAGGTCATGGGACTTGCCTCACCAGGCAGATGGTAAGATGACATGGGTAGATGTCTTCTTATTTTCCTGCTGGGGCTCCCTGCTATTGCCAATTCAATAATACTGTTCGTATATCTCCCAACCCTTAGTTGACTTAGTTTACACATATCAGCAACCATGATAGCAACAACCTATATTTATAGAGTACCTTAAGACTGACAAAATACTTCCATCTATATGATGACTGACAAAATACTTTCCTTTTAACAATCCTCTTGGGTAGGTAGATAAGGTAAATAATAATGACCATTCAAAATTAACCAGATTCTCATCTTTTAATGTTAGCTAGCATTTATATAGCAGTATGATGCTAAGTACTATGCTAAGAACATTACAAATACCCCATCTGAGCAACAACTCAGGAAGGTAGGTGCTATTGCGATCTCCACTTTAAAGATGAGGAAACTGAGGCAAACAAAGTTAAATGACTTGTCCAAGGTTATACAACTGGTAAATTTCTGAGGCCAGATTTTAACTCAGGTCTTCCTGATTCTAGGTCAGGCACTTTATCCACTTTGTCACCTAGCTACCTTTTTGAATTGGTTCAAGTGAAGTCAACTCTGAACTTGGGTTAATGTTAATAAATATAAAGGGATAAGTTATTAGCAAATTCACTCATCATAGTCCTATTTATTCTTATTCCTTGACTATAATAATTTCTTTGTTCAAAGTGAGTCAATATTACCTTTCAATAAGAGAGAATGCGCTTGAATATTATAAGTGAATTTCACTTAATATTTCCTTCTAGGAGTCAGCTTCATTCAACATTTTCACATGATGAAAGCAGTTTTTGAAGATACATCTTAGTTATGCTAACAAATGACTATTTTTCATAATACAACTACAAATAGGACTATAATATATTTGCATGGGATGCTCTCTATTTGTAATAATCCTTTGGCTTCTTACTCTATTTGCATATCCATACCAAAATCAAACATTAAGATTCTCCCACCTTCTGAATAAAAGATGTTATAATCTCATTTAAAAAACTGACAGTGTTTTCTTAAATTATCCTCTCTGGATATGAATAAAGTATGAGTTCACTTAGTCAACAGAGATGTAGTATGGAAAGCAGAAAGACTGGGATATAAGAGATATGGGTTCCATTTCTGACTGCCTCTACCTAGCCATGTGCAAAAAAAAAAATTTACTGGAAACAAATGTTACTTTTACATGCTAGAGTGGAAAGGTCTTTAAATAGTGTTACCAAAATATAATGTTGCTATGGGTTTTTTGAGTCCAAGGAAGGCTAAAAGTAATGATGCACAGCCAGCGATCCTTTCCAAAATGGTCACTCACATGAGCTTGAATTTGTTAAAAGTCTAGCTTCAGAGTGACAGCATTTCTTTTATGGAATCAAGTTAGCTTATTACCCAACATTGCCTCAATTCAACTAACAAACATACTATCTAGGTATCTTTTCTATTATTCAATCCATTTCATCCACACCAGCTAAACAATGTTCTTTAATTTTTATTTTCACTATGTACGTGACAAAAAAAAAAAAGCAGTTTTCTCCTTGCTAGCAAGGAGAAATTCCAAGCTCTCTAACTTGACAGTCAAGGCCCTTTATTGCCTATGACCACACTATAAACACATAAACAGACACACACACACACACACACACACACACACACACGCCCTTTCAATTCACCTCATTTTGAATTTCTACTCTTTTGTCTTTGTATCTGCCTACTTAGAATGTCTTCCTTTTTTTTTTTCACAGAATCAGAGTTGAACAAGATTTTCTAGTCCATATATTCTGGAAATCTTCCTAGTTATCCCCAAACTCTTTTTATTGCTTCAATTTGTAATTTTTCTGCTCCAAATGGATAAACAATCTGTGAAAGGTCACATCATAAATAAATTGGAGAAAGAAATTTAATATCTTTAGTAATTACGGCTAAGAGAAAGCACTTAACCAAATAAGAAATATAAGTAATCATATGAAATAAAATAGATAATTTCAACTATATGAAATTTAAAAGACTTAGTCAAAATAAATGAAAAGACTAAAAAGACAAACTATTAAGTGGGAAAAATCATGTTGTCAAATATCTATGATTAAAATATCATATTCAAAATATATAGAGCTTCAGGGGTGGGGAACCTGTGGCTTCAAGGCCCCATGTGGCCTGCTAGATCCTCAAGTGCAGCCCTTTGACTGAATCCAAACTTCACTTGACAGTCCTACCTTAGGGGTACCAGAACCCTGAGAAAGAAGTGAAATGTCAGGCTCATAGTCATTACTGTTACAAAGGCAAGTTTTTCTTGCTCATTATATGTTTGTTTTGTCTCTTTGATTGGATTCTAAACTCTTCAAAGGCAGAAACCTATTTATAGATCTTTATTATTTCCTTCTCTGCACACAATTGGTGTTCGTAAACCATAAACTATTAAAACCAAAGAAACCTTGGGTGGTACTGTAAAATGTATTATAACATAGAATCTGGAAGAACCTGAATTAGAATCCTGGTCTCTGGCATTTACCAGTTGCATTTCTATTGAAGAGTCTCTAAGCCTCAGTTTCCTCACTTGTGAATGGGAATAACAATATCTGTAATGCTTACCTTACAGGGTTGTTTGAAGTAATGGAGTAAAATATAATATGATATGATATGATATAATTAACAGAATAGACTATAGTGTTTTACAAACCAAAAAGTATTTTATAAATTTCCATGATTATTATCAGTAATAGTACTCATTTTTGACATGGCTAGGAGTACTCCCAACCTTTCTGTTATTCTACATTTCCTGCTGATGGAGTAACTCCATACTCCACCCATATTCAGAGAAGATATTATCAGCCCCAGGAAACCCTAAGTGCTAAAATATCATTTTGTTTTGTCTGTTCACTGGCTGTTTCCCATGCCTGGAAATATTCTCTTCTGATTTCCAGCTCTTAGTTTCCCAGACTTCTTTCAAGTTCCAGCAGGGAAGGCAAACTAGGCTATTTTTTTGCCTCACTTCTTACCTAGCTTTTAACTACTGAATGGGTTTTGTCTCAGACAAACTGAGACTTGGGAAAGACCCTAGCTTAAAAAAGTGGGAGCACTGTATCCAGGACCATAACCAGCTGTCCTGACCTATGTCTTACCACTAGATCCAGATGACTCTGGAAAAGAGAGTGAAGCTGATGATTTTGCACAGCTCTGCTTCACTTAAGTCCAATTCATTTACAAGTCAAGGTATCACCCTCCTGATGGCATTTGTCCTCTTCATTGTTGTTGTTGTTGTTGTTGGAGGAGGAGGAAGAGAAGAAAGAGAAGGTGGAGGAGGAAACAGCAGCATTGCCTGACTGGAACTGGCAAATTAGCTCCTCAAAGAGGACTAATGACATCAGGAGGGTGATGTCCAGACTTGCAAGTGAATTGGATTCAAGTGAAGCAGAGTTGTACAAAATCATCAGCCTCAATCTCTCAGAGTCATCAGGATCCAGTGGCAAGAAACAGGTCAGGCCAACTGGCAATGACCCTGGAAAACAAATAACAAGTTCCAGCTAAAATCCCATGATCTGGGAAGAGCCTTTCTTGATCTCCTTAAGGCTAGTGTCTTCCCTATGTTAATTAATTTCAATTTTTCCTAAATAAATCTTGTTTGTACACAGTTGTTTTCATTTTGTTTCTCCCATTAGACTGTGATCTCCTTGAGAGTAGGGACTATCTTTTGCTTTTCTTTTTATTTCCAGTTCTTAGCACAATAGAGTATGTATTTAATAAATGCTTAATGACTAACTATTCAATAGCCTGGGGTTTCAAAAAGTCAAGACTCTGTGACTACCTCTGTTGTTTGTCCTTGTTCATCCTTCCTTTTCCAAGAGGACTAACTTCAATAGCCTGGGGTTTCAAAAAGTCAAGACTCTGTGACTCCCTCTGTTGTTTGTCCTTGTTCATCTTTCCTTTTCCAAGAGGACTAACTGTTCAATAGCCTGGGGTTTCAAAAAGTCAAGACTCTGTGACTACCTCTGTTGTTTGTCCTTGTTCATCCTTCCTTTTCTAAGAGGACCAATGACATTACAAGGGTGGTGTCTTGACTTGTGAGTGAATTGGATTTAAGTGAGGCAGAACAGTGCAAAGACAACAGTCCCACTCTCTTCTCTAGAGTCATCTGAGTCCAGTGGCAAGACAATAATCAAGATGACTATTGATGGCCCAGAAGACTATTGGTCTTCTTATTTCCAATCTGCACTCGAAAAAATTGTTATTTTTAAAATACAGCTACAAAAATGCCAGATGCTGCTCAAGAAGCTCCAGTGGAGACATATTATCCTTAGTATAAAATATAAACTCTTCTGTCTGGCATGTAAAACACTTCACAATCTCACTCTAACCTATCTTTCTAGATTGATTTCACATTATTCCCTGCTCCTGCCCCTGCTCTCACATACATGCTATAGTCCAGGCTATCTAGCTTAAGAGGTCAGCAGCCTTTCAAAAGTTCTATGCTCAGTTTTCTGCCCTTCTGGATAAGAACAGATTTGTCACATTCTGTCTGAAGAGTCTCAGAAGAGCAATATGTGTTCCAATCATAATTCCTGACATTCAATAACTGGGGAAAGGGAGGAGTGGGAATCTTGGTGCTGTCATCGAAGACGTGTAATCTGCAATAATTGCAAATAAAGGAGATAAAGTGTGGTAGTGGCAGTTAACCCATATGTCAGTGAAAATCAACTCACATGCCATTTTTTACCTTAGATAATTATGAACTTTAGAAGTAAAAAAAAAACCATATAATGTCTGAGATCCCTTCATTGTCCAAATGTGAAAACTGAAATCAAGTTACTTACCCACTATTAGGTAGGTAATAAGTAGCAAAAGTGGCATTCTAACTGAACTCATTTGACTCTAAATATACTGCTTTCATTGAGAAGTTGAAGATGTCAAATGATAACAGATGGCAACAGATTATTTAGATATTTAATTCAGTCTAAAGCTTGCTAGAATGCAACTAGGTGGTGCAGTAAATAGAGTGTTGGGTCTGAAGTCAAGAAGACCTGAGTCCAAAACCAGTCTTAGACATTTACTAGCTATTTACTCTCTGGGCAAGTCACTTAACCCTATGTGCCTCACTTTTCTTATCTGTAAAATGAACTGGAGAAGGAAACAGCAAGCCTTTCCAGTATTTTTGCCAAGAAAATCCCAAATTGGATCACAAAGAGTCAAACCACAATTGAACAATAATAGAAAAAACTGGAACTTGATGCTAGATTAATTTTGCCTAATAATGATCATGATGGTAGGAAGTAGCGTAAATACCCCATTTCTTCAAAAGAGGATACTGTAGACAGTTTCTTTCACCAGAAATCAAACCACCTCTAACAGCTACTCCTTGGTGCTCCAAGCTGGGAAGGAGTTCCCAATAGGGAGAGAGTTGCCCAATGACCAATATATACTCCATTGGCATTAATTTGAATAGATTTTATCATTCTAGATTATAGTGAGCAAAGGGCTACACTGGTCCTGATTTTGCTATTGCCCATGTCAATGTCCACACTTCTGAAGCCAGTGTCTACTTCCCACTCTATTACTACTAGGGTAAGTCTGTTCAATGCCACTGAAGTCCATGTCAATGTGGGATTTTTAGCTGTGACTTGAAGGAACCTAGGAAAGCCAGGAGGTGGAGACAAGGATGGAGAGATTTCCAGGCATGGGGGTAGCCAACAGAAACAGAGTTGAAAGATGGAGCATCCTGTATAAGGAACACCAAAGGGCAGTATCACTATATCATAGGACATGTGGAAGGAAGAAAGTATATGAAAACAGGAAATACAGTAAGGAGCCAACTACTCCCTCTCTCAGGAAATTCAGCATCCTGAATATTTGGCTTAATGGTGGTTTTTAAAGAGTGGATTTATGGCATCTCCCCCACCCGGGTGAGGTGTATAGCATTTCATCCCCTTTGCTTAACACAAGAGAAAAAAAGACCAAATCATCCAATGAGTGCCTTTTGTAAGCCTTCTCAGATCTGATTCATCAAACAGTCCAAAAAAAAAAGGCTTTTCTTCTATGTTAAGGGGTTCAGAAACCATCAGAATGCCAACAGATGTTCTCATTTGAGGAGCTGGGTTTTTCCATTGCATGGCAACACCTTTTGAGATGCAGACTTCCAAGCCTCTTCCATGTGGGCTGGAGAGGGGCTAACTAAGCACACTGAACTCTGAGCATGGGGCTCATTTTGACTAGGCCACCATCAATTAAGAAAAAATTAGCCTAAACAGTAGGAAGCAGGGCCTAGGCAAAATTGCCCCCATCACAATATCATACTAAATAACAATAGCTAGTGTTTATATGATGCATTAAGGTTTGCAAAGTACTTTACAATATTATCTCATTATTTAGTACAGACTTCTTCAATTGCTCTAGGAATCCATATCTTGATCCCTTTTTCCAAGCATGAGTCAGTACCCACAGTCAAAAAAGATATTAATATCTATAAAATACAGAGAGAGGGAGTCAAAAAACACACATCTGGGAAACCATTTGGAAAATAAAGTCATGTCCCATGTCACATTCTTAGAATCATCCAAGTAGTATTGATGGAAAGGTGAACCCAGGAATAAGACTATGAAAGTAGCATCAAATGGTGCAGAAACATGGCTAAAATGTCCAACCTTAGTATTACTGCCAATAAAGTAACAATTGTCCAATTCCCTGGGCTTCCCCTGGATCATCAGAAAAGCTAGTTAGTTAGCTAGCAATTCAATGTTTTAAGCTTTGCAAAGCATTGTACATATGTTAATATCATTTAATCCTCACAACAATCCTGGGTACTATTAATATCCCTACTTTACAGATAATACCTACTTTATTGAGAGAATAAGAAGTTAAGTGACTTGCCTAGGTTCACACACCTATTAAATGTCTGAGGCTGGATTTTATTTCAGTTCTTTCTAACTCCAGACTCAATATTGTATCTCTTCACCTACCTATTCCCCCTTTCCTCAGTGGCTAAGGTGGACCTGGAATGCTTCTAATTTTCTTTCCAGAGTCAGCATGCTTATAAAGTAGGGGAAAATACCCTATTTTTCTGTTTCGCACGTTGCATTCAATGAAAATAACACCAGGTAACACCAGGGAAATCTGTTACCTTAATAATGATTTGGCATTAAATTTTAAATACTGAGAACCTTCCATCATGAACACAAATTAAGGATGGGGGACAACATAGCACCAAATATTTTTCTGGTTGGCTTTGGCTTTAATTCTATTCTCCTAAGGCCCTTAGTAGGCTGCCAGGGTAGACAAAACGATTGAAAAAAGCCCCTTGACATGACATTTAATAGAAGCAGAATCATGTTGAACATGATACTAGGAGTTAGCATCACTAGAAGGTCAATAGGTCCAACTCTTAGCAGTTTCCTGATTTACACGGAGAAAAAAAAACTACTCAGAAAACCCTGAATGGAAGATGGATCCTTGAGCCTAGTTCTAGTTCTCTGGATCCTGAGAGAGCCTGCCATGGCCTCTGCCTGGTCCAGAGGCAACTCTTAGACTCCCACTTATGGTTTCCACTTTGAAAACAAAGTAGTTTCTCATCACTGCGAGTTGTTTCCCAGGAATCAACTGCTCATACCTCATCTTTGAGGACAATGCACATTTGCAAATTTAGGCAAGAGCCACAAAAATGTAAAACGCCAACTATAAGTACAAAAATCATTCCTTCTACAAATCCTGACTTGGCCCTTCACATGAAGGAAAAAAAGGGTATCACAAAATGATCCCACTCATGGTGCCAAATATTTTAAAGCTTTTTCCCAAAAAGAGTCAGAGTTACTCTTGGGGTTCATAAAAATAAACTAATAAAGAAGATTGATCAGATCTTTCTATTCATACTGCTTATTCACATTTACATTTACATATCCACATTCAAATTTACATATTCTTATTCACATTTCCATTTAGTGGCAACACTCTTTGAATTGAGGGATCTATGAAAAAATAACTGCTGCTACCCAGGGGAAAAGAAACAGACTACATGCTTTAGACTTACAAATTTAAGAGTTTTAAGGAAGGATGTTCTTGGAGCCAGCAGAAATCTCCAGGAAGATGGAGATGGGGTGTTCTGTTCCTATGTCTTGAGATCCATGAAACTAATACCCTAGTCCAGTCTTACTTTGTTACAGTTCTAGAGAGATTGATATCACAAAAGGCCTATGGGTAGCATAGGTATTACTAACCTCAAAAAGCTATGGGTAAATTTGTTCCACTGGAAAAGAATGCTGTCTCCAGAAAAAAACAAAAAGAGAAGAACTTACACAGTTTGCCATACTTGTAACTAAAATGTTTTGATCACTACTTGATACTACCTTGATAACCAACTCCTGACTTTCTACTTTTGTCTCCCAGCGTTGTACTACTCCACTATTTATGAACTAACTCTGCAACCCACAATTTTGCCTTTGTCTCATCAACGCAGTCGTAAGATTATAAACTGGTCAGACATGTTCTACTTGGTTAGTCATACCTGGTGGCACATTCGTGATCTAATTCTTCCTTTGTGTACCCAAGTAATAATTAAGCTAGCACTTAGATAGCACTTTCAGGCTGAAAAATGCCTTGTGCATGTAATGCTGCCTCCTTCACAACCCTGTGAAGTAGGTGTTATTATTACTATTTTTGGATGAGGAAATTGAGGTTATGAGAAGTTGTGCCTTGACCAGAAGTCACACATCTATTGAGTGTCTGAGGCAAGATTTGAACTCAGATTTTCCTAAATCTAAGTCCAATACTCTATCCACTGCACCACCTCACTACTATATAAAAGTAATAAAAATGCCTTGGCTAAACTTAAAAAAAATTCAAAATACTGAATTATTTCTTTGACAATTACAAATCTGAGTCAGATGGAACACTGTTTTCTGCCTCTGGGAAGCTTGGTCAGGAGACTGTTCTAGACCTGGTCTAACTCTAGCCAATTTAGTAGTTCAGAATCAGGACTGGAACACAGTCGACATAATTGTGGACCATAAAACATTTAACAAAGAGAAATTTACCCAACCATAAAAAGGACCAATAAGTATACAACATTAATTCAAGAAGACAAGGTTTCCATCTGTATCTAGCAATGCCCACTCAGAGAAGAAAGATGACTTCCACAGTAGTGGGATTTCTGTCAAGCAGAAGGAGTCTCAATTTCTCATAGACTGGCCTTTTTATCAGATAGCCAGAAAACCGCTTTAATGGTTCAAGCCCTTGCACCATTCATATCTTGAGGACAGTTTCCTTGCCACTGGAAAGAGAAATCAGATCCAACCTACGTAAAATATATGCCATTTCTACCACATTCTTCCCTTTAGTGACAAAATCTTACAAGTAATTAAGGGACCTTTTATCACTTAAATGGCTAGCACGAGACAACCCAGATCTCGAGAATGTGAAAAACTTCGCACAGGAAGCACTAGAGGGTGAGCATAGTCTAGATAAAAGAAAAATAAATACAGAAAGAAAACAAACAACATAACATCATCTTGAGAAATCATAGTCCATAAAGTAGGGGTGATATCAGGTGCAGTAATATCAGATCTCTCAATGTAAATAAAGTTCTCACAGTAAACAGGAGCAACATCAGAAATATCATCTAGTTTGGACGGCAACTGTCAGCCTTAGCCACCATTTTCCATCATAGGACAGGATCATCTGTAGCAAGATAGCTAAGAACCTCTCATACACAACCTGTCCCAGGGCCTGAGTTGGCACTGTAACTTGCCTCAAACTACCATTCTACCCATTTACTAGACAGTACTTCACCCATGTTGTTAAGAAACAAAACACCTGGGGCGGCTAGGTGGCGCAGTGAGTAGAGTGCCAGCCCTGCAGTCAGAAGGACCTGAGTTCAAATCCAGCCTCAGACACTTAATGCACACACAAATAAAAACCTAGCCGTGTAACCTTGGGCAAGTTACTTAACCCCAATTGCCCTCCAAAAAGCAAAAAAAAAAAAAAAAGAAACAAAACACCTCCCTTAAATTCTACCCATTTCCACACAAATTCCACAACAGATGCTCTATCTGAACCATCACGAGGGATGGAAATCATGAAAATTGAGATGAGACCCAAGCCATTTTCTCAGGGTACATGGAGCTTTCCAAGAGGGCAGAGACCTTAAGATCCAGGTTTTACATAAAGGAAAGAATAAGGAAGAACCAGAGGGAGATAACCTCAACTATTTCTAAAAGCAATCCATATTGAGTAAACTTTGCTAGAGGCCAAATTCAAGGAACACCTGGACCAGAAAGTCTTTCCTCAGGATTAGGGTGGCACCAATTCATTGTGGACACAACTTCTGGGATGTGGAACATCCAATCCCAATAGTCAAAGACATGATGACAGAGCTATTATTTAGCAAGGACAAACATTGTCCTATGCCTTCATCAGAATCACAACCTGTCCATAAACCCTACCATCAGTACTCCTCACTGCTGGTTCGACAACACTGAACATTTTGCTGAGGCTGTACATTCTTTTGAAGTTTACACCATAATTATTTATATCTTCCATGTTGCTCCCTCTTTGGTCCCTGCATCACTGCCAACTCTGCTAGAGCTCACATTGTTGCTCACTCTGTTAGCCCTTACACTGATACTAATATCAAGTTCTAGTTATCTACTGTGCTGACCAGCATCAATAGATTTTCCCAGATTATAGAGCTATCTGAATTTTTTCCATCCATTGTATCCCTCCAAATTTAACTATGTAGACTGGACCCTGGATTTTCTTAGGATTGATCTCCTTGTTCCTTATGTGGGTCACAATCCAGTCTAAGAATTTTGCTGCTATATCCTTGATTGGTCTGGTCAACATTATGTGCCATCAGTGGTAAATATTAGTGCCTTTAGGAAGTGAGACATTTTTCTCTGCCCAAAAGACTGGCAAAATGAGGGAAGATCCCAAATGACCCTTGGGAAGGATATCAAAGGTAGAATTAACTCCTTCCTGGATGAAAGAAAACTGTTCCTGATTAGTCTTAACCACAAGAATAGAAAAAAAAAATACTGAAGAGATCAATAACTTCATTCAGTACTGAGCTGTCTGATCTACCACACTGACCAGGTCAGGAGTGGTCAAAGTAATTGGCATGAAATCTTGTTCAATTCCCTATTGTCCACTCTAAGCCACATGGTGCTATCTTCCACATTGGGTTCATAGTATTATTGTAAGAGCCAGTGTAGTGAAATATTTCTGCATCTTTCATCTCTATAATCAAGGAGGAAATAGTTTTCACACCTCCTAGGACCTAGTGTTGATATTACATAAAAGAGGTTCAGACAGCTCCAAAAGTTTCATTTGACCTCATCCACCATAAAGGGCATTGAGTTGCATAAGCACATATACAGGTACCAAGTTCCAAGAAGTCATAATACATATCCATTCCCACAATATAATCACACTGATTAGCCATAACTGTGACCCAGATGAGGGAGTTTTTTTTTAATCTACTTTCACTTGAACAACGGTGCATTTTCACTTAGCAGTTTGCCTGACGAGCCCTCTGAAACTGGGGTGTCCCTAAGGACCTATTGGGGTTCCTCTGTCATGACAGTAACCTGGCTACTAGCATGCAACTCCCCCCTCCTTTTTTAAACCATAGTGACTCAGGTTTATGGTCTCCTAGACCCTCAAGATCCAATAATTAGCATGGCCCAAGTGGCAGGGGGACATTGTCCACCGCTAGGGGGACTCAACCCAGGATTCCCTCAAGTCTAAATACAGAGCTTTGAATGGCTCAGAACAATCAAATATGTTACAGACTTTTGGTGATACCCAAACTTGGGTAGGGCAAAGAGGCTATAGAGGACTGAGCCTGACAAGATTTGAGTTCAAATTCTGCCTCAGTCACTTACTAGCTGTGTGACCCTGAACAAATCACGTCATCTCTGTGTGACTCAGTTTCTTCAACTATAAAATAGGAGTAATAATAGCACCTACCTCACAAAGTTTTGTGAGGATCTATTGAGAAGGCATTTTAAAGTGCTTAATATTAGGGGTGGCTAGGTGGCGCAGTGAGTAGAGCGCTGGCCCTGGAGTCAGAAGGACCTGAGTTTGGATCCGGCCTCAGATACTTAACACACACAAACAAAAAAAGAAAACCTACTGTGTGACCTTGGGCAAGTTACTTAACCCCAATTGCCCTCCAAAAAAAAAAAAAAATTAAGTGCTTAACACAGTGCCAGGCAAATATTAAACACTAAACTCTCCTTCTCTTTTCCTCTTCCTACATATCCAAGATAGTTTTATTAGCACCCCCATAAGCTGGTGATGGTTTGTCTCCTTATCACCCTCATGTTTCAAAAGCCACATCTGCCACAGGATACTAAGAATACCAATAATTTACTTTCTTTTTTTTTTTCATATTGACAATCACTTTTCATAAAAGGCTAACAAAAGTCAGGGAGTATTCATTCATATAATATATTTTCTCCTTCTGTCAAGCTCCTTAAACATCGTCCCCCTGACTCGCTTCATTAATTCAATGTGGTCAGTGGGGGTCCCTCCTTATTGCATTGAGAGTGCTCTATACATGCAGTCAGAAGTATGTCAATCCATGAATGCCAGACCCCTGTATTTGGCCATCCAATTGCCCATGTTATTCTTCCTCCACATTGTTATTCCCCTACTTTAAACACAAGACAACCACAAGATCATTCTGTTAACTAAAACAAATGTTCTAGCCAGAAGTAATTCCTATCAATCTAATAATTCAGGTTCAGGATGGAAATGCAATAAAATAATTGTGGGCCATAAAATATTTAACAAAGAGAAGTTTACTCAACAACATATCAATAAGTATACAACAGTGATTCAGAGATTCCTCTGTCTCCAAACCTGTTATAAGGGCACCAGCCAATCAGGGAGTTACAGTGACTCTTGGCAGGGGGAATTTCATCAAGCCTGAGTTCTGACTCTTCATAGGTAGGGCCTATATACCCCAGGTGGCCAGGAAGCTAGGACTACCTTCCTCCCCTTTTAAAGAAAAGTCAGCCTAGGCCATGTAAAAGGGTTACTGCTCCTACCAGAGAGGTCTTCTATCACCAGCACCTGGTCCTACCTTAGCTATAGAGAAACCTTTTGAAATTTATAAATACAGGCTTAGTGAAGGTTGGATTCCTGCCTAAGCTCCCTGAATTGATTTTTTTTTTCGAAAGGGCAAAAGTAAAAAGCTTTTCTCCTTGTATTCAACATATGAAAGTTGGCCTAGATTGGAATAGGGAGAACTTTCACAAGAAATCTAAAGAGAAAAAAGACCAATATAGCTCCCTGTGCATATATTTTCCAAAAAGCAATGTATGTATCAACTCTTAAGTCCTTCCTAAACTCTGAGGTTTCTTCATTTCTTTCAAGGTCCCCCTTCCAATCCAAAAAATAGATAAATAAAAGATTAATACGGTAGAAAATACAAACTTTGACTCCCATACCCATTCATTCCATACCTAAGGTTGGCATTTGCAACTGCAAAAAAAATCCTACTAGCAAATGCACCCTTATTTACACTGGACATTACAGAAAGCATTGTTGCAGTGAAAATTTTGTTGGCCCATTCACAGGGATTAATGTGCAATAAGGCTATAAAGTTAGGGTTGGGATCAGGCTGTGAAGAGATTTAAATGAAATGGAGGAGTATATAATTTATCCCTAGTGGTAGCCACTGGAGTTTATTGATTTGGAATGACACGGGTAGATTTGTCTTTTAGAAACATCAGTTGGGCAACTGCGTGGTGGGGTAGGGTAATAGAGGGGAGAGCCTTGAGACGATCGCCCGGCATAGGAAACTGCGAAGGAGCTGTCAGAAAAGCAGGAAAATGTGCCAAGAGATAGCTGAGCAAGGAAACCAGACAAGTTTGTATTGGAGAGAGGAGTTAATCTCAGATGGTGTAGAGAGACCTAGAAAGATGCAAAGTGAGAAAAGACCATCCGGATCAATGGCGATCCTACAGCCAGTAGAGTTATTGGTGAAGAAGTGGAAGCCCTGAAGGCACTAGGGCCGCAACTTGTGGTTCTAGAGCGCAGTTTTGATCATGTCACTGTCTTGCTTAAGAATCTTCCGTGGCTCCCTATGGTCTTTAGAATAAAATTCAAACTCCCTAGCTTCCGCTTTTAAGGGCTTCACAGTCTGGTTCCATGCCTACCTTTCCATCCTCGTTTCCCATTAGTCTCTTTCATGCACTCTTATTTCCTAGCCAAGTTGGCCTCCGCGCTGCCCTCTCTCCTAATGCATTCCATTTCTTGTCTTTCTACCTTTGCATTGGCTCTGCAGCGCATTCCCTCCTAAATTCTGAGGTTTCTTCATTTCTTTCAAGTTTCCCCTTCCAATCCAAAAAACAGATAAATAAATGATTAATACAGCAGAAAATACGAGCTTTGATTTTCAGGAATCTGCTACGACTGCCATACCCACTCGTTCTACACCTGAGCCCCATTAACTCCCTCGGGTCGGCAGCTACGCGAAGGGAAGGAAGGAGCTGGGGCGAGGGGGCGGAGCCAAGGGGGAAGGAGGGGCTGTGCCATAGCACGCGTGCGCAGGCCGGGGGAGGCGGGGAGAGAAGCCAGGGAGAGCGTGGTCACGAGGCTGGTTGGGGGGGGCGGGGGACCCGGTAGCTGGAGCGCTGGCGAGGTATGCTCACGTGACGGGGCTGCGAGGCTGAGCTCGCGCAGTTGGATGGACGAAGATGGCGGCCGAGAGAGAGCCTCCTCCGCTGGGGGACGGGAAGCAAGCGGACTTTGAAGAACTGGAGGATGGAGAGGACCTGTTCACCAGCACTGTCTCCACCCTAGAGGTGAGACTTGCCCGCCGGCGGCGCTTAGGCCTGGGTCTCTCTCCTGTCTCCCCCTTACTCCCTTCTCTCACTCTCGACCTCCCCCACCCCGTTCCGGAGCCCCCACTGACTCCACCTGTCAAGCCCCTTCCCCCGGGCTCCGGTCCTCGGCACCCGGCTAGGAGCGGCGGGCAGGCGGCCGAGCCCTCCGCCTTCTGCCCCGACGCTGCCGGGGAGGCGTCTTCTGCCCGGGCCCCGGGACCTGACAGATCCCCGCCCTCTCGCACCCCGCCGGCCTGACCCTCGGGGTGTCGTGTGCGCCCGGCACGCGCCCCTCCTTACCCCCAGAGCCTCCCCCCACGGGACTCCCCCGAGGAAAGGGCCGCCTCGGTCCGGATGAGGGGGTGTGGTGATGTGGGGCTGAGCGGGGAGACAGCCCGGGAGGCTGCGGAGGGGACGCGGTCCGGGCGCCCGGAACGCGCTCGGGTTTGTCCGGAAAGGTCCTTAGCGGGTTACTGCTTTCCTCTCGGGGAACGGTTGTCTCCAAGGTAAACCCGCGTTCCCAACCTTGTCCTCAGCTTCTCCACTTTCTGAGTTGGACGCTAGCACCATTTCCGTTTTGGATGTGTGTGAGCGCCCCAGCCTTGAAGAACTGTACAAGTGCAAGGGATCCAGTCCCCAACCACAGCCTCACCTGCTCTGCCTTGCATTCGAGTTAACGCTGGGGGCCCTTTCCCTCTGTTTTGCATTATCAGCTGTCTTGTTTTTGTTAAAGGAAGCACCCTGAATGAACTTAACTGTAGATGCCAATATATCTAGTTGTCACTTGATTTCCCTCCAGTGACGTGGGATATGTGCCGATACGTGTATCAGTTCGAGTCTCTCCTGTGGAGCATGTTGGCTTATGGGATCTGGGCAAGTCCCTGAACCTTCTCAGCGCCTCAGACAACTCCGTTAATTGTGGAGCAGTTGCAGATTTGCGTTGGTGGAATGACCGATATTCTGGGCCTGTCACTTAACTTCTCGGAATTCTAGACAGTTTTCTAAGATCGAATAGTAAATAAAGAGAAACCCCAGGCCATCATTCATTCATATTTTCTCTCTCTCTCTCTCTCTCTCTCTCTCTCTCTCTCTCTCTCTCTCTCTCTCTCTCTCTCTCTCTCCTTCTCTCTCTCTCTCTCTCTCTCTCTCTCTCTCTCTCTCTCTCTCTCTCTCTCTCTCATATATCCCTCTATCATATCTCTCTTGAGTTTTTTCTATGATTTTTTTCCTTTGTCTGAATTTTGGAATTTTACAGTAAAATATTTTATTATAAATATTTTTAGGGCGTTTACCTAAAGTTAATTGTGAAGTATGGTAAAATCTAAATGTCCTGAAACCTCCAAATAATCAGGTGGTGTTTGTTTTTGGTTTTTTGGTTTTTTTTTTTGCAGTGAGTCATTTTTAAGAGAAAGACTAAAGATAAGAAAAGATTAATTTTCAGAAATTTAGTCCAAACCCCCCGATACACACACCTTCTAGGAAATGTTCTGAAGTTGATACACATTCATTCTAGTATTTTACATCTTCTGCAACTACTATGTCATTATAGGGTGAGAACTGACGGCACTGCAAGATCCTGAATTATAAAGGAAAAATATATTCACCCTGATTACTTTCTAAGATATAAAAGCTACATACAGAAAGAAAGAGTTTTCTAATTTAGCTAAATTAAGCAGAAGATACTGGGCCTTAAGTCATCCCATTCACTAAATATTTTGGTTAGCAAGATTTTGTTCTACCTGAGAAACTATGTAAATTGATTGTTACACTAGATGTAGCTCCATGGCTTAGTTGATGGAGTGCTTGTCTGGAGAGTCAGAAAGACCTGAATTCATATGTGATCACTGACACTTATTAGGCATGTGACCCTGGGCAAATCACTTAACTTCTCTTTGCCCTCATCCACTGGAGAAGGAAATGGCAAACCACTCCAGGATCTTTGCCAAGAAACCCCCATGGACAGTATGGTCCACAGGGTCACAAAGAATGGACATAACTGAACAGCAACAAAAACTAGTGTTTGCATAGATTTGTGTATTTCAGCATAATAATTTTTAAAATTTTTTCAAGAAAACGTCTAGACATTTGGTTATGTGTACTCTGGCCATTCTCAGTGAAACTTTCAAATGATGTTGCTTTTATCTTTTCAGTAAAATCAGTCAACATACATTTACTTAAGTGCCTTCTATGTGCCAGGTACTGTATTGCTGGGGATACCAAGACAAAAATGAAAGTCCCTGCCTTTCAGGGGTTTACATTCTCTTGAAGGAGACAGCATGGATGTAAATGTATACAAAGTAAATACTAGGTAAATTTGATATTTGTAGAACACTAGCAGTTAGAAAGGAATTAAGAAAGATTCCATATAGAAGGTGGCACTTAAGTAGAATTTTTAAGTAAAAAGGGAATTCTAAGAGGCAGAGGTAAGGTAAGGGTTCATTTCAAGCTTGGGGAAAGCCGGTGGAAAGCTATGAAGATGTGAAATGGAGTCTTGTGGGAAGAACAGTGAGAAGACTTGTTTGACTAAAGTCCAGGGTGGGGAACCTCTTCAGCCTCAAGGCCATTTGTGGCCTTCTAGATCCTTGGGTTAGGCCTTTTGACTGAGTCCAAGTTTTATAGAAGAAATCCTTTTATTAATGGAATTTGTTCTCTGAAGTTTAGATTCAGTCAAAGGGCTGCACTTGAAGATCTAGAGGGCCACATGTGGCCTCAAGACTTCAGGTTTTCTACCCCTTGGCTAAACCATTGAAATCTAGAACGGGAGTAATGTGTAATGAGATTGAAAAACAAGCTTTCAAAACAAGGGAAAGGAACTTATATTTGATCCCAAAGACAATAAAAATCTTTGGGAATTTATTGAATAGAGTGATACGGTATAGGAAAAACTTTAGGAAAATCAGTTTTGCAGCTCTGTGGAGAGTGAATGGGCAGGGGTACCAACTTGAGACCAAGGGAAGCCAATTAAGAGGCTCTTGCAAGCTAAAGGTGATTAGGACCTGAACTAGGGAAGTGATTTTGTGCTTCAATGGATGGGGAAAATGTTGAGGTAGAAACATCTAGATTTGGCAGCTAATTGGATAAAACAACAGCAGCAAAAACATAATAACAATAAGCTAGCAGTATATAGTCCCTGCTATGTGTTTGACATTATGAACAACAACCCAGAGGTGATTACTCCCATTTTATATGTAAATGATATTTTTATGTAACTATATATAAATGCTAGTTATTAGGTTTTTCATTTTGTTCATTTTTTGTTGTTGAATATACTTCCTCTTTATTAACTAAAATGGATTAACAGTAGCTTCTTTTTAATTTGAATTAAATAAAAATCATGCAACTGAGACAAATGTTTGAACACAGATACAAATTTACACACCAATAGCTTTGTGAAGAAATATGTCAAACACAACCCCAAAATAGGCATGGATAAGGTGAAAGGGAGTGGTTAAGAGGGAGGCCAATACTGGAGAGGTAATAGCCATAAACCAAAACAACCTTGGCTGATCCCAAAAGACAGAATCAAGGGAGAAAAAAGGATGAAAATCAAAGAATTAGAAACCAAGGGAGTGCCTATCTGAGAATGCCTGGATAAATTGTGGTTATGTGAATGTGATGCAGAGTCAAGTGATCAGAGCCAGAACACTTGATACAGTGACCACATTTGACATTATGTACATTCTGCCCTTCCTATCTGTTATGAGTTGGAAGCTATTTTTTTTTAAATTATTGGTTTATTTTCTGTGACCATCACTGGTTTTTCATTTACTCAAAGTTTGTTTTACTTGTGTTGTTCAGTCATTTCAGTCCTGTCCAATTCTTTATGACCCCATTTGGGGTTTTCTTGGCAGAAATACTAGAGTGGTTTGCCATTTTTTTCTCCGGTTTATTACAGATGAGGAAACTGATGCAACTAGTGCTAAGTGACTTGCCCATAGTCCCACAGCTAGTGAGCATCTGAAGGCTGGATTTGAAGTCAGGTCTTCCTGACTATAGGCCCGTCTCTCCACTGGGCCACCTAGCTGCCCTTGGTTTACTTTTACTGGCCTTTTAATCTAATTGTTATAACTGCCTCAGATTATGCAAATCTTTTCATTTTTCTCTGAATTCCTCATATTCACCATTTTTTAAACAAATGACTCTGTGATCTCATCAATTTGAAAGTTCCCTGCAAAGATTCATATTGCAAATTATCTACGGCTGCTTATCGTGTGTGACTCTTGTCTGTGTCATGCCATCAGATCCCCACACAGGAGATCCCCAGTATGCTGGAGACCTTCCTTGGTTTCTTTCTTTTTATTTTATTTTATTTTTTTTGGAGGGCAATTGAGGTTAAGTGACTTGCCCAAGGTCACATGGCTAGTTTTTGTGTTGAGTGTCTGAGGCTGGATTTGAACTCATGTCCTCCTGACTTCATGGCGGGTGCTCTATTCACTGTGACACCTAGCCGCCCCTCCTTGGTTTTTTTTTTTAAACTATGAACTTAGTAAATATCCCTCAGAAGAGTATTTCCATATACAAAGTAGAACATTAAAAGAGTATTGCATGTGAAACCATGAATCTCCATTATTTAATGCTTGCTTTTTAAAATTACATACTAAATTCAACTAAAAAAAAAACCCAACAAATTTGTGCTCCTCTGCTCCCACCACCTCCAGTCCCCCAGACCTTCCTCTGTGCAATTTAAAAAATATTTCAGTGGCCCTCCTTTTTCTTGAGGTTGTTATGGAGTTATTCTCCTAAGTCATATTTCTGGGTATCTCTGAATCTGTTATAACTCTGTATAGTAGCCTGTATTTTCTTATGTTTACTTATCTCTGTCAGCTTAGTTCCTCAATGGGGACTTTGTGCAGGTTCCGTCTACCTTCTGCTTCATTTTTGGGTGGCATGGCCAACCCTGTTTGGTTTTGATCTGGGTCACCTGGATTTCTCATCTTGACTTCTATTCCCACAGTTTACCCTTTTTGTGTCTTTGAGGTTCTGTGAACTGAATCTTCTGTCAAGTTAACAAATATTTATTAAATGCCTATGTGCCAGGTGCTGTGCTAAGTGCTAGTAATACAAATAGAGAAAGGAAGGAAGGAAGAGAGGGAGGGAGGACGGAAGACCAGTCTGCTCTAAAGTTGGTCATATATCTAATGGAGGAGACAACATTCAAACAACTATTCTAATAAGATCTGTGCAGTCCAAATTGGACATGATTGGGAAAGACTTCTTGAAGATGAGATTTTAGCTGGGATCTGAAGCAAGCCAGGACATACAGATGATGAGGAAGACAATTCCAGCCATGGAAGATAGCTAGTGAAAATACCTGGAGTTGGGAGATGGAATGACAAGGCCAGTGGCAGACTACTCTAGTCTCAGGACTGAGTGCTAGGGACTTCAGACCCCTTTGGCTTTAGCTGTGAATAATGCTGCATCTGGCTGATTGCTGCTGCTTCTGTTGACTTCCAAGGATTCTGGTGGTAGGTTTCCATCCTGAGGCTTTCATGTAGGAATTTCTGTTCCTGCTGTCTCAGAACATGGAGCTTTGCAGACTCTAAGTGTCTTTCTTTGGTCATGGTAGGAGACTTCTAGCTTGTTTACCTGTGAAAGGCAATTGACTTTTCTTTTTGGCAGCCTTTCCTGTTGCCCTCTTGGCTTTTTGTTCAGTTTTACATTAGAAGAGAGTCACCTGCTATAGCTTCTCATTGGATTTCTTGATCATTGGTGATATTTTTAGGTTTCTGGTGGAGTAAGATATGGGAGAGTTGGGCTGCCTGCCTCCATTTAAACAGTCATCTTGGCCAAAATCTCCTCCAAAAACTTTGGAAAGAAAGATAGCTTAAGGGCTAAGAAACTACCAAAAAATAAAAATCTGACCCAATAACATGGAAATGCCATCTGAAAAAACTGATGTGGCTCTATAATAAGCTCTCTGAGCTCTGATTTTAAAAGAATCTGTACAGAGATGAAAGGAGAGGTATGTAACCAAGAAGGATGGCCACAGATGTGTAAAAATAGCATCAAGAAAACTAAAGCCCAGAACAAACTGAGCCTGGTGAAAAGCGTTATAGATGATATAATGGACTTTTTAAAAAAATGTCTAGACTAGGATAAAGGAGAAAAGCTGTTATAAGCCTGATGGTTAGAGAAAATTATATAGTCTAGTAATTCCCAACATTTTTACATATGACAACCCTTTTGAAAAATATTTTTATTTCATTTAATATTTTGTAATTACATATAAAAAATTTTAACATTCATTTTTCAAATTTCAAATTCCAAATTCTCTCCCTCCTGCCCCTCCCCTGCCTCTTGAGAAGTCAAGCAATATGATATAACCATATTGTAAAAGAAAACACACCAAAACCCAAGAAAAATAAAGAAAAATTTTAAAATTATGCTTCAGTTTGCACTCAGAGTTCTGTCTGGCTGTGGATAGCATTTTTCATCATGGAGAGGACTTTTTTAATATAAAATTTGGTATCTGTTGGTGGGAGAAAAATTACATTTATCAACCCATTGTAGTAATGGACCCTTGAGAAAGCTATGGTCACTTACCTGGGAAATGTATAATCCAGTAAGGGGCTTAGATGCACACAAATAATTTTTAACACAAGTTAAAGTTTAAATGAGAGGAAAAGTTAAACTCCTACCGCTTGATCCTTCTAGTCAATAACTATTTTTCCTTGTGCTCTCTAAAGTTCTTTAGTTCTTTTACTAGGCTATAAATTTTAGGAGTACAAAGATGTCTAATTTTTTTAATCTTCCTTAGCACTTAGCATAATATTTATCACTTAAATAATAAGTTTTAAATGAATGATTCCATGTGACAGAAGATATGAGGAGGAACAGATAACTTTGATAGGCAGGTCAGAGAAAACTTCATGTAGGCCTGAGCCTGAAAAATGTGAAGAATTTCAGTAAATGGCGATACTGTTATGGAGGGATATCTGTAGAAAGAGATGAGAGACCAGAGAAGAAACAAAGAAACAGTGATTAAATTCAGTTTGGCGAGATTGTAAACCTCATAAAAGGGAATACAGTGAAATACCACTAGAAACGTAGGTTAGAGCTAGATTGTGGAGAGCTTTGAATATTAGGCCAGGAAGTAATATATTTGGTAGTTTATGGAGAATGAAAGAGGATTTTTAGCAAAGGAGTGATGTGGTGATCAAACCTGTACATTAGGAAGATTACTTTGACTATTGTTGTGGAAGATGGACTAGAAGGCAGAGGGACTATAAGCGAAGAGATCAGTTAAGAGGAAGGAAATAACACTTCTCTTTGGGCTAATCAAGAATGGGAGGAATTTCAGTAGGTAGAGATATGGGAGTAATAATATAGTTTGCTTTTCAAGGGTGAATTGAATTTAATTTATTAGGGATATGTTGTGGTGAAAAAACAGGACTACCTTACTGTTGTAGAGATTGAAATATTTAAGGGGTAGAGCCAAAATGACAGAGTAGTAGGAAGCAGTGTGGTGATGTCCCCTCCATAAACTCCTCCAAACAGATCTAGAAAAAGCACCAGACTGAACCCTGCTGAGGAAATCCAGAAAACATAAGAATGTGTCATTTGTCCAGCTCAGACAAAAGGTTTGCAGATATTGGGGACCAGGAGAATGTTACATGTAGAGCGTTCTAACATCCAGGAAGAACTACTGCACCAGGGCAAGAGGAGGACCCAGATCTGTACTAAGATATTAAGAAGGGGACCTGCACTGTGGAGTGGCATTCCCAAGTAGGGAGGCTCTGGACTGTGTATGATGAAAGAAAAAAGTTCAGAAGCCAAGAGCAGTAGTGATACAACTCAGACCCCAGGAGTCCTGAAAATTAGAATGAACAAAATAAAAACTAGTGACTTAAGGAGGCAGCAATAAATATTAGAACAAAGTCAAAATGCTGGGGAGAAAAGTAGAAGAAAGTGTAAGGTATCTCATAGCAAAAACAACTGACTAGGAAAACACATCAAGGAGAAAATATTTAAGAATCACTGGGCTATCTGAATAACATGGGAAAAAAAAAGAGCCTAGTCAACATATATCAAAAAAAAAAATCATAAAAGAAAACTGACCAGCTCTCTTAGAACCAGAGGGCAAAGTGGAAAGAGAATGGACTCCATTTCTTTCCAAAAGATATGAATGAAAACTCAGAGGAACATAATAGCCAAAGTCCAAACCTTCCGGGTGGGGGGGTGCAGAGGGAGTTGACACTTGAATCTCACTTATCAGAATTGGTCAAAAGAAGAAAGAATATACACAAAGAAACACATTTGGGCATAGAAATATATTTCACTTAAGGAAATAAGGAAAGGGAAGAAGAGAGAGGGGGATTTAGGGAAAGGGTGGGCTAAGACAGAGAGTAAGCCTAGATGAAATCACTTCCAAGGATGTATAAAAGTATTGATAGCTTCTTGAGGTGTAAAGAATGGACTTCCCATAAATTAGAAGTGGATGAGTAAGTTATTTATAAATGTAGTATATAAATGTGATGAAATTTCTTGTGTTAAACTCTTATCAGTGTAACGATCAAGTAGAATTCCAGGGGACTGATGATGAAGCATGCTACCCCCTTTGTTGAGAAGTAAAGGGACTCAGAATACAGAATTAGCAAATTTGGGGGGCATGGCCAATGTGCAGATTTATTTTGATTGACTATACATGTTTATAATGAGTTTTGTTTTTCTTGTGTTCTCAGTTGGCTGAGAAGTGAGGCAGGAAGATGAGGTCAGATCTTAATTGATTAAAACAAAAAATAATAATAAATGAAATATTTAGCTTTTCCATTATAATTTTAATGCTTTAATTGTGGGAAGACTTTGAATGACAAACTAAGAAATATGTACTTTATTTGTTAGTTTATAGTGAATAACTGATGGTATAGAATTTTTATTTCAACTGAAGTATTGAAGTAGTGGGTGAAGACCTAAATATTTCATTCTGCATATCAAAAGACTAAGACAGTACCAAAAATTCCATAATGTATTCTAGCAATTGAGCTAAGACTTGAAGGTACTTTGGTTATAACTAACATTTATTCTGACTTCCCCACTATGATAGTAATTCAATTCATGTCATTTCTATGCTAATGATTCTTAAATCTACTTATCCTTCCCTAAACCTTCCTGACTTCCAGTCTCACTTTCCCAACTGCTTATTGGACATATTGAACTAAATGTTACATAGATTTCTTAAATTCAACATGACTTAAAATGAAAGTAATTTTCTCTACTCCTAAACCTCTCCCGTTTCTCCCTTACTTCCTACTACTATTGGGAGTACCATCATCCTCCCAATCATCCACCTCTGCATCCTAGGCAATTGGATTGCAATACTACCTTCTGCATATCTGAACCACTGCAAGACTTGTCAGTTTTATCTTCCTAATCTCTCCTTTGTGTCCCTTCTTTAATCTTATGGTAGTAAGATTAGTACACCTTAGTACAGACCTTTACCACTTCATACTTGGACTGTTTCTGTAGCCCCTTGGTTGGTATGCCTTCCACAAGTCTTTCCCCATTCTATTCCATCCTCCATTCAGCTGTCAAAGTGATCTTCCTAAAGTTCAGATTGGGACGTGTCAATCCTCTCTACTCAATAAATTCCATTAATTCCCTATCATTTCCTTATTAAAAATAAAATCTTCTATTTGACATTGTGAAGCCCTTTATAACCTTCATGTCCCCACCATCACCTTTACAGTCTTCTTACACCTGACATCATCCCATATACTCAGCAATCCAGTGACAGTAACCCCTTTATTGTTTCTCAAACAATACATTCGATCACCTCACTGGCCATTTTCACTGTCTCCCAGTGTCTGGAATACTCTTCTTCTTGGCTTCCCTGGCTTCCTTCAAGTTTGAGATAAAATAACACTTTTTACAGGAAGCCTTTCTCTAACTCTTATAATTCTAATGCTTTCCCTCTATTGATTATTTTTTAACTTACCATGTATTTAGTTTGTACATAGTTATGGTATATTCTTGGTATATTCAGAGCTCATTTGGAAGCAGACTTTCTTTTGCCTTTGTGTCCCCAGTGCTTCTTACTACCATACCCAACACACAGTAGGCACTTAATAAATGTTTATTGACTGACTGCTTTTGTGACTGTGAAACATAGTAGGTACATAGCAGGAGTGTAGTAATCGGTTACCTGTGTGTTTGAATGATTAGTACCCCTTTTTGGTACCTCATAGGTCACCTATTTTTCCTAGCTAGACAATAAAAGATCTAAGATGAGAACTGAGTTAAAGTGTCTCAATGCTTCTTCTTTCTTATCTTGAATTGAATTTCCTTTCTTCCCGTTTCACTTCCTTTCAGACTAAATATATGGTAAGATGGAGAAATGGCATAGACTCCAAGGAGAATAAAAATTTCAAAGTGATCCACAATTTACAATACCGTTTTGTTTTAATGGGGGATACTGATGTAAAATCAAAGGACATTTGGTCTGCTTTTTATTAACTTTAAATAGAAACAACTGAGCCCTGGTACTTAATACCTGTGTCACTTAAATTTTTTCAGCCTCTGTCAGTCATTAAGCATTTATTAAGTGCCAATTATATATCCAGCACTACAAAGAAAGGCAAAAGATAGTCCCTGCTCTTGCAGAGCTCATAGTCATGAAGGTGAGAGCATGCAAACAACTATGTACAAACAAAATATTCACATGATAAAAAGGAGCTGATTAATTAGAGGGAAGCATTAGCATTAAGAAAGAACAGGAAGGACTTTTTCATAGATGAAAAGGTCTTAGCTGGGAAGCCAGGAGGTGGACATGAAGAGGCTTGGAAAGAACCAGTGAAAACAAATGGGTTGGAATGATCTTTGAGGTCCCTTTTCCTTTTCAAGTCCTGTGATCCTTTGGAATCCTTTTTAATGACTTGGGCTTACAATTTTATTTTCTTTACAGACATCTTATTAAAAGGTCAAATGAGGACTTTTTTAACATATATTCAATATTACTTTCTCCTTACTATTACTTCTTATGTTACTTCTGGCTGTTATATCCTTTTTAAATACCTTGTACTTCTAGGTTTTCCACAATTTATATTCTTACCCTAAATTGTTAAAAAAAAAAAAAAGGTAGGTAATTAAATACACATCATTTTTAATAACATTTTATTTTTTCCCAATTACACAAAAAAATTTTAACATTCAATTTTTAAAACTTTTAGTTACAAATTTTTTCCCTCTCTCTTTACCCTTCCCCTTCCCTAACAAGGTAAGCAGTTTGATATAGGTTATACATGTGCAATCATGCAAAACAGATTTCCGTATTAGTCACATTGTAAAGAAAACACAGACACCACACATACACACATAAAAGTGAAAAATAGTATGCTCCAATTTGCACACTCTTATTAGTTCTTTCTCTGGATATAGAGGGTATATTTCATCATGAATTGTGTGAGATCATTGCTGAGAATAGCTAAATCATTCATTGTTGATCATTCTTACAATATTACTATTACTGTGTACGGTGTTCTCTAGTTTCTGCTCATTTTACTTTGCATCTGTTCATGTAAGTCTTTCCAGTGTTTTCTGAAATCATCTTGCGCATCATTTCTTATAGCACAGTAGTATTCCATTATAATTATATACCACAAATTTTTCAGCCACTCCCCAAATGATGGGCATTCCCTCAATCCTTTTTTTTTTTAATTTTGTTGGGATATAGATTTAGTGGTAGAATTGCTGGATCAAAGGGTATGCACAGTTTTATAGCCCTTTGGGCATAGTTACAAATTGCTTTTCCGAATGAATGGATCAGTTCACAACTCCACCATCAGTGCATTAGTGTCACACTTTTCCCACATCCCCTCCATCATTTATCATTTTCCTTTTCTGTCATATTAGCCAATCTGAAACCTCAGAGTTAAAAATTTGCATTTTTTAATCAGTAGTGATTTAGAGTATTTTTATGTGACTATATATAGCTTTGATTTCTTCATCTGAAAACTGCTTGTTCATATCAATAATTAGATGTGCTTTAAATGCTAAACAGAGGATTTTATATTTGATCCTAATAATGATAAGAAGCAATTGGAGCTTATTACATAGGGAGGTGGCATATTAATAACTATGCTTTAGAAAATTTAACTTGGGGGCGGCTAGGTGGCGCAGTGAATAGAGCGCCGGCCCTGGAATCAGAAGGACCTGAGTTTGGAGCTGGCCTCAGACACTTAACCCACACAAACAAAAACCTAGCCGTGTAACCTTGGGCAAGTTACTTAACCCCAATTGCCCTAAAGGGGCGGCTAGGCGGTGCAGTGAGTAAGAGTGCCGGCCTCGGAGTTTGGATGACCCGAGGTCAGATCCGGCCTCAGAAAATGAGCACCCACACATAAATAATGACTAGCCGTGTAACCTTGAGCAAGTTACTTCACCCCAATTGCTTTAAAAAAAAAAAAGAAAAAAAAAGAAAATTTAACTTGACTATCTTGTGAAGATCAAAGTAGGGAGAGGGGTTGAAGTAGAGAAATCAAAGAGGAGGCTATTGCAATAGTCCAAATGAGAAGTGGTTGGGATTTTGACTATGTGAAAGAGGTTATGAAAAAAAGTATATTTTATTTAGAATTTTTTAATGAAACAGATTGGAGTATAACTTTGCTCATTAGAACTTTAGTTAAATTTTTCAAAGCAGAAAGTATAGACTGTGGAGATATTTTCCTAACACTTAACCACCATGGCATTTCTTGGAAGATCTACTCTGTGGAGAATCCCATTTTATGTATCAAAGTACTATATATTTACTCTTTGCTTATTTGGTCCTACCATGTTTTATATATATATATTAAGCCTAACTAGAACTGCACAAGTTTTTCCATATACCTGTTAGTTATATCCAGAAATTGAGAGCTTACTGTAGGGTTAAAAGTAGATCAATTTTAATCTAGTTCTTTGGATGATAAATTTTTTAAAATTTATTTTCGTATGACATATTCAATTCTGTGTAAAATTAAATCCTAGTTTTACTGTTGTAAAACTTTCATCAGGCTTCTTTTCAGTTAAGTGAGCAACAGTACCTCAAACATTAGTAAGCACTTAATAAGTGTTGGTTGACTAGCTAAAATGTAATGTGTTTACTATTGTTTTTACTTACGGAATATTGAGGTCTTGTCATACTATAATCAGTTCAGTTCAGCAAACACATATTACCCCCGACTATATGTAGGTGGTGCCCTGGATTAGAGCATGGCCCTAGAGTCAGGAAGACCCCACTTCAAATTCAGCTTCAAGCACTAGCTATATGACACTAGACAAGTCATTTAACCCTGTTTACCTCAATTACCTTTTCTGTAAAAAGATCTAGAGAAGGAATTGGCAAGCCGATCTAGTATCTTTGCCAAGAAAACCCCAAATGGTGTCATGAAAAGTTGGAAACAGCTGAAATGGCTGAACAACAGCAACTTATGTGTAAGGCAATAGAGATACAAAGGTAGAACACCAAAACAGTCTCTGACTGCAAGTTTATGCTTTTTTTTAGAATAGACATAAGGGCAGGGGAGGTAGAGGCAAGATAGTAGAGTGACACCAATGGTCTTTGTGGGCTCTCCCAATAGACAGCTCGATAAGAACTAAAAAAAGCCGCACACCTAAACAAATTTTGATAAGAAAAGCCAACAAAAAGTCCAGTGAGTCATTTTTCCAGCTTAGGAAGATAGAAAAAGAGTCTGCAGACACAGGGGTTCGATTTGGCTGAGAGCACAGACACTTTCTGGCTGTGGGTGTGGAGACAGGGGCACCAGTAGTGGTGCCTTGTACCCAGGAATGGTAAGGGGACTGAATACCAGAACAGAAAGAGACCCCCAGGGATGCTGCTGTGCTAGCTCTAGGGGCAAAATCAGGTGCTGTTCAGGAGCACTTCCACTCTTTACCCATTTCTAGGGCAGAGAGGAGTAATTGTGGTTGTGAGGGAGCAAACTGGACAAGAATTCAACAAGAATTCCTAGAAGAACCAAAAAAGAGATTTAGGGAGAAAATAGCAACAACAACGTGTGTGTGTGTGTGTGTGTGTGTGTGTGTGTGTGTGTGTGTGTGCGTGTGTGAAATCAAATAGGAACAGGAGAGGAAAATCTGGGAAAAGAAATGAGAGCTATACAAGAAAATTTTGAAAAGAGGCACAAAAAATACTGAAGAAAATAACAGCTGAAAAGTCAGAATTGACCACATGATAAAAGAGGTACAAAACTTTTTGTTTTGTACTGAAGAAAGCTCCTAAAAAAAATAGGAGAAAATGTGAAATATCTCATAGGAAAAACAACTAGTTTGGAAAATAGATCAAGGAGAGATAATTTAAGAATTGTTGAACTGCCACAAAACCAAGATCAAAAAAAGAACCTAGACACAATATTTCAAGAAATTATAAAGGAAAACTGCCCAGACAACTTAGAGAGCAAAGTAGAAATGGAAAGAATCCACTGACCACCTCCTGAAAGAAATCCCCAAAGAGTAGGTATAGTGTTCACAGAGTAGTATAATTAACAAGGCAATTTGAAGAAGGAAGGTGCCTTAACAACTTGAGAGAATCAGGAAAGACATCGTGAAGAAGTGGGGCCATGGGTACCGCTGCATTTATGTGCAGGAGATGGAGCAGGAGATGGAGCCTTGAGTTTGGGGAATAGCTAGAAGTGTCATGTGATTAGAAAATAATTTGTGATGGGAAGTGATAGAAAATAGCACTAAAGATGAAAACATAGTCTAATAAAACCCAACAAGAAGATTCAGCCAGGGCAGAGGAGGTGAGTTAGAGGGAAAGCCTTCATCCCCACATACTACCTTTTTATCTTGCACTTATTTTGTCTCTGATAACTAATTTTTATTTTTTACTTTTTTTTTTTTAGCCAAAAAAGCAAGACAAACCATAGAAAAATAAATGTCCTCATTAGTAGAAATCTTCACAGGGGAGATAAAGGTATAATAGGAACTGTCTCAATTGATCTAACTGATTAGACAAACTGAAATAAAGCAACCCAGAAAGGGGAATGGAGAAAATGTCTGCAGCATTTGTTGCATGTATACCACAATATTCAAATCTGTGAATTGAACATACTTCTGGTGCTTTAAAAAAAAAATGATACTGATTTGTCATGTTTTTGTTTGAATTCTGGGTAATTGGAAATTTTACTGTAATTGTTAGGATCTTTAGTCTGAAAAAGAGAGGACTTGGGAAGAAGGAATAAGACATCTGTCTTCAACTATTTAAAGGGACTGTCAAATGGAAAAAAGAATAGAGTTATTCTGCTTGGCCCAGAGGGAAGAATTATAAGTAATTTAGAGTGGGAGTTGCAAAGAGGCAAATTCAGGCTTGAGGCTCAAGCAGAAACTACCTAACAGAGATATCCAAAAGTAGAAAGGGATGCTTTATAAGACAGTTAGAAAACCCTTCAATCTGATTTTTTTCTTGGCTGTTCAAATAAATATGACTTTTTTTTAAAGCAGCGAGTATAAAAAATATTTGTCACTTCATGTGTTGAAGTTAGTAAAAAGATCAGTTTGAAAAAAATTTCCATCCCTTTTTGTCACTTACTTTCTATGAGAATAAGTGTAGTTGCTAAGCGTGGTGATTTCCATTGTTTGTTATCTAATTTATAGAATGATATTATTTTGTACTTAAATTAAAAAAAAAAACTTATCAATAGTTACTAATGGAAGTAACAGATAGTACAATGTTTCACCCATAAAAATCTGGCATTTGTACTTTCTCATATAAATCTGTTGTAGTCAACAAGCCAATGATATTTATTGTACAGTATCTAACAACAGTATCAGGTGTCTGCTAGAACTACCGTCAAACCATTGGCTTATTTTCACTTATGACCAAAACTCGTATCAGGGAGATCAACTTGATTGACTTAGGAGTTAACCTGAATAAAATTTGATTATGATAAAAAAGAATACCAAAAAACCCTGCAATCTGTAATTGGTACTACGGACAACATAAAGCACATAGCAGTCACAAAGTTTCATGATGAAATAGAGCCAAAGCCTACACATATTCATGAATGTATGAAGAAACTCTTTGTGATGGAGCTAAAACTTTGTAAATGTACTTATGGTTTCTCTGTCATTCTCATCTTTATATAATGTCAGGAAAAAAAGGAAAAGATTCAGGTACCTCAGAAGGGTTGAAAACATCTCATTTGGCCATTCGGTCAATAAGTATTTGTAAATATTTACTGTGTGCTAGCTGGGGCTTTCTAGGTGCTGGTAATACAAAAGCAAAAGTGAAGCAAGGAACTTACCTTCTAACTGGGAGATAATAGGTACACAAATAAATATATGAGAAATATATAAAAATCAACAAAAGGTAGTTTGTAGAGGAAACAGCAGTTGGGAAAACCAGGAAAGGCTTCATGAAGAAGGTGTCGCTTAAGCTAAGTTTTGAAGAGGCAGAGGTGTTCTAAACATTGAAGACAGCCCGTACAAAGGCACAAATACAGAAGTTGGTGGGTCTTGTTTATAGAATAGCAAGTAGGCCAGTATGGTTAAATTATAAAGTATATGCAAGGGAATAGAGTGTCAGAAGACCGGAAATTTAGAGAAGAGAGCCCGGGTTGTCAAGAGCTTCGAATGTCAAATAAGAGTTTGATTTCTGAGGCAGCTGGGAGCCCCTGGAGGTTATTGAATTAAGGGGTGATATGTATAGATCTGCAATTTAGGAAATTCCTTTTGCCATCTGTGGAGGATGTACTGGAGTGACAAGAGGTAGAGGCAGGGAAACCAAACAGGAGGCTGTTGTAGATGAGCATGGCACATAGTAGACACTTAATAAATGGCTATTAATTGACCGATATCATTTGATGTTCACAATAAACTTATTTATTAAGTAGGTAATGAAAATATTTTGAATAGTATTTTTATTGAAACCTTTTTAAAGCAATCTTCAGTTTCATAGATGAAAGAATGGAGGCTCTGAAAAATTATTTGTGGGTGCAGTGAATAGAGAACCAGCCCTGGAGTCAGGAGGACCTGAGTTCAAATCCAGCCTCAGACACTTAACACTTACTAGCTGTGTGACCTTGGGCAAGTCACTTAACCCCAATTGCCCTGACTTCCCCCCTCCAAAAAGACCAAAAAATATTTGTGACTTGCCCGACATCACATGGCTAATGATTAGCGGGTCAGTACAGGAACTCAACATTTGATTCTTACTCCAAACTCCACTATGCCATTGAGAAAAATATTAGATGTGATTTAAATTCATATTATTGTTAGGACTGGGGGGGGGGGGAAGAGATTTAGAGTGCTTTCCTACCAAAAGATGGTGAGCATTGGACCTTATTTGCAAAAGCATAGTAGAAAGAGCACTAGGTTTTGAGGCACAAGACCTGGGCCTGAATTCTGGCTCTTCTACTTGCTATGAGACTTTCACAAAGTTATTTCACTTCCCTAGTCCTCAGTTACCTAAGCTGTAAAAGTGAGGGGACTTAATTAGATCATTTCTGAAGTTCTTTGTATTTCTAATACTATGCTATGATCCCAAATAATCATAATTTTTCCTGCTATAAGTTTTTTTTTTGTTACATAAATCACTTTATCATATTTTTTCAGCAGTTTTTATAAAATTCCTGGTTGAAACCCTCCTGGATAAATCCTTCTCTTGTTAATACATATGTGTGAACATCTTTCATTATTCTTTATGGATTGAGAACTTAAATATTTATTTAGAAATCTTCTTACCCAGGGTTTGATATATGCATTTTAAAACCTGGTGAAAGAAACATAGAATGGCACGAGGAGCTCTGCTATATCTAGATTGCTGGTATTCTAGTTCAGTCCCTTTATATATGAGTAAAGTTCAGGCATATAGCTAGTTACCAGCAGTAAGACTAAACTCTTGGTGGTAGGCACGAAGGAATAGAGGGTAGACCTGGAGTCAAGAAGACCTGAGTTCAAATCCAGTCTCAGACACTTACTAGCTCTATGACTCTGGGCAAATCATTCCTCTGCCTCAGTTTCCTCAGTTGTAAAATGGGGGTGATGATAACACCTGCTTCCTCAAAGGAGATATTTGTAAAGTACTTTGTACAATTCGTGCACACATATAATAGGTGCTCAATAAATGCTTGTTTCCTCTTCCTTTTCTCCTTCGTTCCTTCCTTCCAGTAAGAATTAAGGTTATTTAACCTCTGATGCCAAGATGCAGCAGTGTATAGATTGATTCTCTGCCATCTGTGCTAGTTTTGATCTTACAGTCAACACCAGGAAAACAGTTTTTCCACCAATCAACATTGCAATCATCCACACATGGAACCATTGGTCACAGTAAATGGAGAAATTTTGAATGCTGTGGATAAGCTCATTTACCTTGCCAGCATAGTCTCCAGGACTATCCACACAGATGATGAGGATAATGCATGTATGACCAGAGCTAACTTAGCATTGGTTGGGGACTCCAAAAGAAAGTATGGGAGAGAAGAGGTATCAGGCTGCAAATAAAACTGAAGGTCTACACAGCCATCATACCAACTACATTGTGATATGCCTGTAAAACCCAGATAGTCCATGCCAGAAAACTGAGCTGCTTTCACTTTAATTATCTCAGGAAAATCCTGAAGATTGAGGCAGTCAATATCCTGGCAAGAAGAGGTATCAGACTCTATTACAGAGACCCCAACTGTAAAGCCAAGCATGAGCAGCTTTCCAGAAGACTGCTGCCATGAACAGCTTTCAGGGTTCTGATTACATAGTATAGTGAACTCTCTATTTATTCAATAACAAATCCGAGCAAAACATTCACAGAAAATCAAGGTACAGCATTCACAATGTTGCAACTTATCACCAAAAATCAAAATACAGTATTCACCAGGTCACAACTCAACAACATATCACTATAATGGCCACATAGTTTTCACCAAAGTGGTCACATAGTTTTCAGCAAAGTACATTCACTTAGTCAATCAAAAAATCCTTAATTCAATTACAAAGTACAAAAGTCAGAGTTCTCCACCCCTAGGTCACAGTAAATCATAATCTCAGTCAGTACACAATATCCAAGTAAAAGTCTTCTTCCAGCTTGACTAGAGGCTGGCTCTCAGCTTCCATGGTTCCTCTTCCATGGTCCCAGCTCCAACTGTCACCTGGGGTCAAAGGCAGGCAGTTCCCAGTTCCTTGTCCAGTTCTTTGTTCAGCTCCCATTCTATATTGGAAGTTCACAGTGTCCAGTCTATGTCAAGTCCTTGACAGTTCCTGTTTCTGGGAAGACAAAGCTTGACACAGCCACAGTAATATTCACACACATTGCTGGCACCATCATCAATTCACTATCCACCTGTGAAATCAACACAGACCCACAAACAAGGTCCAAGAGGTCAGCACAAATCATCAGTAAAGCCCCAGGACCTCCAAAACCCTCCTCTAGGACTTCTGTAAACCTACAACCAGAAAATCCTCTTTCAGGGCTTCCAGTATGGTCCCAGGGCTTCTGTGCAAAGTATCATAAACAAACATCAACACAGACAGCAGACAAATAGAGTGCTGGGATAACACAAGTTTTCTCCTTCTTAAATCTGCCACCACAAGGGTCCTCTTCTCCATTCCGCTGTCTCCTAGGTCCCTCCTTATATGTGGTCATTAGCTCCTCCCCTTCCTGTTGCATGAGTTCATAAGTTCTGGGGTTCACAAATCGAGGGGTTCACACATTCAGTTTCTTAACAGACTTGATACAAGGCTCAAAAGAAACTTGAAACAAGGTGTTAATTCAATAGCTGAAACAAGGCATTGAACTACTTCTGTGCTTGCCATTACAACTGCAGTGGGCTGACCACATAGTTCAAATGCCAAACATATGCTTAACCAAAAGAGTATTTTACATAGAGCTCACACAAAGGTAAACACTCATACGATGGTCAGTAGAAGTGACATAAGGACACTCTCCAGGTATCTCTAAAGAACTATAGCATTGACTGTGAGACATGGGAAGCACTGGCACAGCACTATCCAGTATGGTGTGTTCACATCTTAGAAGGTGCTGTGCATAATCATAGAAGCACAAAGGAAATAGGAGTTATGCAAATCAGAGCCACTGCCACTCTAAACATTCTAATGAACCACATGTGCCTGATCTGTGTAATACCTTCCAAACTCTTGTTGGCCTGATCAGCCATAGCAGAATTCACTCCGGACTTCAACATTGTGTTGTCATTGGTCTTCAGAAAGGAATAATGAAAAACAACAGGACTATTTGTAGGTACTTCATATTATCAGGTAGTAAAAGTGTGTCTTAGTTTCTAGGAAAGTAGATTACTAAAATCCCAAGTATACAAATGAGATAAGTCGTGCATATTTAGTTTAGTAACATATATATCTGATAACATTAACGTATAGCACCAGAAGGAAGCAAATCTCAAAAATATTTATTAACAGCTTCAATAAATTTTTAGAGTAATGCCTGTAGACTTGCAAACATATTCATGTTCTTATACTAGAATTTCCCTATCTTTCAGGTAAATTGAATGTACAAATAAAATTTATCACCTCTCTGTACTTTCTCTTCCCCTCCTCTCTTTCTCATCCTTTTTTTTTTCTCAGATGAGAAAACTGAGGTTTAGACAGGTTGCATATCCAGTTAATATAAAAGCTAGGACTATAATATAAGGTTCCTTGGAGTCTAGGGAAAAATTACTGGATTTAGAGACAAGGAACTTGTGTTCAAATTCCAGTTCTGCCACTTACTACCTCTGATGTGGGCAAGTTTCCTAGGCCTCAGTCTTCTCACCTTAAAATAATGAGATCGGATTAGATGGTCTCTTCCAGCTACATTAAGTTCCCTAAACTTGTATCCCTGTCACAGGATGTTACTTCACTTTGCTTTGGTTGACTTTCTAGTTGCTATAATGCCTTGTGTTTGAAGATTTGTAGGCCCTCAGAAAACTCAGCATAAGTGTCTTTTTGTACTTGTGAGATACATTGTTACTTTTCTTAACTAAGGTTGTTTGAAACTAAGTGTTAGCGTTTCTATCTTATTAAAATTTAACTAGTACTGAACTTTTAGAATAAGTAAATAACCTTTAAGCTCCTTTATATACTTCTTTTGAAACATTATCAAGATCTGTAGATTTCTGAAATATTTGTACACAATTATCACTACCACCCCTGAAATGTATAAAAATACAGAGGGCTCAGTGGAATTTTATTTTTAAATTTCTGAAGAAATCTATCATAAAGCATTATATTTAGTTTTGATTATTTTTTCCTAGATCAGTATTCCTAAAAGGATATTAATTTGAGCTTCACTAATACATTAGTTTGATGCCTCATCAAGGTATGAGGTGGCCCTGAGTACTTAAAGGCTGTGCGAGTGGAGCATAAGCTCTTAACTGGGGCCTACTAAGTAGGCATCTTGTAGACTTATAACCGTAGTGTGTTTTGGTACATAATGACCCACTCTAAGCCTCAGTTATGGGGAAGGAAGAACATGATACAAAGTCACCTAGCTACCTTTTATCATTTTCTAAACAATCACAAGTAATTAGAGTAACTATACAAAAGTTTTGAAGTGCTGTCAATTTGAAATAAACTAAGTACATTGAGGTAAATTTCAAATTTATAAAATTCACCCAACACCAAATCTCCTCCCCCACCCATTTGCTCCTTTGAAAAGTGATCTTGGGGACAGCAAGGTGGTTCAGTGGATAGAGCACCAGCCCTGGAGTCAGGAGGACCTGAATTCAAATGCAGCCTCAGACACTTACTAGCTGTGTTAACCTGGGCAAGTATGCTGTTTGCCTCAGTTTCTTCATCTGTAAAAAGGAGATGAAGAAGATAATGGCAAACTACTCCAGTATCTTTGCCAAGACAATCCCAAATCAGATCACAAAGAGTAGGACACGACTGAAAATGACTATAGTACAGTTCTCATCTAAAGACAAGTCTTACTACCAAGTTTACCACAGGATGCTTAATTTTTCAGCCATGGTAACTTTAAACTACTATCTACAAAGTTTTAGATGGGTTTTGATCTCTGTCAGTGAAGGTAGTACTCATACCATTGAAATTACTGAGTACTGAAAGTACTAAAGTTGAATATTTTGCTGCTTTTATTAGACTTGCTGTTTTGAAAAGGAAATGTTTACAATATTCTGCCTAAAGCATAATCTACTAGGATGATATAAATACATATATATGCATATATGTAACATGTATATTCCTTTTGTTCACTGTTATCTTGTTGAATTGTAATCGTGAATGATTACAAGAATCAATGAGCTGAATTTATTTCCTTATTCTTATCAAAACTATAACTTTTTATTTTCTTCCTCATTTTCCTCAAAAAGATTCTTTATTCTAAGGCCTTAATAATGGGAGTTAAACATGAAAAATCTAGACAATGTAAAAACAAAAGATAACAAAAAAAAATCTATTTTAAAAAAAGAATATAACATTCATATAGAAAACACAAGTACTGAGAGGTAACATGCCAATCCTTTATGCATTATCTGTTTTTTTTAACCAGTCAAGTCCATCATCTCCAGAACCAGCCAGTCTTCCTGCAGAAGATCTAAGTACAAACTCCAATGGTCCTAAACCTGCAGAAATCATACTAGATGATGACAGAGAAGATCTTTTTGCAGGTAATTATCAGTAATACAACTTTTTTATTAGTCAAATGAAGTGTGTTTGTTAGATGGAATACTTTTTTAATGGAAATTTGTTAATTGCAGATAGTATTTGAAATACTTGGTATCTGTTTGACAAATAGGGCATATTCCCAACTGTTTTGTCAAAACATTGCTCTTCCAGAAAAATAATTGAAAAATATAGTTATTTCTACTTTTTCACAGATTGATTTAATGAATGACTATAAATGATTACAATCTAATATTTTACTCTAGTGCCTTATTTGTCTCTGAATATTATGTTGTATGTAGATAGTTTTTAAAAATAGTTTGTGCTGATGAAAACATTTCTGATGAAAAGTATAATCATTATTTTCCAGAATTCCATATATTTTGTGCAAAAAAAACCTAACCACAATATATTTTTCTCAGTTGTTGCTTTTTCTTCATTTTAAAATTTTAAGAATTAAATATTATAAAATGTGTTAAGCATTATGTACAACATTTCAAATTAATTCATCCCATTTTCTAAAGTTTATAAGTATATAAATTGTATAAGCATTTAATAAATGCATATTCATTCATTTAGTCATACGTACCAGTGCAAGTCTGGACCTGCTTTTCAATTAACAATCTTAGAGAGTTTCTAGGGCACTAAGAGGATAGATGATTTGCCCACTCACATAGCCACTGTGTATCTGAAGCAAGACTTCAACCCAGGTCTTCAGTAATCTAGTGAGGCCCTCATTGTACTGTGCTATTCTGCTTCTACCTTCTGCTAATTTTCTACTCACTATACCAGGGTGTCTATTAAATGGATGATTACAACACAGCAAACAACAGGAAGCCTATAGAAGGAATGAAAAGTAGAAAAGAAACTCAAATGATAAATCTTCTATTAGTAGATCAGTGGTTGGAGTTCTTCAGCATTCTTTTAGGCCACCTCTGCCACCTGTGTCCACTGTCTAATCAGAAGTCATTCGTTAGATATCACAGACAACACTTGAAAATATGCTTCTTACCACCAATCCTTTGCCTTCCTGAGGCTTCTACTATATATCCCTTTTCCTTTTTCTCAAGACGCCAGATTTGAAGGAGGTCTGTGTCCTTCAAAGATCCAGGTTAACTCTGAGATGCCACTGTAATTGGACCCATTCTTGATTCTTGGCTAAGTTGGATTTATACCAGGAATGTAGGGTTAGTTCAGTATTAGGAAAACTATAAACATGATGTACCACATTAACAACAAAAACAAAAATTACATGGTTGTATCAAAAATTCTAAAAGAGATTTTGACAAAATAAAATACTTCATTTACATTAAAAATACTAAAAAGTCTAAGAATAGGTGGACCATTCCTTTATATGGAAAATAGTATTTATCTGAGACCAACAACTTGTATTCTATTTATCTGTAATGAAAAAGTCTTAAAAGTCTTCCCACTAAGATTAAGGGTAAAGCAAAGATACTGTAATTACCTACCATATTATTTGATATAACTCTAGAAATGATAGCTATAACAATAAGATAAGAAAAATAATTTGAAGGAATAAGCCTAGGCCAGGAAGAAACAAAATTCTCACTTTTTTCTATGTGATATCACAGTTAGAGAACTTTAGCAATTCAACTAACACATTAATTGAAGTAATAACATATAAAGTAGGAGGATATAGAAGAAATCCATAAAAATTTTTACCTTTCCTATATATTATTAAAAGTAGTATTATACAGTACCATGTGCTATGAATCTCATACTATGTGCCATAAATAAGCTTCAAATCTATACATAGATATAAAAGGTCACATTATAAACAAGTGAGGGGAGCCAGGAAGGAGATGATCTTTCACAGTTGTGGGTAGAGGGAAAGTTCTTGACTAAACAAGTTGCGGAGATCAGTTAAATAAAAGAGACAGTTTTGATTCCATACAATTGAAAGGTTTTAGCATAAAGAAAAGCAATGCATACGAGTGAAATAATTGGGGAAAATACTTGTAGATTTTCCTTGATAAGGGTCTGATGTCCAAGCCATATGAGGAACTAATTCAAATGTATAAGAATAATAGCCATTCCCTAACAGAAAAATTTTCATATGATATGAGCTGTTTGCAAAAGAAGTGATTTCAAGCTATTAATAGACAATATGAAAATACCCTAAATCACTCATAATTAAAGGAATGCAAGTTAGTACAATTATGAGGATCTATATCAGTCCTATAAGGTTTGCAAAAAATGGCAAAAACAATAGAATGACGGTAAAGAGGCTGCAAGAAGACAAACTGCTGCACTGTTAGTGTAGCCATGAATTGGTCCGACCATTCTGGAAAACAATTTAGAACTATGCCATCCAAATCACTAAATTGTGTATTTTTTTTTTTACCTAGCAATTCCACTACAAAGCCTCTACTCCCAAAGAAAGGGGTAAAATACTTGTAGCAATTCTTTGTCATAGAAAAGAACTAAAAACAAAGGGAGAAGGTAATCAATTGGGAAATGGCTGAACAGAGATGGTTGTTGTTTAAAAAGGGATATTATTGTGCTGAAAGAAATTATAAAATGGACTGTTTTAGAGAAGCATGGGAAGACCTGTATGAATTGATAGAGTAAAGTGAGCAGAAGCAGGAGACGATTTATATCGTAACAATAACATTGTAAGGAAAAACAACCTTGAAAGATTTGGAACTCTGATCTGTGCAGTCACCAGTCAGGGTTCCAGAGGATAGACGATAAAGTATTCATCCTACCTCCTGACAGAAAGGTGATGAATCCAGGATGCAGAAAGATATCTTTTTGGACGTGGAAGATGTGTGGGTTTGTTTTGATTAAGCGGTCTCATTTGTTATAAGGGTTGTTCTTTTCCTTTTTTATTTGGGGTTTTAGGCATGGAGGGGGACCTTGCAATAGTGCTGCAGAAAAATAGAAAAGAGGGTGATTGAGTATGTGTGTATGTATGTAGAAGCATGTATATATAGACATGCACATATGTACACCCATACACACATGTGTACAGAAGAAAACCAAACAGGACAAGGACAAACAAATGTCCTGTTTAGAAGAAACATGTTGAATTTAGTACATGTTTTTTTAAAAAACTGTACATGTTGAATTTAGTACATGTTTTTAAAAAAAAAAACTGTACAAAATAGAAAATGAGTGGTTTCCCATAGATTTGTGCTCTCTTTTCCTCCTCTTCTTTCCCCACACACACATATTCTTACCCTCTCTCACTCTTTCTCTCAATTTATTAAATTTAGGAGGAAAAACATGCAACTTTTAAAAAGGTTACTTACATGAGGAAATCCAGGAACTGGGGTTTTATTTAGGTGGAGGTCAGTCAAAGTAGAGATATGAGTGTGTCATTGGAATATACTACAAACCACCTGAACAAAAAGAGAAAAATAGAGCAGGACTTTTAGCATACTCATGATGGGGGGTTTCAATTATTCAGACATCTACTAGAGTACTCTCTTCCTCCCTCTCCCTTTCTTTCCCTCTCTCCTTCTTCCCACTCTTTCTCCTTCTTATCTTTCTCTCCCTCTCTGCCACAAACAGAGTGGATAATAAATTCTTGACTTACTTTTTGTATTTTCATCCTACAAAAAGTAGCAGAGCCAGCAGGCAGGAATTTTGCTCTAGGTGTTATTTTCATTAACATGGCAGAACTTATTGTTGAGGTAAAGATGACCAGAACTCTGGGGCACAGTGACCACCCCATCAGGAGTTTTTGATAGAGGAGAGGAATTCTACACCTAATTTGACATGCACCCTAGACTTTGTGAAAGCATGTTCCAGAATTTCCAAGGAAACATAAAGTAGAATCCCATGGACTACTGCTGGGGAAGTCAACCCAGAAGGAATGGAAGATACTCAGGAATAAAAATCTGAAAACACAAAAGTAATTTCCATTAAGGAGGAAATAGGGGATTACAACTTGATGCAGATAGATACACAGAGATTTCACCAACCAACATAGATTTAAAAAAAGAAAACAGAAGGTGGAAGCTAGGCTGGGTAGCAGAGAATGAATTAAGAGCATAATATGGGCCTCTAAAAAAAAGTGCCAGGAAATGCTAAGACTCAGAGTGAGCTATGACTGTAGAGGGACTCTGTGGATAAAAAAAGAGGGTTTTGTGTTTGTTTTACATATTTTGGGAGAAAGGGGAGGATCAGAGATTGAAAAAGGATTTTGTTTAGGATAGTTGAGATGAGAATAGAAGGCAGAGCTTCTCAATTCTTGTTTTGGTGGATTTTTTTCTCTGCCTATGAGAATGACCCTTATACCAGGTATGACAATCAAAAATGACAGGGAGTGCAGTGGTTGGGACTGATATTCAAGGAGATATTAATAGTACTTAAGCCTTCCTTGATCATTTCAAGTCATCACTTCAGATTAGTGCATTCTTAGATACTGCAAGAAAAAGCAAATGTGATTACTGGGCCACTCTCAGTACTATTTGAAAGATTAGAGGACACAAATTTTCCCCAAAAAAAGGGATATGAACAGAGTCTGCAAACTGTAGGCAAGTAGGTTGGGTTTCAAGTCTTTTTTAGTAAGTATCTTTAGAAATGGTTGGAGGTAATTATAGAAAGCCAGCATGGCTTCTTCAAGAACAGATCATGCCAGACTAATCACTTTTCCTTTTGTCACAGGATTACTAAACTAGTAAATGATAAGGATGCTAGGGATATAATTTGTTTAGACTTTAGCAAAGCTTTTGATAAAGTATCTCATGCTCTTTTCGTGGAGAAGATGGATTCAGAACTGGTTGGATGACTTAACTCAAAAGAGTAGTTGCTAATGCTTCAGTGTAAGTGTGGCAAGAGGTTTCCAGTGACTCCTAAGGCTTTGTGCTTGGCCCTGTGCTATTTAACATTTTTATTGATGATTTGGTTGAATGCATTTCTGGTAACCTCAGATTTGCAGATGACAAAAAGCTATTTGAAAGAGCCAACACAATAGAGGACAGAGTGATAATCTAATAAGAATCTTAGACTAGATTGTTGTACTGAGTCTAAGATGAAATTCAGTAGAGATAAATATGAAATCTTACTCTTAGGTACAGCACATCAGTGTCACAAGTACAAGGAGGGGGCATGGTTATAAAAGGAATGTGGGGGTTTTATTGGACTGCGGTCCCTTCCAACTTGCATATTTTTTATTATGATTCTGAAATTTTGATTCGAAGTTCAACTTCTTCTAATCAACTTCCTGCCAAAGCTTTATGTATACAAATTAATTTTTAATGTTACCTTAAGTACAAGACCATTGAAAAGGAATTTTGTACCAACATATAAAATATACATTATCAGAAAGCCAATTACAAAATAATTTTTTTAATCCTCATCCTTATTCCCTCCAGTTAATATATAAAACTAAGAATTGATTTAGTAAATTGTTTCATAAGAGTTTTTTTTTTAATCATAAAACTTTAAAGTTAAGGTGAACTATGTAGGAAGAAACATAAGAAAATTATTTTGTAATTAAAGTTATTATAATAAACTTGCGAGATACTTGTTAACTGTATTTGTGGGCAGGATTTCTAGCTCTTTTTCGATGTTTAATAAACTGTACTAGAATTATAAGCTTTCCTTTCAGTATTTTTTATTAACTTGCTTAATTTGTATCTAGAAGCCACAGAAGAAGTTTCTTTGGATAGTCCAGAAAGGGAGCCTATACTTTCTCCTGAGCCTTCTCCTGCGATCACCCCTATAACACCTACCACATTAATGGCACCCAGAATTGAGTCAAAAAGTATGTCTGCTCCTGTGATCTTCGATAGATCAAGGGATGAGGTACTGAATAATTTTATAACTTAAAAATACATTTTGCTATGTAAGTCATTATCAGTTTTATTTCCTTTCTGCAATTTAGTCTTCCCTTGATAAGCCTTTCAAAAAAGCAGAGTCTGGGTTTGATCTTTCTCTTGACCCATCTCTTCCTTAGACATGAAACCTCAGCCAGACCACAGACCTCTGAGCCTCAGTTTCATCATCTTTAAAATGGAGTAATGCTTATCCCACAGGATTATTGGGAAAACACACACACACGTATTTTATTAAACTGAGGAGATTTATAAATGTAAGGAAGCGTTAAATAAGTCCTTGGGTATTGCTGGAGGTTAAGTGGTTGAAAGGGAGGTTAAATGACTTGCCCAAGATCACAACTTGTGGGTTTCAGAGGCATGATTTTCATGTCTTTCTGTTTCCAAACAACACTATTCTCTGTGCTGCATTATTTCTTAAATTTTAAATCTAGTAAAATCATGCCTGCAAATACTTGAATACTTTCACTTATCTGTTATTGTAAAAAATAAGTTATGGCTATTGTATGTATATTAAAGCACATTATTCAGGGGCGTCTAGGTGGCGCAGTGAGTAGAGCATTGACCCTGGAGTCAGAAGGACCTGAGTTCAGATCCGGCCTCAGACACTTAACGCACACACAAACAAAAACCTAGCCGTGTGACCTTGGGCAAGTTACTTAACCCCAATTGCCCTCCAAAAAAATAAATAAATAAATAAAACACATTACTTTAAGAAAGGAAAGTTCAAATAATGTCAAAAATATGTGCTTATATTAGGAAAACATTTGTTACAGAAATAGACAGTTGAGAATCAACTATAGATGAGAAAGTAGCTAATTTTCAAATATTTCGATATCATTTGAGTGATTCATAATGGTGAATATCCTTTTCACATATGCTCCCCCCGCAAAAAAGGTGTTTCTTGTTAAAAACAAAACAAAACAAAAAACAAAACAACCTACATTGTTTAATGCAAGACCACTGATTAAATAGTTTTTTTTAAGCCTTCTTTAGTTGTATCATAGATTTATCATTTTTCTATTTGCTGTATTGTTAGGTATGCTTTGTAAACAGTTGCTTACCATACTACATATTGGCTTTTATCAACCTCCAGGGAAAATGCATGCTTATTAGGAAGCACAGAAATCTTGAAGCTAGAGAGCTGTTCATTATGAGTATAACATTTTCCAAAAATAGATATGGTAAAACTCTTATCCCCAGACCATTGATTATTTTGTCATTGTTAAATAGTAGAGGTACAAATTTTATAGCTGTAGATTTTAATATTTACTGTGAAAAAAAACTAAGGCTTTATGCTGATATAAAAAAACCTGGTATTTTTGCCCATAATCTCTATGAATATGGGAACATAAAGTTCTTTATCATTATGGAAGTAATAGCTTCCGTTTATTTATATTTAAAGCACACAAAAAAATAAAAATCTGGATATTTGGGGAATTGAAACAGTATTTTTTTTTTAAAGTGAGGCTTCAAGTAGATTTGTCATGAATGTGTACCAACTGCTTATGTTGGTTGCAGCTTATATTGGACCCAATCATGATCCAAATTATATTGATTGTTATAGATCTAACAAAAATTAGAATTTGATCGACCAGTACCACAAATTTCTCTTTTCTAGATCGAAGAAGAAGCAAATGGAGATGTTTTTGATATAGAAATTGGTGTTTCAGACCCAGAGAAAGTTGGTGAGGCCTATTTTTTGTGCTGCATTACATATTATTTTATAAAACTGTTGTTATTTTTATATATATTTTCTTTACTAAATGTAAATTAATAGCTTCAATATTTTAAAATTGCTTCTCTTCAAAAAAAATCTTCTTACTTCAATAGTTCTTTCATTTTATTTCTTGTCTTGTAGGTGATGGCATGAATGCTTATATGGCATATAGAGTAACGACAAAGGTGAGTCTTCCTGCATCATTTAGCATTGCTTTGACAACATTTTTAAATAATATTTTATTTTTTTCCAATTACATGTCAAGATAATTTTTGACATTCAATTTTTTAAATTTTGATTTCCAATTTTTCTCCCTCCTTTACCTCCCCCTCTTAAGACAGTAAGCAATTTGATATATGTGCACTCTTGTAAAATATATTTCCATATTAGTCATATTGTGAAAGAAGAAACAGACCAAAAGGAAAAAAAAAACATCAAAAAATAAAGTGAAGGGGCGGCTAGGTGGCGCAGTGAATAGAGCGCTGGCCCTGGAATCAGAAGGACCTGAGTTCAGAGCCGGCCTCCGACACTTAATCCGCACAAACAAAAACCGAGCCGTGTGACCTTGGGCAAGTTACTTAACCCCAATTGCCCTAAAGGGGCGGCTAGGTGGCGCAGTGAGTAAGAGAGCCGGCCTCGGAGTTTGGATGACCCGGGATCAGATCCGGCCTCAGAAAATGAGCACCCACGCATAAATAATGACTAGCCGTGTAACCTTGAGCAAGTTACTTAACCCCAATTGCTTTAAAAATAAATAAATAAATAAAAAATAAAGTGAAAAATAGCATGCTTCTGTCTGCATTCAATTTCCCTCAGTTCTTTCTTTGGACATGGATTACATTTTTCATCATGAGTCCTTTGGGATTGTCTTAGATCATTGTTTTGCTGAGAATAACTAAGTCATTCACATTGATCATCATACAATATTGTTCTTACTGGGTACAGTGTTATCCTGGTTCTGCTTACTTCACTTTGTATTAGTTCACATAAGCTTTTGATAGCATTTAATACAGCTAAATGTCTAGGCAAAACATTTGTGGTCTCTAACCTTCTTTCTAAAGCATTGACTTAATTGCTTTATATTCGTTTATTTGAAAGTACTATAGCATGTAATAATTTTTTTTTGCAGGGTCTTCCAAGCATTATTTTTTTATTATTTTTCTCAATTGCATTTAAACGAAAAATTTTAACATTCAAATTTTGAGTTCTAAATTCTGTCCCACCTTTCTTTCTCTCCCCCTTTTTGAGAACGCAAGCAGTATAAGAGAGATTATACACATGAAGTCACATAAAACATTTCCCATTTTAGCCATGTTGCAAAAGAAAACGCAGACCAAAAAAGCAAGAATATAATAAAGTTTTAAAAGTATGCTTCAATCTGCCATTCATACTCCATCAGCTCTTTTTTTAGAGGTGGATAGATAGTATTTTTCATCATCAGTCCTTTAGAATTATTTTTGACTGTATGACTGCTGAGAAAAGCTAAGTCATTCACAATTGATCATCATTACATTATTACTTTTGCTGGTACATGAACTTTGCATCAGTTCATGTAAGTCTTCCCAGGTTTTTCTGAAATTGTTCATTTCTTGAAGCACAATAGTATCTCATCACAGATCATGTACCACAGCATGTTCAGCCATTCCACAATCAATGAGCATCCTCTCAATTTCCAGTTCTTTGCCACCACAGAAAGAGCTGCTATAAATATTTTTGTACATAAGTCCTGTTCCTTTTTAAAAAAAAAAAATTTCTTTCAAGTACAAACCTATTAATGATGTTGCTAGGTCAGAGGGTATGCACAGTTTTATAGCCCTTCAGGCATAAATTACAAATTGCTCTCCAGAATGATTGGGTCAGTTCATAGCTCAACCAGCAGTGCCTTATTTTTCCATATCCCCTCTAGCATTTGTCATTTTCCTTTACTGTTATATTAGTCAATCTGATAGGTGTAGGATAGTACCTCAGAGTTGTTTTAATTTGCATTTTTTTAATCAATAGTGATTTAGAGCATTTTTTCATGTGATTTCTTATTTTTGAAATATGAATTCATATGATTTCATATTTTTTCATATGATTTTTTCTGCAGACTACTTGTTCGTATCCTTTGACCATTTTTCACTTGGGGGATCTCTTGTATTGCAAATTTGACTCAGTACTTTATATATATTTGAGAAAGGAGGTCTTTATTAGGGAAACTTGTTGTAAATTTTCTACCCAGTTTCCTGCTTTCCATCTCATCTTGGCTGCATTGGTTTTGTTTGTGCAAAACATTCTTAATTTAATGTAACCAAAATCTTTTGTTTTACATCCTGTAATGCTCTCTATCTCTTCTTTGCTCATAAATTATTCCCTGATCCATAAATCTGACCGGTACGTTGTTCCATGCTCTTCTAATTTGCTTATGATATCATCCTTTACATCTGAATCATGTGCCCATTTTTACTATCTCAGTATATGGTGTGAGAGGTTTGTCTTTACCTAGTTTCTGCCAAACTGCTTTCTAGTTTTCCCAGAAAATTTTGTCAAATAGTGATTTATTGTCCCCAAATCTTGGTCCTTTGGATTTGTCAAATACTAGATTACTGTAGTAGTAAATGACCATACTAATCTAGTGTTTGACAAATCTAGAGATCCAAGATTTGGGGACTAGGATATAATTTTTAACCTCAACTTATATATTTAATATTTATCTTAAATTCTTCATTTTCTTATTTTTGACAGACTTCCCTATCCATGTTCAATAAGAATGAATTTTCAGTTAAAAGAAGGTTTAGTGACTTTCTTGGATTACACAGCAAATTAGCCACAAAGTACTTACATGTTGGTTATATTGTGCCTCCAGCTCCAGAGAAGAGTATTGTAGGTAAGCACAAATTTGGAAATAGTCTTATTTTTTAATTACTGACAAATTTTACTATATACTTTTATAAATAGTTTAATATTTTCATATTCATTTTCTCCCAAACATTGAAAAAAATTATTGATGTAGATGCAGAATCAAAGTATTTCATTTAATAGAGTCTGTAGAATGTACACAAGTTTTAGAATGTACACAAGTAATTACAGTTTTGCTTTCTAATACTTAAATGATTTGAACAATATTAAAATATCTAAAAATATTAATATTTGATGAGACTATGCTAAGTTAGAAGCAATTGGCTTTCTAGCCATTAAGCTTTTACTAGTTGGTGAACAAATTGTCATCATGAAAGTGGGTCAGTACTGAACAGTGATTTCCTAACATCCAGAAAAAGGTGATGAGAAGCATGTAGCTTAATACCCAGGTAGTGTTTTATTGATTTTATGGGATCTAGTCTCTTATATAAAGTATATTTGGATTATACTATAATGTCTCTGTTCTCTTACTTATCCCACTCCCTTGATCCTTAAACTTTTTCATATTCAGCTTTGCTGGGCTTTAAATGTTTTTCTTAGTTAGATTCTTGACTTTTGGAAGACAGTAGAATTTTACTGATTGCTTTTATAATTTTTGGAAACTAACATCATTGATGTTTAAGCATGCCCTTTCTATTATGGGGTCTATCATAGATCTAGGGATTGGAGGGCCTTCTAGTCCTGTCCCCTCTTTTTACAAATGAGGAAACTTATCCCTAGGGCAATTAAATTACTTAATCAAGATAACACATTAAACATCAAAAGTAGAAATAGAACGTAGGTTCTCTGACTCCAGAGCCAGTGTACTTTGCATTGTACAATATTGCATCCACTGTTATTTTTTTTTTCATCATAATCTAGTTAATGCTCTTACTGGTTTTTTCTTTTTGCAACATCTTGCAGGCGTATACCTTCTTCCGTGTATGGAATTTAAGTAACTCTTATCATGAATTTCCTATATGAGGATATGTGGTGTGTGTATGTGTGTGGGGGGGGGGGGGTGTTGAGAGCGAACACACCAAATTCTTTTTCTCCAGAGTTTAGTCTACTCTTTTTCATAGAGTCACCTAAAAAAGAAGTTTCATTTGAAAATCAAGTTTTGATACCCTTTGAAACCTGATTCTCCAGTTTTTTTCTGAACTAATTTAACCTCAAATTCTTTACAGCTTAGGACACAGGAATAAATAGGATACTTTATAAATTCAAGTGAGGTAGAATATCAGGTCCCAAATTTGCCACAGACCACTGCTTTGGGGTCCTCAGTAAATAATTGGAGGTGGTGAAACATTCTTTGTTCAAGCTTCAATATAATCACAGAAGCTTGTGATAACATTTTTAGATAGGCTTTACATTAATATTTTTAATGGAAAACTCAAACTTTTGGTGCAGTTTTTTTTTTCTGGGTTTTTTTTTTTTTTTTTAGTTTTCATTTATTTTATCCTGAACTTAAAACAAGCATTTCCATAAGATAATAGAGTAGAAAAAGAAAGATGATTGTACATTAGACTGCCTATCTGTTCTTTTGCTGTTTCTTTCTCGCTGTTCTTTTACGTATATAACAAAGTTATCATGTAACTCGTATTGACTTTCGTTCCCTCCTTCTCACTTCCCCCTCACCACCCTGCCCTAGAGATGGCTACCATTAGGCACAAATATGCTTATGTATGTAAAACCATTCTATACATACTTCTGTTTTTCAGTTCTTTCTCTGAATGTATATAGAATCTTCCTTTGTGGGTAATTTGGGTGTTCATAATAGCCAAAATTACTTATTCTCTCAAAGTCATTCTTAAAACAATATTGTTGGGCGGCTAGGTGGCGCAGTGAGTAGAGCGCCAGCCCTGGAGTCAGAAGGACCTGAGTTCAGATCCAGCCTCAGACACTTAACCCACACAAACAAAAACCTAGCCATGTGACCTTGGGCAAGTTACTTAACCCCAATTGCCCTAAATGGGGCGGCTAGGCAGCGCAGTGAGTAAGAGCGCCGGCCTCGGAGTTGGGATGACCCGAGATCAAATCCAGCCTCAGAAAATGAGCACCCACACATAAATAATGACTAGCCGTGTAACCTTGAGCAAGTTACTTAACCCCAATTGCTTAAAAAAAAACAAATATTGTCACTGTATACAACTTTTTCTTGGTTCTGTTCATTTTGCTCTTCATTGTTTCATACAGGTCTATTCGTGTTGTTTGTTTGATTTGGGTTTTTTTTTTTCTTTTTGGAGAGGGGAAGGCAGGGCATTTGGGGTTAAGTGACTTGCCCAAAGTCACACAACTAGAAGTGTTAAGTGTCTGAGGCCAGATTTGAACTCAGGTCCCAGTGCTCTATTCACTGTCCTACCTAACCGCCCCTATCCATGTTTTTCTAAGATTGTTGAGCTCATCATTTCTTATAGCACAGTAGTATTCCTTCACAATCATATACCACAACTTGTTCAGTCATTCCTAATTGGTGAGCATCCATGCAATTTCCAGTTCTTTGCCAACAAAGAATTACTATAAATATCTTAGAACATGTAGGTTCTTTTCCTTTTTCCCTAATCATCTTGGGAAACAGACCTAGCAGTAATATTTATTGCTGGGTCAAAGGATATAGGCAGTTTAATAACCCTTTGGGCCAAATTCCAGATTTCTCTCCAAAATGGTTGGATCAGTTCACAGTTCCATCAACAGTGAATTAAGGTCCCAATTTTTCCACATCCCCTCTAATGTTTGTCACTTTCCCTTTTAATCATATTAGCCTATCTGGTAGGTGTAAAATGATATTTCAAGGTTGTTTTAATTTGCATTTCTCTAATCAATAATGATTTAGAGCATTTTTTATATGACTGTAAATTCTTTTGATTATTTCTTTGGAAAACTGTCTATTCATATCCTTTGACCATTTATCAATTGGGAAATGACTCATCTTATAGATTTGATAAAGTTATTTATATTTGAGATATGAGACCTTTATCTAGTGAACTGTCTAAATATTTTTCCCTCGTTTTCTACTTTCCTTCTGATCTTGGCTGCATTTGTTTTATTTGTACAAAATCTTTTTAATTTAATGTAATCTAAATTACCAATTTTACACCTCATAGTGCTATCTCTTATTTATTAATAAATTGTTCACATGTTCATAAATCTTGTTCTTATATATGTGTTCATATATTCTTTGTTCTTCAAATTTTCTTATACTGTCTCCCTTTATATCCATGTCATATATCCATTTTGATCTTATCCTGATAAATGTTGTAAGATATTGGTCTGTGCCCAATTTCTGTCATACTACTTTCCAGTTTTCCCAATAATTTTTACCAAGTAATTAATTCTTATCCTTATCTTTGTCCTCATCAAATACAAGTTTACTGTATTTATTTGCTGTGGTAAATTCTATGTCTGCTCTGTTCCTCTGATCTGCCTTTCTATATCTTAGCCAGTACCAGATAGTTGTAATAATTACTGCTTTATAAATAGAGTTTATGATCTGGTCTGGTACCGCTAAGTCACTTTTCTTTACTTTTTTTCATTAATTCCTTTGATATTCCTGACTTTTTGTTCTTTTAAATTAATTAGGTTTTTGTTTTTCTGACTTAGTGAAATAATTTTTTGGTAATTTATTGGGATGACATTGAATATATAAATTAGGTAAAATTGTCATTTTTATTATATTGGTCCTGCCTACTCATAAGCAAGTAATATTTCTTCAGTTATTTAAATATATTACTTTTTATAATTTTGTTCATATAGTTCCAGGGTTTGTTTTGGTAGGTGTATTCCCAGGTATTTTATACTTTCTGGACTTTTTTTTAATGGAATATCTCTTACTATTTCTTCTTGCATGGTTGTATGTTTTTTGATATTTAAAAAAACAAATTGCTATTGTATTTAATATTTAATAATAGACCCTTCTTCTCCCCACCCCAAAAATTAAACATACAAATTAAACATAATTGTAGAGTTATCATGTGGTATATTTATATTCCATAGAATCCCGAAATGAAGCTCAGGTTCTTCAAACACTGAATATCCTCCTAGTTGTATGGATGATATACAAAGTGTCCCAAAAACCTTAGTGCAATTTTAAGCTATTATAGCTTATACTGAAACACTTGTAACACCCTGCTTTTGCTATTTGCTTGATTTATTGTTTTGGGAGGGGAGGAAATGGACATCCCTCAGTTTCCAGTACTTTACCACCACAAAAAGAGCTGCTATAAATATTTTTGTATATGGTGTCCTTTTCCCATTTATATGATCTCTTTGGGATACAGGCCTAGAAGTGGTATTGCTGGTTGAAAGGGTATGCACATTTTTATAGCCCTTTGGGCATAGTCCCAAATTGCTCTCCAGAGTGGTTGGGTCAGTTCACGACTCCACCAACAATGCATTTTCCCACATCTTCTCAGGCATTTATAATTTCCCTGTTTCGTCATGTTAGCCAATCTGGTAGTTGTGATGTTGTACCTCAGAGTTGTTTTTATTTGCATTTCTCTTATCAGTATGATTTAGAGCTTTTTTTTATATGACTATAGATAGCTTTAATTTCTTCATCTGAAAACTGCCTATTCATATCCTTTGACCATTTATCAATTGGGGTAAAATTAGTTTTGAATACAATATTGTATTGATTTGTTTTAATTTGAACCCTAGTGTTCCAAAGATTCCATAATTAGAAAAACATTTTTGATAATCACAATAACCAACATTTTTATAACATTTAAAAGTTTGTCTTAGGCTATCTTTAAGATACCAGCTATGACATTCAAATAGGGAAATTTCATGTCAGAGTTTTGAATTTGTCATACTGTTAAAAGACTTCATCCTAAAGTTGTGGCAAGGAAGACACAAAAATAATGAATTATAATTATTTTTTATATTTCTCTAGGCAAGTAGAGTCTTAAATACTGCCTAAGAATGAAAATATGAAAAGAACTTAGTTCCCTGACTTAAAATTCAATTTTATAAATTTCTCAAATAGATTTTTATTTATATAAGATATATTAATATTGCTGTAACTAAAGAAGAAGAAACCTTTACTTTATACTTCTGTTCTAAGAGGCAAAAGTGCAGCACAGCCTAGTTTATGGATTTGAATAACTGCTGAGAGAGACAGACAGGCATGTGTCATTCATGGGAAGAAACTTCATGGGAGTTAAGAAAGTTTTTTTCTTTAACATATAACATCAATTTCAGAATTTTAAATGTTAATTTTAAAGCTTTTCTTTTCATGTTTTTCTTATTTGACTGAACTTTTATTGTATTTTTGGTTGTAATGGCCAAATGCAGAGGAAAGATTCCTTGCTGCAATAGTTGTGATAAAAATTGTTTCAAAATACCATAAAAATTGATTCAAGACTTGCTTATCCTCAAAGGCATGACCAAAGTGAAAGTTGGGAAAGAAGACTCATCATCCACTGAATTTGTCGAGAAAAGAAGAGCAGCCCTTGAGAGGTAATACTCTATGTCTTTTCTTCATTATTTCAACAATCTAGATCTAATCTTACTGCAGTGTTTGTAATGAAACAAGTGTTTCTAAGTTATACCTGATGTACCACAATAAAAGTGCTGTATTTGATATTTAGCGTTTGTCCATGTAATAATGACTAGAACCAAAGATTCTATGTCACATTATATACGCATACATTGAAAATGAAGGACATTGGCAAGTTGAAGATGCTCCTGAGCCACAGAGAACAAGAGAAATAAGAAACATCTGCAGTTTTCTTTAGAAGGAAAAACCACAAGTTTTATTGCTTCTAATGGAACAAATGAAAACTTGGCAAAAGAATTTGGCATTGTTCCTTTCACATTATTTGTATCATTAGGTCTGTACTGTTTGTGAGTGTGAACGATTAATTGAGCTTTGTTAATCTGAACAAAAAAATGTTGCTTTTAAATTACTGTTAGATATTATGTTTACTTTGGATAGTATGTAAAAATGATAGGATTTGGATGCCCCTCCTTGAAGTTTGTTGTAATGTGATTTGATCTGTGTTTTGAAACTTTATCTGTCAGTCATTCAATTTAATAAGCAGTACTATATTATAATAATAATTGAATACTAAAGATTGATAAATGGTTCCTCCCTAACTTAAAAAAATCAGACATTTATCTTAAAGGTATGAATAGTTAGCCTCTACTATGGCCTCTACCGTACTAAGGGGTTCATTTTTCTGAATAAAAATACACACACACACACACACACACACATGCACACACGTACACACACACACACCTAGGGATATAGAACCAGGAAATGATGTAACTAATACTAGAGATGGGGCCAGGTCCTTTATCTGGACCACTTGTGTTTCCAGGCTAGGAGCTGAATTGCTAACACTCCATTTGACTTAAGCAGGTCTCAGAGCTTGGAATTTGGCCTAGGAATCAGAGCAGGTTACTTGGTGATAGTAATAATGGTGTCCTACCCGTTACCACTTGGGACCCTGTCAGTAATAGAATCATAGGATCATAGATATAGTAAGGAGGGAGAATTGATCAGAAGAAACCTTGTGAATTGATTCTCTTTCAGCTCATTTAATGAAATCAAGGAACCTAAAGAGCATACAACAGACGACAGTATTAAGGTCTTAAAGTATAAAGACATAGTTGTACCTTGTTATCCCTTTACACAATGTGAAGATGAAAGCTTGAGGAAATTAAAGGGTTTGCATTGGGTGACTGAAGAGTTGGTTGCACTCCTGATGTACCCTTAAAAGCAAGACACATTCTGTAATGAGTTAGGTGAGGTAAGAGACCTCTCTAAGGACTGTGAACCCTGATGGGGGATAAGGAAGTTAGCCATGGAAGATGAACCCATTCTTTGAGACAATAGTTCCTTACTTCTCAGGGATAGAGAAAGAGAGGATAGCTCTCTCCTTTGCTACTTCATCCTCCCTTCTTTACCTGCAAATACCTTGGCCTTGGAGTCTTGCAGTAGAGTTATTGATATAGTAGGACATCTAAAACCCAGGAGGAGATAGCCAAGAGCTGAGGCAGAAAAAGATTTTGAATGATCTCTGTAAGTCAAGAAGAGAGCCAGCTCTTGCCATTGCAAGTTTATGCTACAGAATAGGCCCAAGAAGTCTCATTGAGCAGTGTGCCCAGCAGAAGTGCTGTCCCCACCCCCCAGGGTACAGCATGCAGATATAATGAGAGATAAAAGGACTTTGGGGCCCTGTGGTGCTAGAGGTATGAGTCATCTTGGTCATATGTGTCCCACTGATGGAGGAACTGTGGAGCAATTCTCTTATCTCTAACCCTGAGAGGTAAGGAACTATTCCATCTCAAGGGCTAGGTTCCTCCATTTCTGACTCTCTTCAGGTTTTCTTCTGCCTCAGCTGACCCCATAGAGGGTTTTGTTTTTTTTAAAGGACCATCCAGTGTGCTGCAAGTCTTTTGGCCAACCAGTGTCTATCTATCTTCTTATTCCATCAAGCTAGACATAAGACCTTCATATTTCATAAGTGAGTAGTAGAGTATAACTGCTTCTTTACATGAAGTTTAACAACTTAATACCTAACATCATTATTGATGGAATCCTAATAAAGCTGCCCCCACCCCCAATATTCTAACTTCATTATAGGATGGCTCCACTGAAGGATAAAGAATTGAGTTCATAAAGAGCTCCCTGCGAAATTTCCAAGTAGAGCATCCTCTGTCTAGAGGGAATTTGCTAGCTGCAAGGGCCCAGGCAATCCAGTCAGGCTTTCCTAAGTGCTTGAAGGACCTCCCAGCTAAGAGAAGGGAAAAAGATAGATTTACCTTTGGATTAGAGGGGGTCTGAATCAGAGTCTCTGCTTCACATGGAAGGAGAGGTCAGAGTCAGAGACTCAGGCCCACCCAGGGACACCAAAAAGCTGTTGCAGTTTAAACTCAGGGACGCCAAAAACTGTAGAGGTGAAGGCTCTGCCCGCCTCAAAACGGTTGGAGTTTCATGATGTGTTGTGGTGGAGCCGTCTCCAAGAATTCAGTCAGACCACCTCTAATCCAAATATAGGCATTAATTGAGATTGACACCTCTCATGAAGCAAGCTAAATTCCAAGAGGAACCAGCAGCTTTTGTGAAAGCAAGATGGATTTTTATAGGGTAAAGATACAATTATATAACAGAAATTTACATAGAATAGAGGAATATCATTAATATTAAAAAGGCAGGAAGAATTTGTTAAGGGATTAGGTAATGGAGGAGGGGTTCCATCTGTGGTGCGGTGGTTAAACATTCTGGTCATTCTGCCCTCCAACTGGCTAGCTATTGTGGTCCTGTCTGGTCAAGATAGATAGATATTGTGGTCCTGTCGTAGGCTAGATGGATGATGTGATTGTGATTGAATATAAGAACACACCTGTTTCTGTGGAAATGGGTCTGGAGGCAGTGAACAGGTAGAGATAGTAGCTGGGTTCCCATCACATGGACACACCTGATGTTTCTGTGGGAACTAAGAGTTCAGGGACATACCTGTTGTTCCAGTGAGCTGTGAGGCATATAGAAGTTAGGACATTGTCGAGGGAGCTAGGTAGGTACAGTGGGCCTGCTGTTCAATGGGGCCAGGCCTATAATGAAGTTAGAATACTGGGGTTGGGAGCAGCTTTATTAGGATTCCATCAATTATCATCATAGATTTAGACCTATGTACTCCAACCCCCTCATTTTACAAACTGAAGCCCAGAGATATAAAGTGACTTGCCTGGAGTCACAGAAGTATTAAGTTTTCTGTATTACCTGTCCCCTACATTCCTTGATTTTATCAATTTGGCCAAGGGGGGAACCAGGCTGTCAGGTATCTTCTGATCAATTCCTTATGGTGCCTCTACCATTTATCCCAAATTTAGAGCTGGAAAGAACTGTAGATGTCATCTAGCTTAAGCCCCTTGTTTTAAAGATGAGGGAACTGAAGCTCAAAAAGATTCAGTGACTTGCCAAGGGTCATGTGAGCATGGAAGTAGAAAAGAGCATCAGAGTTGGAATCTGTACAGTGATCCTGGAGAGTGTGTTTTCCACTATATCTTGCTGTCTTCAGCCCTTCTTATTGGAGGTTAGTACAAAGACCAACTCCCAAGTAGACTAGGCTCAAGCCAGAATCCAACAGAAAAGCAGGGAAGAAGAGAGGATCCAGCAATTGTTGTAGAAGATAGCAGGAAGTTAAGGTAGAGAGAGGGAGAAGGTAGTTGTAGGTAGAAAGAGGGAAGGGTAGGTAGTAAAATTATTCTGATTTCTTTCCCCCCAAATTGGAACTATTTTAAAATTTAAATCATTCTATAGAATGCATCAAGAGGGAAAAAAGGTAGGATTGCAAAAGGAACTTAAAAGTAAATACAGAGCATAGGAAAAAAAGATAAATTCAGTGTGGTACAAAAACTTCAAAAATGAAATCACATGCTTTTGATTGTCACATTTAATCACTGTTTTATAACGTTAAATTTCATTTATAAATGAAGATATAAATAATGATTTTACAGTTATGTCAACATTCTTTATTCATATTAATAAAGTTCAACTTTTAAGAGAATTTCTTAGCATGAAAATCACCTGTTAGTAATTTACTAAAAGGAAGGTCTTAAATGATTACTCTGGTGCAGAAAATATAGTATGTGTATTGTAGTTAGTGTTTGTTGTATAGCAAGAGGGAATGGTTTTAAAATACAGCAAGAAGAATTTAGGCTAGCATTAGAAGGAACTTTCTCTTTCTAAATTATGAGAAAGGTCATAGTTTAATCATAATCTTCCATTCTGAAAGCAAGAGAATGACCTCTTGAGAGACCCCTTCTAGATCTATATGATTCAGTGATTGCATTTGAGCTATTTTAGATGGCGTGCTTGATAAGTAAGTTAATGAAGATTTATTGTACCAAGGACATATAATTTGAATCTGTTGCCTTCTTTCCTGAATTGACAACGTAGCATAGTGCTTATTATACCCTCACGCAGAGTGAAGCAATGAGGATAGTTTTAAGGAAATATTGACAGTTGGCCTGGCTGTTTTGTGTGGACAGTTTCCTCACTTAGTCTTTGTTAAATGCTATGCCAGTGAAATTCTCAGTGGAGAAAAGAGAGAAAATGAGACAGAAGGCACAGGGTAATGTGAAAAGTATGTTCATTTAATATTAAAGAAAATAAGCAAAGAAAGCAGAGCAAGGCTTCTAGTTTGTCCACCTTATCCTACCAATCTCCTTTCCCCTCTATTCCTAATTATTCGCCTGCATATTTGCTACTTTCGTGGGTAAAGCAAAGAAAGAAAAAATTTAGGGAGATATGAGAGGCAACTTGATGATGTATTGAGCAAAGCACAGGTCTGGGAACTAGCAGAGCTGGATTCTTGTACTAACTCTGCCATTAGTGAGCTATGTGACCTCAGGGAAACTGTTTCACCTCTCAGAATTTTAGATTAGAAATTTTGTTAGGTCCCTGCAAACTCTGAAGTTCTCTTATCAATTTGAAAGATGAGGGATTTTGAGGGAAAGAAAAAAAACTTGCAAGAAAACCTATTTTCATTGCTAATACTGGCAGAATTTTATAGAATATTAATATTTTCTTTTTTTTTTTTTAAGCAATTGGGGTTAAGTAACTTGCTCAAGGTTACACGGCTAGTCATTATTTATGTGTGGGTGCTCATTTTCTGAGGCCGGATCTGATCTCGGGTCATCCCAACTCCGAGGCCGGTGCTCTTACTCACTGCGCCACCTAGCCACCCCATATTAATATTTTCTAACATATCAATTGATAAAAACAAAATTGCAGAATTTTTATTGAGTAAATTATATGTACTCTGAGATCCACTGTAAGCAATAAGTTGAAGTTCTTCTAGTTTGCATTATTTAATGGTAAAATAACAACTCCCAAAAAAAATAAATATAAAAACTTTTACTATGGGAAAAAAGTACATATCATGCCTTTGTTGTTAGCTGTGTGACCATAGGCTTAGCTCCTCTGATCTAGGCAGCAATTTAAGACATACAGACAAATTGCTGATCTTCATTGGTGGAATAAATCTATATCGGAAATTTCCTACAGTGATGAAATCACAGGTTAATTTTAACCTCCCCGTCTTCCACCACAGAAACGTGTATGTGTGTCTACACATATATGAGTGTGTATATGTGTGTATGTATATGTGTGTGTTTATATATATAAGGAGAGAGTGTGTCCAATTTGGTTAATCCAGAATGCTAATTTGAGTTAGGGAATAAACGTTTATATACAACGTTAAAAACTAGAGAACAATAAAAAGGAATTACTGATTCGCCTATACCTGGCCTGGAATCCAGGTCTTTCCCTAGGGTGTGGGTCATTGTTTGTCAAATGTAACTTTTGGAGGGGGGGAGGGGCAATTGGGATTAAGTGACTTGCCCAAGGTCACACAGCTGGTAAGCATTAAGTGTCTGAGGTCGGATTTGAACTCAGGTCCTCCTGACTCCAGGGCTGGTGCTCTATTCACTGCACCACAAGGCCGCCCCATGTCAAATGTAACTTTAAGATGACTGGCTTGGAAATTAAAGATTTCTTTTGAATTTTCTTGAAGGGATTTTTAATTTATAAGACTAATGCTCACCTGTTAATATTTCATTTGTTCTCGTAAATATTTCATTTGTTCTCGTATGTCTTTCCAGTGTGAATAAAGGTGTATGGTATTGTTTATTTCATATTATAGATATGCATATAAATATTTAAAGTTAAAAATATATCTACATTATTCCCAAAATGTTGTCCCCATTATATATTTATATATTTATAATATATAATATAATAATAATAATAATAATTTATATATTTATAATATATAATATAATACATATATATATATAATAAAATTGCACTTGTTGCAGAGGACGAAATGTGACAAAAACACAGAATCTCAGAATTGGAAAGGACCTTAAAAGACATTTAATCCTATCCAAACTTGAATAAGAAACTCAGCTCTACTATATATCCTACAAGTGGTCGTTCACCCTTTTCTCAGTCCATTCTACATTTTAATACCTCCATTTGTTAGGAAGTTTTCCCTTTTATCGGCTCTCAGTTGTCCTTTCTGTAGCTCTCATCCATTATTCCTGGTTCTGTCCTCTGAGACCAAGCAAAGCAAATCATCTTCCACATGACAGCTCTTCAAAGACAACTATCATTCCTCCCCAAATCTGTTTTCTGAGCTAAACATCCCCAGTTCCTTCCTTTGATCTTTGTCACTGTCAATAAAGCCAAAAATCAAATGTTTGATTTTTAAAATTTGAACCTCTGAAATGTTTTTCCCCTCATTTGGGTAGTACTACTGAGAAAAAAAAAATCTTAAGAAATAACCTTATAAATATATTAGTATTTTTGCCAAGTCATTTCACTGAATTAAGTTAGCAGTTTCTTGACTTACCAGAAACCTAACATAAGGTAGAACAGGATACTTTGGACATAGAATCCAAGAGAGAAGGGACTTCAGAGATCATCTAGTTAAGTGATGACTAAACTCTTCAACTCTTCTGATTGTACATCCCTATCAGTAATATTTTTACATATGTACCCTTAATGTATTCATATTTATTTCTACATATATGTATTGCTTTGCAAATATGTTATTTATGGTATAAAATGTTCACAAAACTAGTAAAAGAGTTAAAGATGAAATAAATAATATTTTAAGAATAATTTTAATTTTTTTAATGATATTAAAATATCCTTATTTTGCCCTGGGCCAAGTAGTGTACTTAAAAGGTTCACTGCCACTGCAGTTGCAGAGGCTATAGTTAGAGAGAAGCAGGGAGGACAGGGAAATGTGGAGCCAAGGACCAAGTGGGAATGACTGCTCAACAGCCTGTCTGCCTGCCTGAGAAGCAGTGCAGACAGTGAATGTCCAGCCCACCTTCGGTGGACACTTGGGGAAGGAAAGTGGCATAGGTACAGGAGGACTCTAGGTACAGCGAAAGCTATGCTATTCTCCTTAGTTTTAATGTCTCCTTTGCACACTCCACTTCAAAGACAACTGATATAGCCCAATTCCTTAACTTTATATAAAATACTAACACCACTGAGAACAGCAGAGCTTAATTTGCTTGATCCTAGGTCTTCTGACTAGGAAGAAACTCTTTCAGTACATCATGTTGCTTATGTCACTATTTTGCTTCATATTCTTGGGCAAATCACTTAACCCCAGTGCAGGGGAAGGATGGATGAATATGGAACCAAAATTAATCCAGGTTGTCACCTTTTGCCTTATATGGCCTTGGGCAAGTTACTTAACCTTTCAGGACCTCACTTTTTTTTTTTTTTTGAGCAGGTATAAGGCACATATATTTAGGGATTTGTACTAGATTGCCTTTAAGGTTGTGCCTGGGTCTAATTCCATAATCATAAATCTAATATAATGGCCAATCCTCTTTTTTGTTTGTTGTTGTTTCTCCCTATGTAGAATTGAGAAAAAGGGAGATTTGGTATGAAAAAAATAATCCTGACCTTTAAAAGAGGGGACAGAAAACTGTTTAAACACTTTTCAGTCGTTAAAAGGTTATAAAAAATACTTAAAATCAGTTGACTGTAGAATGATAGTATGGTTTTGTTTTTACCTATTTTGTTCTCCAGGTAAAATATTTTAACACTTATTGTCCTGAAATAGAATCCCAATATTTTTAACCTAGGTATCTTCAACGTACAGTGAAACATCCAACATTGCTTCAAGATCCTGATTTAAGGCAGTTCCTAGAGAGTTCTGAGGTGCTATTTCTATTTATTTAATTTTGGGGTTTTATCATTTTATTTCCTCCCACATGACATGTCTGAAATGGAATTTTACTAGTTGTACCACATTTTTTCTTAGTATTTTAGTTCGTTAAATTAACTAAATTTCTAAAGAACAATTCCTTTTTTAACAGAAATTATTTTGAAATAATTTCTTGAAAACAAAGCTAACATTTAAAAAGTAATCTGAATATTCTTACCTTTTAATAAAAATAGACTAGGCTGTTGCTTAAGTACATTGTTGGAAATTTATATAATATAAATCATTTATGCAAAAAGTTTTTTGATAAAAAGCATTTGATGAAAATTTTGTTAGGGTAAGAAGTGCTTTATTTTATGTCAACATTCTTACCTCCCTTTTCTATAGTTGAGGACTTGAAGTTCTGTAGACATACATCTGATATTTCAAACTCAACAGAGTTCTAGCCAAAATATTACCTGATTTAGACTCTCAGATTTGAAGACCAATACTAAGAAATTAATCTTTACTTTGTGAATATAAATTCTAGCTTAAAGAAAAAAATTTGACTCCCTTCCCCTTTCTTTATTAACAATTTATCCCTGCTAGCAAACAGGTGGCTAGTGTTAAGGTACTTGGCAATTTCTTAATATCATTTGACAAACAGGGTGTTTGTTCCATCTAAATGTAAAGATGCTGAAGAAAAGCAAATGGAAAGTCCATTTTTTAAGTTTTCCTTAGAGAATGTACAAGTAGTATATTTGAGAAATGAGGTCCTGCTATATTGAAATGTATGAGAGTGAAGAAAACACGACATCCTTTTTTTTTTTCAGTCCCTCCTGTGCCCAGTTAAACCTCTAGGCTTTTAACCGGTTTGTTTGCCCTTATTTGTCATTCAATTCCAGCTGCCGAGAGCAGTTAATACTCAGGCTCTGAGTGGAGCAGGAATATTGAGGATGGTGAACAAGGCTGCCGACGCTGTCAACAAAATGACAATCAAGATGAATGAATCGGATGCAGTAAGAGCTGATTTTTCGACTTGAATAATGAGACGAATTAATGAGCCTCAACAATTGCATTTTAAAGCTGTAGAAGTAGAAAATAGGATATTAATTTGCTTATTGAGTTTAGTTCTCAGCTACATCAGTTGCCCACCATGGCTATACATGGCTAATTTGTTGCTTTAAAACAAGGAGTGTATCTTGCTATTGGTAACCCAATTTATAGCGGTTTGTTCTTGCTAAATTAACTCCATTTTTCATTTTTTCCTAGTGGTTTGAGGAAAAGCAGCAGCAATTTGAGAATCTGGATCAGCAACTTAGGAAACTTCATGCCAGTGTTGAAGCCCTGGTCTGTCACAGAAAAGGTTGGTTTTATTCTTTTGTGAGTTTAGGACCCTTAAGCTAACATAAAATAGCTTATTAAACTAAAGGCATTGTAATGTTGTTCTAGAAAGACAGCTTTAAAATGTCAAATAGTAGTTGAAGGATACTCTTGTCTATTTCAGCTTATTTGTTCCTATCTGAATCTGATTTGCAATTGCATTTTATAAGTAGAATATATTTATGTGTGCCTATTATGAACCAGGCACTATGATAAGTGCTTTACAAATATTACTTTATTTGATCCTCATAACAACCCTGGAGGCAGATGCTAATACTATTCCTGTTTTAAAGATAAGAAAACTGAGGCAAAAAAAGGTTAAGTAAGTTGTCCAGGGTCACACAGATAGTATCAAAGGCTAAATTTGAACTCAGGTCTTCTTGACAGCAGAATCCATGGTTTACTCACTGTGCTGCCTAGCTGCCATTATAGGTTATGAAAGTCTAAAGGGCTTTTTTAATGGAAATAAAGTAAAATTATTCTATGCAGTTATGTTTCTTCATGTACATTAAATGTATTTCTGAAGTAGAATATGTGTAAGTGGCATAAATTTTAGTTAATTTACATTATAAGAAAACATCAAGATTTTTTTAAAATGTCCTTTAAAAAATATTTGCTTTTGGGGCATCTAGGTGGCACAGTGAGTAAGAGCGCTGGCCCCGGAGTCGGGAGGACCCAGGATCGGTTCTGGCCTCAGAAAATTAGCACCCACACATCAAAATAACTAGCCATGTAACCTTGTGCAAGTTACTTAACCCCAATTGCTTTAAAAACAAAATATTTGCGTTTGATTCCAAATTTTTTTAGATAATATAAACTTAAAAATGAAATACTTTATTCTTACTTTGAAAGAACTGGAAAACTATAGCACTTGAGATTCTACAAAATTTTTGTGTATATGCATACATACATACAGAGATTTTTTTATATATAAGTCCTTTAAAAGAATAGGCTAACTTTTTAAACAAAATTATATTTGCTATAATACTTAGAAAATAATTTTCCCATGTGCCATTTTAATTAAAATAGTAATTGAACTCCGTTACTGCCTAAAATTTTCATTTATTGAAGATAATTTGTAAATAGCAATCATTGCTATTTTCATATCCATTTGTGAAATAGTCCTTATAGAGCTTTAACAAAGAATGAGAATATAAAGTAACTAAGACTTCCAGCATATATAGTTGTCAGTGGCCATTTCTGAAATACAAATATAAAAATATTTGTTTTCCTTTTCTTGAACACTTTAAGAGTCATCCTTTGCTAAAGTTTCAATATAATTTGAATACCTCATTCTGAGCTTTGTTGAACATCAAAGGAAGGAAAAAGAGATTTATTTTTAATGTTTCTATGGTTTTCACTTCTCTATTTCAATAGCTATTGAATTGTCCTTTTGAATTTTCTTTTATTTGAAATAGCTGTTTCACTAGGAACTATAAGCATTCAATAATAAGTTTGCAGGTCAAAGATTATGTGCTCCATTCCTATGTTACACTTCTTAATGGCACATTCATTAATGGAATGGAAAAGCTCAAGATAATCTCCAGTCTACTACTCTCCTTCCTTAAAGATTTTGGTACTTAATTATTTAAACCAGGAGTGGGGAACCTGTGGCCTTCTAGGTCCTTGACTGAGTCAAAGTTTTACAGAACAAATCCTTTTATTAAGGAGATTTGTTCTGGGAAGGTTGGATTCAATCAAATGGCTGCACTTGTGGACCTAGAGAGCTATATATGAGCCACAGGTTCCCCACCCAGGATTTAAAGCCTCTGGAAATAAACACAGTAATAAGTCTCACTTATTGTCAGGAGTTTTCTCTGAGTGTCTAACATATTATGCCCAATGCTGTTTAATCTTTAATTGTTTCATACTCTTTTTCATGATGATAACTAACACGACAGCACATAAATAAGAAATTGTACACTTGTATTAATTTGCTTTTTCTTGCTAATGTACAGTAAAAGTCGTTACATTTCTTTTTTTCAGAACTTTCAGCTAACACAGCTGCCTTTGCTAAAAGTGCTGCCATGTTAGGTAATTCTGAGGATCATACTGCTTTATCTAGAGCTTTGTCTCAGCTTGCTGAGGTTGAGGAGAAGATAGACCAGTTACATCAGGAACAAGCCTTTGCTGACTTTTATGTATTTTCAGAGCTACTTAGTGACTACATTCGTCTTATTGCCGCAGTAAAAGTAAGCTCTATTTTCCCTACTTTTGACTCTTCCTTGTTCCTCCCCCCACTCCTCACTTTTCCCTCATTATGAACAGGAGAGGATTTATTTTGGGAAAATTTCAGTTTCTTTTATATATGTTATTTTAGATATGTATGATATATATGTGTGTATGTGTGTGTGCATGTCAGTGTGTGTGCATGTATGCTCCAAGTAAAGTCAAACACTGTATGTATATATTGGAAAAAAAAAGTTTAGAACTAAATAATGTTAATATCAACCAGCTAATTTAATATTAACCAAAATGATTTCATAAGATCCAAAATATCATGGGAAAGTATCTTCTTCAGATATTTAAAGATAATATACAAAGTCTTATAAGATTAGATAAATAGTCCCATATTATAGGGATCAGGAAAACCTTCTTGGAGAAAAATGGCCTGTTGGACCTTCTGGGATTTCAAAATCACACATCAACAGAGTTTGGAGAGAGCATTCTAAAGAAGAAGAAGGAAGACAAGTAAAGACTGAGGACGGAAGTGCAGCTTATCTTCAGTGAAGAGTCCATTTCAGCTAGAACATGGAATATGTGAAGAGGAGATGCTTAGTTATTAAAATGTAACAAATTTTGCTTCATCTGCTCTGATCAAGCTGAAATCTCAGGACTCTGGAACTCTACTTCTGTGGATCTATGATCTCATATCTAAATGGATATTCCTTCCCTGCCTCCAACAATGCAGATTGAAACTCATCCATGCTTTTTCAATCTGTGCCATTCCTGTCCTCATCTTTCCACAAATCATTCATAAAATATCTGTCAATAAAAAGGATCTCCAGGCTAGCGTCTTTCTTCTAGTTCCTTTAATATATTATAAACATGAATATAGCACTTGGAGCACCTCTATGTTATCCTTTGCTTTTATCTCTGGCCAACCTCATTTTTCTGGTCATAAATTTAGAGATCATCAATCCAATGCCCCTTACCCCTTCTGTATTCTACAGATAAGGAAACTAAGGCTTAGAGAGATTTAGTGATTTACATGTGCTCATGCAGGTGAGTGGCTGAACAAGTATTGGAACTGAATCCCAAACAGGCGATATGTACTCTACTCTGTACCATGCCAACTTCTTTTAGAGGATCATGGATATAAACCTGGAAGAAACCTCAAAAGCTATCAAGTCCAACCTTTTCATTTAAAGATAAGCAAGCTAAGACTCAAGGGTGTTAAATGACTTGCCTAAGGTCACAGTAAGTGTGAAGGGTAGAATTTGGACCCAGGTCCTCTAATTCCAGAACCATTGTGCTTTCCACTATACAGTTTTGACTATGATGACCTTGATGATTTAAGTACTTGTCACACACAAATCATTATTAATACACTACAGCCTACTTACATCTATTATTTTTCCCGTCATTACTCTTTAGTTACCTGTAATTGTGATTTTTTCCAAAATGTGTCTGTGATTCATAGCCAGAAAGCATTGACCAAGGGAATATTATTACTAAAAATCTGTACCTTTTGGGCAGGGTACGACCTGGGATCATTGAAAGTGCCAAGCAGGACTTCTAGGTTATGAAAACACCAAGACAGTGGACTAGGCACTTTCTTTCCCTAATCCCTACTAACTCTCAAGGGCTTCTTCACCCCCCACCCCTCCAATAAGAATTATATGCCAGATATAGAGCAACTGCGCTCACTCCATCAGACAAAAAAAGGAAAACCATACCCAGAATGGTAAAATCCTTGTTAACACGAAAATTGACTTAAAGTACTTATTAAGTACCTTTTGCCCACCAACCTATACATTCCCAATAGAAATATATAACCAACCTGTGAGTTTGTGCCTGAGGCCCATGTGAGAATTGCCTCCTGTTTCAGAGACTTTGCAGACAAGCCTCACTTCTCTGTTCATCTCCAACCCCATCATGAGTGGCAGGCATTGAGTCTGCTTAGTAATATGTAGAGGAAGTGGAGAAAGCCTGCCATTATCTGCCTAGAGAAGTTTCTAGGTTAGGGAACCCGCCCCCTTTCTCCCACTTCCCCATGGTTGCAGACATACTCTGTCTGGAATACCCTCTGTACCCTCTTCTAATCTTATAAAAAGTCATAGGTGATGATTCAGTCCAGTGAAAGAAGGAAAGGAGAACTACAGGAATTGGGGGGTACAGGAAGAGACTGGGTCAGAGGCCAGCCTTCATAGCATCACTGGGCCTAAAGAAAGGAGACTGAAAAAGCTATGGTTAGTTCTTACATTCACATAGCTGCTAATAGGAGGGACCAAAGCTGGTGAAACTTAAATCCCCCAATGTGGGAGGAGGCTGAAGCAACTTCCCAGTCTAATCTCAGGGGGTATGCCCTTTAGCAAAGAAGGAAGAATCAGAAAGTGAATAATGAAGGAATATAAGGGAAAAAGGCTGAAGGGCTAAAGATTTAAAGAGGAAAAAAACTTGGAGCTCTCAGACAGATTGCAAAGCTTTTGTAATGAGTATTAGAAGACAAAAGAAAGGGGGACAGTGCTTGATAAAACACAGAATCTTGTGAAATCCCAAAAGAACCTAGAACAACAATAAGAAAATCCAAACATTGAATCAGAAGAGAAATTACATCTATAAGAGAACATATTGTAAAAGAAGGAAAAAATGTCAGAATGTGTTGCTCTCAAAGCAAAAACAAAAGTTTTCAAATCTGAAGATTAGAAAAATTTGAATCTAAGGTACTATTTTCTCCAAAGAAACCAAAGAGAAGGAAATTCTGCAGAAGAGAAGCAAAAAGACTCACTGAAAGAGCATGAAATTACTTTGTGATTCCTATTTGACCTGAATTGCTAGAGAAACTGAAAAGTAGACAGTGAGAAATTAGTTTTAGACCATCATATTCCATAACAAATTCTAAATGGGCACATAAGGTTAATTTTAACTATGCCATTAAAAATAGAGTCAGAATCAGATCATGTCTTTTACAGTAGTTTTTAGAATGTTATTTCTTAACCAAACAAGGGATAGAAGCCATTACAAAAGGTATAGTAATTTCAGTTACATAATTTGAAATACAATTACATAAACTGAAGTGTTTCTTTAAACAAAATTAATACTACTAAGAATAGAAACAGATAACTTAGAAAAAAATCTTTTTATCAAATATCTCTGATAAGTCTACTATCCAAGATATATAGACCATTTGTAAAATAGCCAAAGGCAATTCTCTGATAGTTAAGTAGCCAGAGGATTTGAACAAGGACTTCTCAAAAGAATTTTTAATATTAATGATATGAAAGAATGCTGTAATTCATGTATTTAAAAGAGTTCAAATGAGGTATCACTTAGCAAATAAGTAAAGATGAAAACAAGATGGGAAGAGCCTCTGTTGAAGAGGTTGTGGAAAGAGGGGTGTAATTATGTATTGTTGGTGGAGCTTTGAACGAGTCTAACCTTTGGTAAGCAGTTTGGAATTTTGCAAAGAGAGTGACAGAAATGACATTATCCTTTGATCTAGGACGTCAGTTTACATTTGAAAAACAACATGCTCCTATTAGAAATCTCTTTAAAGGCTAAACATTTTTTTTAAGCTTACTTATTCTGAACCTCCTTAAAAGTGGGTTTTGCCCTATATGGATTAGTTGAATGAAGTAAGGATGTTTAGCTTAGAAAAGAGGAAACTTTGTGGGGGACAGGAAAGTTGTGTTCAGTCATTTGAAAAGCTGTCATGTGGAAGAAGGTTTAGATTTCTTTTTCTTGGACCTAGTGTACAGTATTAAAAGCAGAGAAGAATTTTGGCTTGATATAAGGTAAAAATACTTCATAAAAATTAAAACTTTACAGAAATGAAATGGACTTGCCCTCCCAGGCAGTGTTTCTTTCCAGAGGTCTTCAAAGGTTGGATTACCACTTGTTAGGTGTATGTCAGAGATGGGTTCAGTTTGAATCAGATGGCCTCTTAAATTCCAAATCTGAGAATCTGTGATTCTGGTATGGACCTCAGTTTAATTGTATCATTTATTTTGCTTGGATTATCTTTCATTTTATTTTGTCTTTGTCAGTTTTTGAAACCAGTGGAGTATGAATTTTCTTTTTTTTTAACCACTAGTGTGTTTACATTGAAGATAATAATCTTAATATATTAAAATAAAGTTTATACAGGCTGGTTATTTTATGTTCTCCAGTTTCATATCACTTCTAGAGTAATGAAATGTCAAATTATGTTTTTCATTGTTAAAATTATGATAATATTGTGTTTATAGGGTGTGTTTGATCATCGAATGAAATGTTGGCAGAAATGGGATGATGCTCAGATTACCTTGCAGAAAAAACGTGAAGCTGAAGCAAAAATGATGCTGGCTAACAAACCAGATAAAATACAGCAGGCTAAAAATGAAATCAGAGAGGTAATTGATGTCAGTTGTTTCATCTGTTCACATTGTTAGATTTAAGTTATTCACAATTCATTCATTAATGCATATTTTTCATGTATTTAATTTCTGAACCATTGGGCACTTTGGCTGTTTCCATATATTTCTGAATTTTTTAGATTTATTTTAATAAATTCTACATAGTTGGTCTGAAATAACAAGAATCTCAGGGCCCCTAGCTTATGCCTAGTGAAGATAAAATCAAAATGATGGACAGATATAGGGGGGAGAATTTTAAATTATCCTTTGTTACCATAATTTTAAGTTTTTTGTAGTTTAAATGGTTAAATATATATGTCTAAAAAGGATTAGAGTAAGAACTATCCTATGTTTTGTTGTCTTTTGCAACATTCTCCCCATATATACATATATATCTATATATATGTATATATGGTATTTTAGTAAATTTGTGGAGGTTTGTCATAATATATACGCTTTTTTTGCCATGCTTCAATAAGGAAATTGAAGAGGTAGGACAAACTTTATATTTTTGAAAATAAATACAAGTGCTCTTAAAGGGGAACCATCATTTGCATAGCTTAAATTTTCACAGTTGTTTTTATTTTGGCTGCTTCATTGGTCACTAATCACAACTTGTTTTGTCATTGCTGTACTTGATATGTTTACCCATAGACCTTGAGATGGTTACTAGGGAATTTATTCTTCTCTGAACATAATTCCATCAACTATTTTTACCTTTTTCAATCAGATTTTTAAGTAATTTATTCTGTATAGATTTTAATTTAAAGTATTTTCATGGATATGTTTAGAGCTTCTTTTATTTAAATGAAAAATATTTTTAAAAAGTCTTCATAGACATCACTTAAGGTTTTGGTAATATATATAGAAGGAGGAAAATAGTAGCAATATAACACTTATATTTTTTATCTGAGAGTTTCATCTGTTATACTTTACCTATAGAGAATATCTTTATGTAAATGCTAGAGCATTCGAATCCTGAGTTAGTCCTGTGGAAGTAAAAACTTTTCAAAAATAGACTGTTTTTGAGTAAAGAAGGCTAAGGTATGTTCTATTTAAGTAGTACATAAAAGTTTAAAATATGGTATCAAGAGTTATAGTTTTGATCTTCCTTGAGGCACTGAAGTATTATGTAGAAGCTTAATTTATTAGATAAGCTAGAATTGTAGATTTAAAACTAACTTCTTACCTAGATGGGAATAAAATACAATTGTGTATGTGTATTTTTCTTTATCAGTGGGAAGCCAAAGTTCAGCAAGGAGAGAGAGACTTTGAACAAATCTCCAAAACTATTAGAAAGGAAGTTGGAAGATTTGAGGCACGTATAATAGTTTTCTACTTTCCACATAATGATATTTTATTGCGATTTTATCTCAAGTAATTTGCTTTTTCAATTATGAGAAATTTTGTTTTGTTTCATTTAATAGAAGGAACGAGTGAAAGACTTTAAAACTGTTATTATCAAGTACTTGGAATCATTAGTACAAACACAACAACAGGTAAGTTAGATTCAGTGATTTTAAAACTATAAAATTTGCTTTCCACAAAATTTTTAGATGTTTTGTTGTTGCTTTTTAAAATACTATTATCAGGGAAATACAGTTAGCAATAGTAACTGTGAAAAAAATTTTGAATCAGATTTCTCTGATAAAGGCCTTATTTCTCAAACATAGAGAAATGAGTCAAATTAATAAAAATAAGAGCCATTCCTCAAGTTAAACAATGAAAAGTTGTGATCAGTTTTTAGATGAAGTAATCAAAGCTATCTATAGCCATATGGAAAAATGTAACTCACTATTGATTAAACCATTCTGAGGTACTACCTCATACCTATTAAATTGGTTAATAGGACATAAAAAGTAAATGACAAATGTTGGAGGGCATGTGGGAAAAATGAGACCTTATTACACTGTTGGTGGAATTGTGAATTGATTCAACTATTCTGTAAAACAATATGGAGCTATACCCAAAGGACCATAAAACCATGTATATCCTTTGACCCTAGCAATACCACTACTAAGTCAGTATCCCAAAAAAGAAAAAGGACCTATATTTGTACAAAAGTACTCATAGCAATTCTTTTCTGGGGGGTAAAGAATTAGAAATTGAAGGGGAAGCTCATTAGTTGGGGAATTGCTGAACAAGTTGTGGTATGTGATTATGATGGAATACTATTGTACTACTAGTACTAAGAAATATGAGAAAGATACTCTCAGAAAGACCTGGAAAGACTTAAATGGACTGATGCAAAGTGAAATGTACAGTGTACAATGTAACAGCAATATTATTATAAGATGATCAGCTATGAATGACTTCAGCTAGTCTCAGCAACACAAAAATCCAGGACAACTCTGAAGGACTTTATTTTTCTCGAGGTTTTTGGTTTTTTTTTTGTCTGTGTTTTCTTTCACAACATGACTATCATGGAAATATTTTGCATGATTATACATATATAACCTGTATCAAATTGGTTGCCTTCTCGGTGGGGGGAGGGGAGAAAGGGAGAGAATTTGGAACTCTTTTTGGAAAATTTGGAGTTTTAAAAACGAATGTTAAAAATTATTTCTACATGTTACTGGGGAAAAATAAAATACTACATAAAATAAAAATAAAGAATAGGAAAAAAAATTAAAATACCACTATCAACACTCACCTCTGCTACCCAAGCATAGAACCTTTCCGTATAAGAAAAAACAGTTAACTGAAGTAAAACTCATGCTGTTCACATCAGCAATACATACATTTTCCACCTCTCTATAGCCTAGCTGGTCTTTGCATTTAATCTTTTTTTTTAATTAAACAAATACTTTATTAATTTCTGGTTTACATCATTCATTTCCACCAGATTATGAGTTACATTTTTCCCCCATTTTCCCCTACCTACCACCCCAGAATAGCAGTCCCAGTAGATATCCCTTCATCCAATCTGCTCTCTCCCATATCTTCTCCCATACCCCCTTCAACTTTGCCATTAGGGCAAGGTGAATCTCTGAGCCCCAATGCCTGGACATCTTATGAAACATTTAATTTTAAAACTTCAATTTTCAGATCCATTTCCTTCCTCCCTTGTCACCCACTCCCTCTGAGAAGATAAGCAATTCAGTATGTGTTGTACATGTATAGCTATGCAAAACATTACCATTGTAGATATATTGTAAAAGACTGCTTATATTTCCCTCCCACCCGTCTCACCTCCCACCTGGTCCATTCCCTACTTTGATCCTGTCCCTCTTTGATAGTGGGTACTTCCAACCTCCCGTCCCCCCAGAATGCCCTCCCCTCCATCATCTCCCCTCTCATCCCCCTTTCCCCTATTCAGGAGAGTGAGTGAGGGTAAGATATTCCATTTAGTATGTATGTGATTCTCTCCTTGAGCCAACTTCAATGAGAATATGGTTTTGCCTTTTTGCCTTCCTGTTCTTCCCCTCCCCTGCAACTACTTCCCCTTGCCTCTTCTACATGAGATAGTTTACCCTACCCTGTCTCTCTCCATCTCCTCTTGCCACTTTCCTCTCTCACCTCTTGACTTCACCCCTTAAGAATTATCCCTTCCTTGGGGTGGCTAGGTGGCGCAGCGAGCAGAGCGCCGGCCCCAGAGCCAGAAGCACCCGAGCTCGGATCCAGCCCCAGACAGCCAACACACAAACAAAAACCCAGCCGCGTGACCCCGGGCAAGTCACCCAACCCCAATTGCCCTGCAAAAAAAAAAAAAAAAGAATCATCCCTTCCCATCAAATTCAACCTGTGCCCTCTATCCATGTATACCTGTGAACATATGCCATGTACCCTTCTTCAATTATTTTCATAATGAGAAAGGTTTCATCAAACAGAGTTATTGTTTTTCCATGTAGGAATGTAAATAGTCCAACTTTGATAAGTTCCTTTTGATTTCTTTTCCTTGATTACCTTCTCAAGCATCTCTTGCTTCTTGCATCTGAATGTCAAAGTTTCTATTCAACTCTGGTTTTTTCATCAAGAATGCTTGAAAGTCCTCTATTCCACTGAATGACCTTATTTTCCCCTGAAACAAGATACTCAGTTTTGCTTGGTAGGTGACCCTTGGCTTCAATCCCAGCTCTTTTGCCCTCTGGAATATCATATTCCATGCCCTTTGATCCCTCAGTGTAGAAGCTGCCAGGTCCTGGGCTATTCTGATTGTGTTTCCACAATATTGAAATTGTTTCTTCCTGGCTGCTTGTAGTATTTTTCTCCTTGATCTGGGGATTCTGGAACCTGGCTATAATATTCCTGGGAGTTTTCTTTTTGGGATCTTTTTCAGGAGGTGATCTGTGGTTTCTTTCAACCTCTATTTTGCCCTCTGGATCTAAAACATCAGGGCAGTTTTCCTTGAGAATTTCTTGAAGGGTGATTTTTAGGTTCTTTCTTTGATCATGGCTTTCAGGTAGTCCAATAATTTTTAAATTGTCTCTCCTGGATCTATTTTCCAGGTCAGTGGTTTTTCCCATGAGATATTTCACATTGCCTTCTATTTCATTTGTTTGGATCTGTTTAATAGTATCTTGATTTCTCATAAAGTTACTAGCTTCCATTTGCTCCAGGCTAACTCTGAAGGAATGAATCTCCTCAGTGAGCTTTTGAGATTCTTTTTCCATCTGGCAAATTCGACTTTTTAAGGCATTCTTCTCCTCATTGCCTTTCTGAGCCTCTTTTGCCATTTGAGTAAGTCTATTTTTTAAGGTGTTATTTTCCTCAGTCAGGCTGTTGACTGTCATTTCATACTTTTCTTGCATCTTTTTCATTTCTCTTCCCAAATTTTTCCCCACTTCTCTTATCTGCTTCTTAAGGTCCTCTATGGCCTGTAGCCAGCTTGTATTTTCATTTGGGGCTTTTGGTACAGGAGTTCTGACCTCACAGTCCTCCTCCATGCTTTGAGCCTCTTTGCCCCTAAAATAGTAGTCCGATGTTGAACTTTTCTGTTTATTTTGTTTCATTTGCCTAGGCATGTTGCCACTTAATTACTTGATTTTTGGGCTTGTTGCCACAGTAGGACTCTGCCACCAGGCAGGGGAGCTTCCGCCCAAACGTGGGGTCTTCACAACTTCCGCCAGTTGTGTGGCCTCTGTAAAGCCTCCACCCACTCTGGCAAGTTGGATACTCACCCCAAACTTCCCCCCCAGACCACAATCCAGATCCAGGCAGTTTAAAGCAAAAGCGATTAACCCCCAGACTGATTGCTGGATCTTCCTACAGTTCGCAGACCAGGAGCTAGAGCCACTGCTGATGCTGCAAAATGGCTTCTGTGCAGCTGTTTCTTCAGCAGCTTTTTGCCCCCAGGGGAGGAAGCCACGTGTTCCCCAAATACTGGTCCCAAAGTCCATAGGGCACTAACCTCTCACTTTGTCCTAGGCATATCTGTGCTGATAATTCTGGAATCGCCACAATTGCTGGTGTTCTGGGGTCCCTCTAGCCAGCTGAAGGCCCGGCCGCCCTGGGGCTAAAACCTCAGACCTGGGCTCGGCTCCATGCTGTGCTGTCGGGCTGCTGGGCTGTCCTCAGCAGGAGGTTAGCTTCTCTCTGCCGTTCTGTGGGTGCTGTGGCTCCAGAAGTTGTTCAGAGTCCCCTTTCACATTATTTGAAATTTGTGTGGGGCAGAGCACATTGGAAATGCTGTTTCTACTCCGACATCTTGGCTCTGCCCCCCTGCATTTAATCTTAATACCATTATCTTTTATTATTATTTTTGTTACATTATTGTGCTCATTGTGTATATTGTTCCCTTAGTTCTGTTTTCCTTGTCCTGACTCATTTCATATATATTTCCAGTGCTTCTCTTAAGTCCTCATATTCCTCATTTTTCTTGATGCATTATTCTCCCAGTATATTCATATATTTTGTTCAACCATTCCCCAATTATAGGGCACCCCTTTTAACAGGTTTGGGGTTTTATTTTTGCTTTGTTCTTTTTTTGTTTTCAGTTTTTCTTTCTATCATTAAACTCCTTTGGGTCTGAATCCAGTTTAATAAATTTATACAATTCCTAGTTGTTTTCCAGATGGGCCAATTAACACCTCTCTGCTATTAGTCTATATTAGTATATACAAATTTTCAAAACCTCTCCAATACTGACTTTGGGTTTTTTTTCTTTTTTTAATTTTAAAAAATTTATTTATTTTTAGTTTTCAGCATTCACTTCCATAAGATTTTGAGTTCTCAATTTTTCCCCCTTCCCAATACAACATGCAGTCTGATATAGACTCTACATATACATTCATATTAAACATACTTTCACATTAGTCATATTGTAAAGAGGAATTGGAACCAAAGGGAAGAAACCTGATAAAGAAGAAACAAAGCAAAAAAAAAGAGAGAGAGAGAGAGCAAATAGTCTGTTTCACTCTGCCTTCAGACTCCATAGTTCTTTTTCTGGGTGTGGATAGCATTTTCCATCATGAGTCTTTTGGAGTTGTCTTAGATCCTTGAATTGCTGAGAAGAGCTATGATTCTGCATTGTTTGCCAATGTTACTGGTGTCATGGTTATGTATAGGCATGCTAATAATCTTCAGAGACTATATCATTCAGACCGTCTAATCTCCTCTGTACCCGAGCAGTAATCTCTTCTATTATTATATGATCTACAAGTTGATACGTTGTTTCTACATGAAAACTACTACGTGTTCCAACTGTCTCACAAAGGATTCCTTTTTGATGGGCGGAGCCAAGATGGCGGAGTAAAAACAGGAACACTGCTCAGTTCTCATTCCAAACACCTCCAATACCTGTAAAATACAACTCTAAAGAAATTTTAGAGCTATAGAACCACAAAGTGACAGAAACAAATCTCCCGCTGAAGGAAGCCTGGCAGGCTGACAGGAAGGGTCTATTGCACCAAGCTGGGAGCCAAGCCCAGCCTCTCATGAACTGTGGTCCCAGATCAGGGACGGCCTGGATCAGCAGCTGGTCTGGGCCAGAGCAGACTTCAGGAGAATGAATCACCAGCAGCTGTTGCAGTTTCCAGACTTCTAAACCTATAAACATCAAAGAGAAAGTAAAAGGTCAGTGGAGAACTCTGTTAGAACTGGGTGATGGAAGAGCATGGTCCAGCCCCTGCCCCCAGGGTGAGAGGTGGAGGAGGCATGGTGGCTGCAGCTGTCCTGGGGGTGCCTCCAGAGCTCCTGGCCTGCAGAACGTAAGGGTAACAAGCAACTATTCAGAGGGTAATCGCTCCTGCTTTGACCTGCTTGGATCTGGATTGCAGTCTTGGGTGGTGGTCCTGGAGTGTGTGGCCAGTGTGCTAGAGCTTGGGGTGTCTGTAGAGAGGGAACCTTCTTCATAACTCTGACATCTGCAAAAACCCCAGCAATTTGGTACATAGCTCTCTGCAGTCTGGAAGCAGAATTCTACCATGGCAAAGAGCTCAAAAGTCAAGTAATTGGCTGCCAAGATGAGCAAGCAGAGGAAGTGCAATCAGACCATTGAAGCCTGTTTTGGGGACAAAAAGGATCAAAAACTGGAACCAGAAGAAGTCAATGAAGTTAGAATTCCTGTATCAAAAGCTTCCAAGAAAAATATGAGTTGGTTACAGGACATGGAGGAGCTCAAGAAGGATTTTGAAAATCAAGTAAGAAAAGAGGAAGAAAAATTGAGAATGATGCAAGAAAATCATGACAAATCAACAGCCTGCTAAAGAAGACCCCAAAAAATACTGAAGAAAATGACACCTTAAAAATAGGCTGACCTAAATGGCAAAAGAGGCCCAAAAAGCCAGTGAGGAGAAGAATGCCTTAAAATGTCAAATTGCCCAGATGGAAAAGGAATTTCAAATAATTCCTTTAAAATTAGATTAGAGCAAATGGAAGAAAATGACTTTATGAGAAATCAAGATACTATAAAACAGATCCAAACAAATGAAAAAATAGAAAGCAATGTGAAATATCTCATTGGAAAAATCACTGACCTGGAAAATGGATCCAGAAGAGATCATTTAAAAATTATTGAACTACCTGAAAGCCATGATAAAAAAAAAAAAGAGCCAAGAAATCATCTTTCAAGAAATTATCAAGGAAAATTGCCCTGATATTCTAGAACCAGAGGGCAAAATAGAAATTGAAAGAATTCACCAATCGCCTCGTAAAAAAGATCCCCAAAAGGAAACTCCTAGGAACATCATAGCCAAATACCAGAGTTCCCAGGTCAAGGAAAAAAATATTACAAGCTTCCAGGAAGATACCATATGAGTATTGTGGAAACACAATCAGGATAACACAAGACCTAGCAGCTTCTACACTAAGGGATCGAAAGGCTTGAAATATGATATTCTGGGGGTTACAAGGAGCTAGAATGAAAACTAAGAACCACCTACCCAGCAAAATTGAGCATAAAGCTTCAGGGGGAAATATGGTCATTCAATGAAATAGAGGACTTTGGAGTATTCTTTTTTTTTTTTTTTAAAGCAATTGGGGTTTAGTAACTTGCTCAAGGTTACACAGCTAGTCATTATTTATGTGTGGGTGCTCATTTTCTGAGGCCGGATTTGATCTCGGGTCATCCCAACTCCGAGGCCGGCGCTCTTACTCACTGCGCCACCTAGCCGCCCCTTTAGGGCAATTGGGGTTAAGTAACTTGTCCAAGGTTACAGGGCTAGGTTTTTGTTTCTATGGATTAAGTGTCTGAGGCCGGCTCCGAACTCAGGTCCTTCTGACTTCAGGGCCGGCACTCTATTCACTGTGCCACCTAGCCACCCCGGACTTTGAAGTATTCTTGATGAAAAAAATAGAGCTGAATAGAAAATTTGACTTTCAAATACAAGAAGCAAGAGAAGCATGAGAAAGTAAACAGGAAAAAGAAATCATAAGGAATTTATTACAGTTGAACTATTCACATTCCTACATGGGATAATTGTAACTCATGAGACTTTTCTCAATATGATAGTTGAAGAGAATATATATATATATATATACATGCATATATATGTATGTATAGGAAGGTGTATGTGTATATAAATACATATGTGAGGGTGTGTATATGTGTTTACATATATACATAGAGGACACAGGATGAGATGAATTTGAAGGGATGATATCTAAAAAATAAAATTAAGAGGTGGGAGAGGAATATAATGAGAGAAGGAGAAAAGGAGAGATAGAACAGGCAAATTATCTCATATAAAAGAGGCAAGAGAAAACTGTTAAAATGCAGGGGACAAGCAGGAAGGTGAAAGGGAATGGATCACCCTTACTCATTGAATTTGGCTTAAGGTGGGAATAACATACATTCTCATTTGGGTATCTTACCCTACAGGAAAGTAGAGGAGAAGGGGATAAGAGAGGGGATGATAGAAGGGAGGGCAGATTGGGGAAGAGGGTAGTTAGAAACACATATTTTTGAAAAGTGACAGGGTCAAAGTAGAAAATAGATTAAGTTGGGGTGGGATAGGATGGAAGAAAATACAGACTTTCATAATATAACTACTGTGGAAATGTTTTGTGTAACTACACATGTACAACCTATATTGAATTGCTTATCTTTCCAGTGGAGGTGGGTAAAGAGGGAAGAAGGGAAAGAATCTGGAAATCAAAGTTTTAAAAACAAATTTTTTTTTAATTGTTTTTTACGTGCAATTTGGCAATAAGATATACAGGCACTGGGATATAGAAATCCATCTTGCCTTACTAGAAAGTTAGAGGGAAGATGGGAGAGGATATAAGAGAGAGCAGATTAATGGAAGGGGTATTCAGTAGGCTTGCTATTTTGGGGTGGGGGATAGGAGAAAGATGGGGAGAATTTTTAAACTCAAAATCTTGTGGAAATGAATGTTGAAAACGAAAAATATTTTTTTTAAAAAAAAGGATTCCTTTTTTTCACTTTTGGATATCTCTGTCAGGAAGTTTTTGCTTACCTCAAGCCTAAATTTGCCACTTTGCAACTTTTGCTCTAAATTACTTCTAATTCTCCTCTCCAACTCAAGGAGAACAACTCTATTCTATTTGACAGACTCTTTAAATAGTTTGACAGATGTCTTATCTCCTCTCCCCAAGTCCTTTCTTTTTCAGACTAATGATCCTAACTTCCTTTAACTAGTACTAATATGACAAAAACTTTTAGGACCCTCATTGTCCTAGTTGCTTTCCTCTGCATAAACTCAGACTTATCACTGCCTTTCCTAAAATATGACAACTATAACTGAACACATTATTTTTATGTTGTCTGACCAGAGCAAAATACAATGGTGATTCATATATTAGAAGAGTGCATAGAATGCACTATTCCTCTCTCCTTATTGTTTGACTACAAAATTTTTGTTTTGGTACCAGGAAATCATGCATAATGAAACAAAAGGCCACCTTAAAGTGCTCTATTAAGATCATATGAAATTACTTGATAGGTAGATGCAAGAGTAGAGAAATTTTTTATCTTTTCATCAGTATCAAGAGAGACATATAACAAAGAGGTTTGGTTTTTCCACTGTCATGGGGGACAAGTGCAAAATTGATTTTTAAAAATCCCTCACAAATATAAGTTGGTGCATTAAATAGAGTGCTGTTCCTGGAGTTAGGAAGAGCTGAGTTCAAACCGAGCCTCAGGCACTTGTTAAGTCTGTGGCCCTGGACAAATTTTCTCAGCTATAAAATGGAGATGATAATATTTAGCACCTATCCCACAGGATGATTGTAGTCATCAAATGAGATAATTTATAAAAGTGCTTAGCATAGTATCTGGCACAATTGCTGCATAAATTTATTCCCTTTATTCATTTTCCTGATTACCCCCAAGGTTTGATAAACCTTCGAAGTAGATGCAGTCATTGTACACACTACTAAAACCAAATGGATGAAGATTTTCAGATGATATGTAGTCTATCCATACACATGAATTGGATGGATACTGCAGATAAAAAAATAGTTGAACCAGAGAAAAACAATGGACTGGTTTAGCCTTGGGAAATTGAGTAGAGCTTTCATGACTCCTTTAACTGAAAGAAAAATATTTCAGAAAACAATATGTTTTCTATATTGCTGCAAAGCTGGGAAGAAGCCTTCAAAGAATCAAAAGAAAAAGCCCCCCAGAATCCCAGAATGCAATAGTAGCTATGAATAGACTGTGTGGCATTACCAAGGATGAGCTGCATGCAGACATTACATAAAAGATACCAGTAAAGAGATCTATAACCAGAAAGGGCATTGAGCTAGAGATGTAGTGTAAAAAAAAAAGTGAACAAAGGAGACCACTGCATTAATAAGGTTAAGAGACCTGCAGGAACTCACTTAGCAAGTGAGCTTGACACCCTAGTAGAAGATTTTTGGAAAGACCTAAACAAGAGTTACATGGGATCGAAAGGCGGGAATGGGGTTGCAGTTCACTTTATTGGAAAATGTACTTCTAGAAATGATTTACATTTAGATATCTAATGCTTTAATTGGTTAACATTCATATAGTATTCAGCTGGCCAAGTATTAAAATGATCAAAGATTTCCAGTCATTTGATATACAACTGAATTTATATTTTAGTATCTTAGGCTACTTTTCACTGATTAGTACATGTATATGCCTATGTAAAATAACATTCATATCTTTTTTTTTTAATCTACACAGCTGATAAAGTACTGGGAGGCATTCCTACCTGAAGCCAAAGCTATTGCCTAGCAAGATGACTTCAAATCAGAAGATTCTCTGGATGTTTTTTTCTCAGTTATGCTAAATTCCACAATGAAATCACTTTAAAATCATCTAAATAAACCACTATCTATTTTACGAATTAACATGTGGCTTTTTTATATACTCTGACATTTTATTAACGAGCTGCATGTCCTGACCCTCTTTGAATCAAGTGGACTGTGGCATGACGTTCTGCAGTACTTTGCTGAATTGAACACTATCGTGTCTTAATACTTGCACTAAAAAGTGCACTGAAAGGCCAGAAAGTTTTACAATATTTTTTCTTTACAACGTGTTCTGTTATTATTACTACTGTTGTCTGACCTCTTTAAATCAAATTATAATTGCATTGATTAATGTTCACTTATACATTCCTGTACAGAATCATGATTTTGTGATTACAATAATAAAAGGTTGTACCTTGTGAAATACTAGTTTACACAGATTTTTTTGAGCATGGTTATTTCTATATAGGGACGTATTTTTTTTTCTTATAGCAAATCTAGTTTCCATTATATTTATATACATATAATTCCTATATTTATTCATGGTAGGATCTGAAATTGTTACTGAACAAAATTAATCCAATTTATCAGAAGTCATAGAGCATCGTGGTAAAATGAAAAGGTTTTAGTTGGAGAGTCTGGGAGCAAATTCTGACTTTGCCATTTGCTACTGGTGTGTGACCTTGAGCATGTCCCTTAATCTCTTTAAACCTCGGTTTCCTCCTCTGTAAAATAAGTGGGTTGGATTATATGACCTCCAATGTTCCAGTTATAAATCTGTGATCTTATGACCAAAAGAAATCATTTTTCAAAGATGCCAATGAATGTTCATACAAGAGTAGGTAGGGAATAGTAGGTAAGTAGGAAAGCTGTGGGTGTTTGGTTTTATCCATATTAACTTCAAAGTGTAGTTTGTCCAGTAAAAAAAAAATGTTTTCTGTGCTTCTGGTTATAAATTTTATGTATTTATCACATATTCCTTTATTGCTCTGATTATCTCAGACTTAGAAGTATTAAAATAAATTTTCATACATCATAAAATTTAACAAATTTTATAATTATATATGCATACATGTATTTATAATTTTACATATATGCACACACTATTAATGTCATAAAATTTAATTTTTTCCCCCAGGACAGAGTTTGACAACTGATGGCATATTTTGCTAAAGAAAGATACAAAGTGACTGAGGACCAAATATGAATTTAGACAAAATTGTGAATTAAATGAAATTTCTATGCCTACTATCTGTTTAACAGGCTATATCCTTGCTTTTAAAGTATTAATTGGGATTGGCTAGGTGACACAGTGAATAGGGTACTAGCCCTGAAGTCAGGAGGACCTGAGTTCAAATTTGGACTCAGACACTTAACACTTACTAGCCTTGTGACCTTGCGCAAGTCGCTTAACCCCAACTGCCCTCCAAAAAGCAATAAAGTATTAATTGATGTTGAGTTAACATTAGGTGTGTTCCCTTCACAGAACCTTCTGAAAGAAACTGCATATAGAACCTGTAATACCGTTTTCCTACATCCCTTTACTGCCCTGTTTCTGAAAATGGAGTAAACACAGACTTGACTTTACCACTTCTGAATGATTTCCAACATTTGATAACAAGGCTTATAGTATGCAGTGGATGTTTATGAAACTTAGTCATCCCAGTGATATATCCTAAACAGTAAGCATGGCTAAAAGCATTAGAGGAAATGAGAATGCAAACAATAATTATTGCTTTCTCCTATCCCTCTTTCCCCAAAGTAAGTCTTTTTATGTCCTGAGTACAGTTCATTTGTCAGAGGAGGATTATGATTGCAAAAGAGTAGAGAAGGTTGATGCCCCATATTTGTTTGCTTTTTTTCCAACCCTCTTTAAGATTTCAGTCCATTTTTTGCTAAAAATTTTCAAATCCTGTCCCTGGAATTCAATGGTTCTTTGACTACCTCTTGGTGAGATATGACATACCTTAGTATGGGTGAACCTGACTACTGTAGATGCTGTAAGAAGACTCCAGTTTTGACTCTCAAGTAGTCACGTAGTGAGAATAAGCACTATAATAGGTCAGATAATAAATTTATTTTTTAGAAAATCTTTTGTTTATATATTTATGGCCAAGGAGGAAGGGTGACTCACTCACCTTGTGTTATATAAAATCCCAGAGGAATCAAATTTTTCCACCTATCAAACAATAACATTCAATAAAATCATTGGAAACTACTGGTTATTGTGTAGTAGCAGAAGAAAGCATACTTTTCATTTGAGTAGCCCTTTAAAATTTTTGAAGCCCTTTCCCATTTATCATTTAATTTTAACCTAAGTAAATTGAATTTTAGCCTCTTTCACTGATATTAGGTTAGCCAGTGAAAATATTTTGTTCTCAAAATGGGTATGTGTATGTATTTAAAATAGAAAATGGATTAGAAAAATCTTTTCACCATTGAGATAATATGCCCCCAATTTTTTTTTTTTCTGTAGGAATGTTCACAAGCAAGGGAATAGGGAATAAATACTTTATTCAACAAATTTCTTCAAGTTGAAAAATAGGGAAGGGTGGCTTCTGCTCTATACAACGAATATGGAAATTCAGTCCAAAGTTGGAGAACTGAAGCTGGTTTAATGTTAAAATCTTAGCTTCTTAAGGGCACATTAAAAGATATGCCTTGGACTACACAGGTGTAACCTATATCAAATCACTTGCCTTCTCTGTAAGTGGGGTGGAGAGAAAGAGGGAGAGAATTTGGAACTCAAAATTTTAAAAACAAGTATTAAAAATTGTTTTTACATGTAATTGGGGGACAATAGAGGACTAAATAAGAAGAAGAAAGGGTATGACTTGTCTATGATCCTGCATACAGCCAGTATAAGTCAGAGGCAGAACTTGAGGCCAGGTTTTTGACCCTAGGATTTAATTCTTTTCCATAAGACTACATTTGCTTTTCATATGAGTACTACTGAGAAAAAAATATATATATCTAGAATGGTTAAGTTCAAATAACATAGGAAAGTTATGAGCAAGGGAACAATGATGCTTGAAAATTTTCTTGAGGTGGCTTTTTTTTTAAAGTGAACTTTTTAAAGTTTTAGAGCTTACTAACTACAAGAGCAAATAAATGAAGCAGAGTGAGACATTATGCGAAGTACTGGTACAGCCTTAATTTTTATGGCTTTAACAAAGCACAGACTTATTATTACTGTTAGAAATGTGCATTTTCCTTTAAATTTGTGATTTTTAAAACACTTGGGCCTGCCATCCCGCTCCACATTTTTTTGCTAAGAGATTTTGCCTCCATTAAAATCTAAAGTGTATTGGAAAACAGGACTTATTTGAGAGGAATTTACTAAGAATGAATTTTGCCGTAGATATACATGTTTAATTGAAAAAGTCACTTAACCTTTTTGACCATCACTTTCATTTTTTAAATGGGGGAAAGGAGTTGTATTAGATCAGGGGCAGGGAACCTGTAGCCTTGAGGCCACATATGGCCTTCTAGGTCCTTGGGTACAGCCTTTTGACTGAGCCCAACTTTTACAGAATAGATACATTTATTAAGGGGATTAGTTCTGTGAAGTTTGGATTCAGTCAAAAGGCCACACTTGAGGACCTAGAGGGCCACATGTGGCCTCAAGGCTGCAAGTTCCCCATCCCTATACTAGGTGATCTCTAAGGTCCCTTTCAACTCTTAACAGTCCTATGAAAAGTCAAGTCAAAGGAACACTAGCACTGATTTTCTACAAGATAGACACTGGGAGATAAAATTACAAAAAATAAAACTGTTCCTCAGTGAAGTAACATTTATTAAGAGCTTATGGAGTGGGGTGGGGGAGGCAGGAGAGCCAAGATGGCAGAGTAAAGGCAGAGACTCATTTGAGCTCTCCCCCAAACCCCATCCAAATACCTTTTTAGATGACTAAACAAATTCTAGAGCAGTGCAAGCCACAGAAGCATAGAGTAAAACAAATTTCCAGCCCAAGACTACTTAGAAAGTTAGCAGGAAAGGTTTTACACAGGAGCACGGGCCTCAGGGAGACTAAATCACTGGCAACAGTGGTGATTTCCAAACCTCTCAGCCCACAGATGCCAAAGACAGCTTAGAAGATCAGCAGGAAGGGGCTGTCACACCTGGATGAGAGTGAAGCATAGTCTAGTGCAGGCCACTCCAACACAGCTGGCTCCAACACAGTCATTTGGGAGTTACTGAATCGCCAGTGGCAGCAGCTGCTTCAGAGGTCTCAGCCCACAGATTGGTTAGAAAGGGTCAAACAACTGGTCAGTGGGAAATTACAGGGGCTTTTTACTCTCATGGAGGCAGGACTCTGTTGCTTTGCTCATACTTGGATCTGGGTCTCAGTTCTGAGTGGCAGTCCCAGGGTGATGAGGAGCACTGGCACAGCAGACTTGTGGCCACAGTGGAGGAATTATCTCCTCACAGTTCCAGGGAAAAAGGAGTGCTTGTTGTCACTTACAGACCAGAGCACAATCCAGGATAGGAGTAAGCAACTCTTTTTAGGTCATACCACCTTGGAAGAAATGAAGACTTAGAGGTCCTTATAAGTGTCTCTGAAAATAACCGCAAAAAATCCCTAAAACTTGGGACAGTGCACCCTGCATCCTGGAAGCAGAGCCCTACTTTAACAAAGAGTTAAAAGTCAAGTAATAGACTGGGGAAATGAGCAAACAGAAAAAAAACTGACTACAGAAAGTTAATTTGATAACAAGGAAGATCAAAACACACACTCAGAAGAAGACAAAATCAAAGCACCTACATCCAAAGCCTCCAAAAAATATGAATTGTTCTCAAGCCATGGAAGAGCTCAAAAAGGAGTTTGAAAATCAAAAAGAGAGGTAGAGGAAAAATTGGGAAGAGAAATGAGAGTAACGCAAGGAAATCATGAAAAACAAGTCAACAGCTTGCTAAAGGGGACATAACAAAATATTGAAGAAAATAACACCTTGAAAAACAGACTAGGCCAAATGGCAAACGAGGTCCAAAAATACAATGAGAAGAAGAATGCTTTAAAAAGCACAATTGGCCAAATGGGAAAGGAACTCCAAAAGCTAACTGAAAAAAAATAATTCCTTAAAAATTAAAATGGAGGGAGCCAAGATGGCAGCATAGAAGCAGGAAAACTCCCTGAGCTCCCCCTATAACAACCTCAAATACCTATAAAATATGACTCTAAACAAATGTAAGAGCTACAGAACCCACAAAGTCACACAGAGAATCAAATCTCCTGCTGAAGGCAGCCAGGCAGTCCAGCAGGAAGGGTCCATCACAGCATGCTGGGAGCCGAGCCCAGCTGCATGTGAGCCCACGGATTCAGTTTTAGCCCAGGTCAGCCCCGACAAGCCAGCTAGAGTGGACTTCATATGAGTAGATCAGCAGCAACTGTGGCGATTGCCAGCATTATCAACCCATAAATGCCAAAGGCAAAGTAAAAGGTCGGTGTGGACTTTGCATGAACAGGGGGACCTAGAGTGCAGTCTGTTCTTTGCCCCCGAGGTGAGAAGATAAGAAGCAGCAGAGGCATGACAGCCTTCAGCACTCCTGGCCTGCAGGTCATAGGGGGAATAAGCAACCATTCAGAGGGTAATCACTCTTGCTTTAACCTGCTTGGATCTGGATCACTGTCTTGGGTGGAGGTCCTGGGGTGTGTGACCAAGTGCCAGAGCTTGTGGAGGCTTCAGAGAGAGCACCTAACTAATAGCTCCAGCAGCTGTGAAAACCCCAGCCATTTGGGACAAAGCTCTCCTCTCTGGTAGCAGAGTTCTACTGTAGCAAAAAGCTCAAAAGTCAAGTAGTAGAGTCGCAACATGAGTGCGGAAAGGAAACAAAGCAAGCACAGCAGTCAAACATTAGATTCCTTTTGGGGGGACAAAAAGGAGCAAAGCATGGAATGGGAGGAAGACAAAAAAGTCAGGACTCCTGCACCAAAACCTTCCAAGAAAAATATGAGTTGGTTACAGGCCGTGGAGGAGCTCAAGGAGGATTTTGAAAACCAAGTAAGAGAAATGGAGGAAAAATTGGGAAAAGAAATGAGAATGATGCAAGAAAATCATGAAAAGAGAGTCAACAACCTGACTGAAGAAAATAACACCTTAAAAATAGACTAACTCAAATGGCACTGAGGCCCAAAAAGCCAATGAGGAGAAGAATGGCTTAAAAAGCCAAGTTTGCCAGATGGAAAAAGAATTTCAAAAGCTCACTGAAGAGAATAATTCCTTCAGAATTAGATTGGAGCAAATGGAAATAATGACTTTATGAGAAAGCAAGATACTATTAAACAGATCCAAACAAATGAAAAAATAGAAGGCAATGTGAAATATCTCATTGGAAAAACCACTTACCTGGAAAATAGATCCAGGAGAAATAATTTTAAAATTATTGGACTATCTGAAAGCCATGATCAAGAAAAGAACCTAGAAATCATCCTTCAAGAAATTCTCAAGAAAAATTGCCCAGATATTTTAGATCCAGAGGGCAAAATAGAAATGGAAAGAATTCACTGATCAACTCCTGAAAAAGATCCCAAAAAGAAAACTCCTAGGAATATTATAGCCAGTTGCCAGAGTTTCCAAGTCAAGGAGAAAATATTTCAAGCAGCGAAAAAGAAATAATTTGAATATTGTGGAAATACAATCAAGATAACAAAAGATCTAGCAGCTTCTACATAAAAGTGTCAAAGGCTTGGAATATGATATTCCAGAGGTCAAGGGAGCTAGGATTTAAATCAACAATCACCTACCCAGCAAAACTGAGTATCATGTTTTAGGGGAAAATATGGTCATTCAATGGCATAGGGATTTTCAAGCATTCTCAATGAAAAAACCAGAGTTGAATAGAAAATTTGACATTCACATACAAGAAGCAAGAGAAGCATGAGAAGGTAAAAAGGGAAAAGAAATCATAAGGAACTTATCAAAGTTGAACTATTTACATTCCTCCATGAAAAAACTATAATTATAACTTATGAAACTTTTCACAGTATGAGGATAGTTGAAGGGCATATAAATGTGCATACATATATACACACACATATATGTATGTGTATATATACATATATGTATATATGTATACATACATGTCTAATATATGTATGTATACATACATATGTCTATATAGAAGGGTATATGTGCATATGAATACATGTGTGAGTATGTGTATATATGTGTACAGGAATACACGGACAGAGGGCACAGGATCAATTGAATAGGAAGGTGTGATATTTAAAAAATAAAATTCAGAGGTGAGAGAGAAATACAATGAGAGGAGATAGGAAGAGACAGAATAGGGTAAATTATCTTGTATAAAAGAGGCAAGGGAAAACTGTTACAATAGAGGAGAAGAACAGGGAGGCAAAAGGGAATGGGTCCACCTTATTCTCATTGAATTTGGCTTAAGGAGTGAATAATATACTAAATATACACTAAATTGTGTATCTTACCCTATAGGAAAGTAGGGGGAAGGGGATAAGAGAGGGGATGATAGAAGGGAGGGCAGATTTGGGGGGAGGATAGTTAGAAGCATACACTTTTGAAAAGGGGCAGGGTCAAAGTAAATAATGGAATAAATGGGGGTCAGGATAGGATCAAGGAAAATATAGTTAGTCTTTCACAATACATCCACTATGGAAATATTTTGTGTAACTACACATATATAACCTATATTGAATTGATTATCTTCCCAGTAAGGATGGGTGATGAGGGGAAAAGGAAAAGAATCTGGAATTCAAAGTTTTAAAATCAAATGTTTTTTTAAAATTATTATTATTATTTTTTACATGCATTGAGAAATAAGATATACATATATACTGGGTATGGAGATCCACCTTGCCCTACTAGAAAGTTGGAGGGAGAATGGGAGAGGACATAGGAGAGAGCAGATTGAGGGAGGGATGTAAACTAAAAATAAACATAAAATTTTTTAAAAATTGTATGCTTCACTAATGAAATATTCCCCTTCCCTATATTATTGTCTGAAAGGCTACAGGGCAGGCAACCAAGAAGATGTATTATGAAGGGAATGTTTTGGGGTCCCTTGATCTCACTAACGTGTATTCCCCTGTCCTATACAGTTACCTACAAAGGTTACAGGAGAGATAAGCAAGAGGGCATGTAATCTTTTTTGTTTATGCCTCCTGATATGGTCCTAGAATAATACCCTAATAAATAACTAACCTCAATCAAGGGTAAATAGTAAACAGGATTAAGGGTGGCTCCATCTACATTATTTGCATTCCTTTGATTTAGGATCTTTCTACACTGTCTACATTCTTTTGGGGTGTCTACATTCTCTTGGGGGGCATAAAACTCTGTGAGCCCCTTGCATCTTTGGTTCTGTATGAAATGGTCCTGTAATAAACAGACTATTGATTACACCCCCGTCTCATTATTCTCACTGCTCACTAGCCCACCAACTGTGCTGGCCACAGTAAAAAATAAAATGAGCTGAAGAGGGAAAAAATTAGAATGGAACACATGGAAGCTAATTTTTGATGAATTTTATGAGAAATCAAGAAACAATTAAAAAAAACCAAAAGAATTAAAAAACATGAAATATCTCAGGGGAAAAACAAGTGATCTAGAAAATAGATCCAGGAGAGAAAATTTTAAAATTTTCTACCTGAAAAGCCTACCCAAAAGTCATGATCAAGAAAAGGACCTAAACATCATCTTTCAAGAAATTATCAAGGAAAACTGTCCTAATATTCTAAAACCAGAGAGTAAAATAGAAATTAAAAGAACCCACTGATTACCTCCTGAAAGAGATCTCAAAATGAAAACTCCCAGGAATATTATAGCCAGATTATAGCTCCCAGGTCAAAGAAAAACTATTATAAGCAGACAGAAAGAAACAATTAAAGTGTCCTGCAGCCACAGTCAGGATAACACAAGATTTAGCAACTTCTACATTAAAGCATTGGAGCTTGGAATATGAAATTCCAGAGGGGAAAGGAACTAGGATTACAACCAAGAATCATCTACTCATCAAAACTGAGTATAATCCTTCAGGGGAAAAATTGGATATTGAATGAGATAGAGGATTTTCAAGCATTCTTGATGAAAAGACTAGAGATGAATAGAAAATTTGGCTTTCAAATATAAGACTCAAGGGACAACTCTAGGTGGCCCAGTGAATAAAGCACCAGCCCTGAAGTCAGGAGGACCTGAGTTCAAATCCAGCCTTAGACAGTTGACAACTATCTGTGTGACCTTGAGCAAGTCACTTAACCCCAATTGCCTTGCCTTCCCTCCTCCAAAAAATGTATATATATATATATATATATATATATATATATATATATATATATATATATCATAAGGTACTTAGTTGGGTTTAACTATTTACATTCCTACATGGGAAGATGATACTTGTAACTCGTTAAGAACTTTCTCATTATTAGGCTAGTTAGGATTATATATCACTAGAGGGTACAGGTGTGAGCTGAATATGAAGGGATGATATCTAAAAAATAAAATTAAGAGATGAGAGAGGAATGTATGTGGAAAAAGAGAAAGGGAGAGAGAATGTGTTAAATTATCTCACATAAAAGAGGCAAGAAAAAGCCTTTACAGTGGAGGGGAAGGCAGGGATGGAAAGAGAAATGAGTGAACCTTAATCTCATCAGACATGGCTCAAACAGGGAATAACATACACACTCAACTGGATATAGAAATATATCTTACCCTACAGGAAAGAAGGAGGGGAAGGGGATAAGGAGGAGGGTGATAGAAGGGAGGGTAGATTGGGGGAAGCAATAGTCAGAAGCCAAACACCTTTAAGGAGGGACAGGGTGAAAGAGAGGAAAGAGAATAAGTCAGGGGGAGGGGAGAAGGAAATACAGTTAGCAATAATAACTATAGACAAAAAAAATTTGAAACAAGTCTCTCTGATAAAGGTCTCATTTCTCAAACATATAGAGAACCGAGTCAAAGTTATAAAAATAAGAGCCATTTACCAAATGATAAATGATCAGAAGATATGATCACTTTTCAGATGAAGGAATCAAAGTTATCTATAGCCATATGAGAAAATACTCTAACTCATTATTGAATGGAGAAATGTAAATTTAAGTAGTTATGAAGTACTACCTCATGCCTATTAGATCTGCTAATGACAGAAAAGGCAAATGACAAATGTTGGAGGGGGTGTGGGAAAAATGAGACTTTAATGCATTGTTGATGGAGTTGTGAACTGATTCAACCATTCTGTAGAGCAATTTGGAACTATGCCCAAAGGGCTTTAAATACATGCATACACTTTGACCTAGTAATGCCACCACTAGGTCTGTATACCAAAAGAGATTTTTAAAAAAAGGAAATGACCTACATATACAAAAATATTTGTAACAGTGTTTTTCTGATGGCAAAGAATTAGAAATTAATGGGATGCCCATCAATTGGGAAATTGCTGAACAAATTGTGGTATGTAATTATGATAGAATTCTATTGTACTATAAGAAATGATGAGCAGGATGCTCTCAGAAAAAAACCTCCCATGGGCTGATGCAAAGTGAAATGTACTGTGTACAAAGTTACAGCAATATTGTAAGATGATCAGTTGTGAATGACTTAGCTATTCTCAGCAATCAAGAATCCAAAACAACTCTGAAGGACTACTGATGAAAAATGCTATCCATCCCGAGAAGGAACTGATGGTGTCTGGATACAGATTGAAGCATATTTTTTTAACTTTATTTTTCGAGTTTTTTTAGCCTATGTTTTCTTTCACAACATGACTATTATAGAAATGTTTTACATTACTATACATGTATAACCCATACTGAATTGCTTACCTTCTCAATGGCAAGTGGGTAAGGAGGAAGGAAGGAAGGAAGAGAATTTGAAACTCAGAATTTAAAAAATGAATGTTAAAAATTGTTTTTATTTGTAACTGAGGAAAAAATTAACTACTAAATTAAAAAATTTTAAATAGTTTATTATGTTCCAGGCACTATACTAAGTGTTGAGATGCAGAGAGAGGAAAAAGATAGCCCTTTCCACTAAGGATCATACATTCTATCTTGGGAGACACATGAAGATAAGTATTCAGATGAATCTATGATCTCATCAGTTTGAGAGTTCCATCCCTTCATGCATATTGCAACGCATCCATATGTGTCCAGCCTGTGGGTACTCTTGTACATGTCCTCCTATGAACTGTCAATTTGAGTACTTATTCAGTGTTTTGAAAGACTTCCTTATTTTCTCTTGACATCTTAGGGTACCAGTGGAGTGCTGTGGCTGTCTGTTATCCCTCACCATTGTCACTTGACTACCCTGTCCTTTCTTACTGTCCTTGATGAAATAAAACCTTTTATTTTTCTCCTTTAAATTTCCTCATTGATTATGTTTTGTAGCCTGTTCACACCCACCATGGGCCCCTACATTACTCTCTGTGTGATACTCATTTTTAAGTATTCATCCATAATTAATTATTTGTGGAAGAAGCAGCAACAGCTTTATGTAGACTTGACTGATATCTCTTTAAAGGGATAGGCACAATATCCTGAAAAAGGATCATTGGCTTCCTTGCCACCTGATGATAAAAGACGCAGTTTGGGTCAAAGACTTTTATTAGGTCTCTTTTTGCCCTGTAGGGAACTCTTTCTATTTAGCATGGTCAGTTGCTGTGGTGAATGCAGATGTGGAAGAGAGGAACTGTGTTATTTAAATTTGCTATATTTTTAACCTTAGAATTTTTATCCTTTCTATCTTTGTTTTCAATAAAGGTGATTTTATTGTATTTTATGTCCCTTCATTGCATTATCATACTTGAATCCCAAACCTGCTTTACCGAACTAGCCTGAGTCAAGCTGGCCCAAAATATGTGACATGGTTTGTAGGAAGTTTTGTTTATTTTAATGAAATCTTTGTGTTATATTCCTTCTTCTTGTTATTGTTTTTAAGTGAGATAAAAGTGGTGTGGAAGAAAGGAAATCCTAGGTAATTAAATGACCAGGTACAGAACTCTGGTGTCTGGTGACTAAAATATTGTTTGAAATATATGGGTAGTTCTTTTGGTGGGATGAGGAAGAAGATCCCATTCATCCCATGGAGCACAAAGGACGCTTAAGAGTTTTGATAGGAAAAATTAAAATGTAGCAAAATCATGTATTCCTTGACTCTTGTTGGCAACTTTAGAAAAGCTAGGTTGCCATCATAAGGAAAATGAAGAAAATTTATCCTTACATATTAAGTATTTAGAGGAAGAAATGGATGAAATTTTGGGTTTTTTTTAATAACTTAAAACTACTTTTAAGGCAGAGGAATTGCCAGTGGATCCAATAATAGCATAGGAGAAAAGGCCAGTGCTAATGGAGGAAGGCTATAGGTGGGAAGTATGATCTCTGACCCAGAAGTTTCTTAGGAAATGTTAAAACCTGTTAAGGTAAAAAAGAATTTAAAAAGAAATTTTGGACCAAATGGTAAGAAATCCTTGGGATCATCCCATTACTAAATCCTGAGATATTAATTCCCTTTATGGGAAAGTCGGATGATGGTTGAACTTTCACCACCAAGAAACTAGAGTGGTTGCTTACAGAAGATTTGTATTTGTAAAGTTATCTGAATCAATTAGAGGCTCCTGGTGGGATCTGCCTTTTGTTCCTTCTCAGGTGGAAAAACGAAGAGTTCTGCATACTCGACGCAAAAAGATGTATTAGATCTTTCTGTAGTCAATTTTCCCAAAAAGGATATTAAGGAAAAGGATGAAATTTCTAAAAGAGATGGATTTGGTGGACCAAATTTATATCCCCTCCCTATCTCCACCCCCCTCATACATTTAACCTTTGAGAACAATTAGAACCAGTCTTTTGGGTGAAGTCCAACTTGAATGTCATCAGCCTTTCCCCACAGCCCACCACACAGGCCTAGGCAGATCAACTGATGAAGTTTGAGAGGGAAATCGAAGTAATCCCAGCAGCTATCTGGGCAAATAGGGATGTCTACACAAATAGGTACCTCGGGCATGATGGGAGATGGAACTATGCCTTGCTGACATGTTAGATGGGTAGAAGGTGATGATACATTTGACTTTTAGTGCTCTAAATATATAAGAAATAAATTATGATGCAATTTTTGTGTTGTGGAGAGAAAGGAGAAGGAACTTGCAATCTAGAATGTCAAGAAAAGCTTCATGAGCTAAGTTTTGGAGGAAATTATTTAATGTGAAAGAAGTAAGGAAAGCACTTAATAAATGTTTAATGAACCAAGATGAACTGAAAGAACTTTAGGTTTGTTAAAAGTAACCATCTTGTTTTTATAAACACTAATGTATAACTGAGAAAAAAATAAAGAGCAGTATATTTGCCCTTGAAAAGAAGTAATCACAAATTTTTGGTCTACCAACTTCCTTCACTGAGTAAAGACTCATGATTTTGGTGTTTAATAAAAACAAAACAAAAGTTACCCATCAAATCTGGAAGAAATCTATAGTCTAACACATCACCTGTCTCCATTCCCATTTTACGACCGAAGAAACTCAGTCCAAAAAATAACAATCCTTCAAGATACCCTTTTACATAAGATGGAGAGATACGGGTTAGATAGTGATGTCAAATTCCTGTAGGCAGCATATTGACTTAGAAAAGTACAGATTAACATTATATTGTACTGTATTTGTATTTTATTAAACATTTCTCGGTTACCTTTGAATCTGATTTGGGTCACACTCTGGAGTTTTATGGATTTGAGGCCTGGATCAGGGAGTTTGACACTTCTGGGCTAGAGCATAGTATAGTTAGGTAGATTCAAAACTAGTCAGATAACTAGACCCAAAACAATAGATGCCAACTGAGTGGAGAGATACATTCAACATTTATTTCTGTTAATTGGATGAAGGCATACATGGCATATTTGTCAAATTTGCAGATGACAATGAAGCTGGGAGGAATAATTGCAATACTGTGGTCTTGATTCTATTGTCCAACAATCTCAACAGGCTAGATGGATAGGCCAATTTTAATATGATAGTACTTATTAGGGATAAATATCAAGTCAGTGGACTGAAAAAGAAACCACTTTTATGAGTAAAAAATGATAGTATCCAAAATGAGGAACATGGCATTTGCATTGTATCCTGTAGGATATGGACATTATGAAACACCTTCCAAAAAGGCAACCAGAATATTAAAGTCATTAAAAACCATGCCACAAGAGCATCCACTGAACTTTTTCCTGGAGAAGAGAATACTTTGAAGAGAATTGATAGCTGTGTAATGTAGCTAGGTAAAGTACTAGACCTGGAGTCACAAAGATTGAAGTTCAAATACAAGTAAGGCTAGTTTGCTTGTTTTGTTTGTTGTTTCCTGAAAGGCAATCCTTGAGGCTTAATTGCTGCAGGAGAGTGAGGGCCAAATTGTTACTGTAGCTTCCTGATCAACCAAATACAAAATTTCATTTAATGAAGAGGCAGGAACTCCTCAAAACTGACACTACTTAAACAGGAGGGCCACCATGGTAAATGTCTAGAAGTTGGAAAGATGTGTCCAACTATCCTTATTCATTATAATTTCATTCGCTTTTTTTTAACTTCATGTAAAGTGCTGCCACTTATGTATTCATTCAGGCTGTTTTTAATAAATCAATTAAAAATATAATAAATCCAATAAACATACTCCTGCAAAGTGAGACGCTGTGGGGGATAAAAAGATGAGTAAGACAATGTCTTTGTCCTGAAAAGGGCAAAGGGGAGAAAAGCTATGTACTCAAACACCTTACAAGAACAAAATATTGCAAAGGAGGTACAAACATTCTTTCTTATGCAAACACCAAAAAACGAATGACATTTGGTGTGAATAAGGGAACATAATAGAGGAGGAGGTGTTTGAGCTGAACCTTGTGTCAAGAAATGAAAAAAACAGGTGTTTCTCTAGGAAAATGTATTATTCCCTAAAATGTCACAATATCCCAGAGGAGCTTTTACTTGTGAAGAAGTGGTGTCCTAATTTTTCTAAACTTCTATTTCAACATTCTTCATGATGCTATTGTCATATTAGACTTTTCTTACTCTAAGCCCACAAAGACTGATTATAATATGTTGACTGCTGCCCATATTTATTAAGATATCCTTGAAAATGAAGTAGCATTAGTAGAGGAATTGACGGGTTCATTTTTTACTATTCAAAATAACAATGATAGTTGTTGATTTTAAAATACTTAACTCCTTTGGACCTTGTTGGAAACAGTGATTTTTAATTGGCAACCTAAGCTCTATCATCAGAGCTGAAGTTCTATTTTGAACTCTGCTGGCTTCTCACAAGTCAGATGGACTGATGTGGCAGGATGAGGATCATAGATGTGACATCTTACCACAATCCAGAAAAGGGAAAATGGGATACTCTTAAAAGTGGCAGATACTAAAAAGTGTACATTTGCATAGTTTTCAGCTTCAAATCCTGCCAGAGATCTAAACAGGAAGGGGAACAGTCACCAATGGTACTCATAATTATGTCCATGAAGAAATATTCAAGACAACAAGAAATATTAATCAATAGTAGGATGTTTGGTTATGTATTTGTGTATTGTGTTCATATAGTTATACTTAAAACTTTAGTTGATAGAGGAAAAGTTCTCATCAGGGTTTAAAGGGAAGGAGCGTTAAGAATTTAGGTCAATTTCTTGGGAGGTTGCCTTCTTCAAAACAATACCTAGAATTATCACATGATCTATTTCCTGCTCCCACCTTTGTTATTGCTGGTTGATGGGGAGACTTATCCTTTGTCTCCAACCCAATGCCTTCCTTCCCATTTTGGATGTGTCATCTTTCCCTGAGTTATGAATGCACTGGCCTTTATGACATGAAATCTTACACTCATGCTGTCTGGTGGCACCATTATTGACATTGCTGACTGTCTGACTCTTGTGAAGCACATGACTGACCATGCATGGAGGAGTGACAAGTAAAATAAGTAGCCACTTGAGAATCATATGCTTTATTTAAGTCAGGAAAATGGATGTAAGCTTTTGGCTATTGAAATTCTTTGTAATTCCCCCATGGACCATCTTTTTAGAGGAATATAAACCTTCTTACCTTCTTCTGCAATCCTATAAAATTTTTTTAATTATGTAAGTTTAATTTTATTTGTGGAATTTTGTAATTAAAACATTCATATAAATTTATTCCTGGGAGTTTATGATGGTTACTAGACTGGAGGGGAAAACTACACAGAGGGTTTAACTCAAAAAGAAGGCATTTTAGGGTTAATATAAATGATGGGTTAATATAATTTTCTCTCTACTAGGATAGAAAGCCAACCTTGGAATAAAGCAAATACAGGTTCTAGTCCTGTTTCTGCCACTTGCTGGCTGTGACTCTGGCAAGTCTCTTAGCTTCACAGTGTAGCAGACATCTTTCTAAGATGATGAACTGCAGAAATGGATTGATAAGGAAACTCCTGATGAGAAAACAGTATAAAGATGAAATCCTAGCTCTGGTATTAAAAACAGACTAACAAAAATCAGCCCCCAATTATATATATATATATATTTTTTTTTTTTTTTTGCTTTTTTTTTTTTTGGAGGGCAATTGGGGTTAAGTAACTTGCCCAAGGTCACACAGCTAGGTTTTTGTTTGTGTGTGCCTTAAGTGTCTGAGGCTGGATCCAAACTCAGGTCCTTCTGACTCCAGGGCCAGCGCTCTACTCACTGCACTGCCTAGCCGCCCCCGCCCCCCCCCCCGCAATTATATTTAACATGAGTAGTTCAGCAAAAATTGGATGTGCTTGAATCCCATTTTATGTGCACGGTGAAAAGAGTGTTAATTTGGAGTCAGAAGACATTCTTTTGCCATTTTCTACCCAAGTGACACTGTGCAAATTGCTTAACCATTCTGGGCATCACTTTAATTACCTATAAAATGAATAGGTTGGACTAGATCAATGGTGTCAAACTTAAATAGAAATTTATTGTTTAGTCCTTTTCAGTTGCGTCTGACTCTTCACAACCATATTTGGGGTTTTCTTAGCAAAGATATTGAAATGGTTTGCCATTTCCTTCTCCAGCTCATTTTACAGATAAGGCTGGTGACTTTGCATAGCTGTCCCTCCCTTAAATCCAATCCACTTGCAAGTCATGGCAACACCTTCCTGACACCATGGTCCTCTTCAGGAACAAAGGACTGTAGCGCCAATGCAATATTCAGGTGAAGATACTGAGGCAAACAGTGTTCAGTGACTTGCACAGAATCATACAACTAGTAAGTGTCTGAGGTCAGATTTTAACACAGGAAAAGGAGTCTTCTTTTTTCTTCTTTTTTTTTTAAGCAATTGGGGTTAAGTAACTTGCTCAAGGTTACACGGTCAGCCATTATTTGTGTGTGGGTGCTCATTTTCTGAGGCCAGATTCGATCTCAGGTCACCCTAACTCGGAGGCCGGCGCTCTTACTCACTGTGCCACCTAGCCGCCCCAAAAGGAGTCCTCTTAACTTCAAGCCTGCCACTCTGTCCACTGTACCACTTAGCTGCCCTAAAATAGAAATAAGAGCCACCAGACTGTACATAAGAATCCCTAAGGACTGCATTTAGTTTCAAAATATGTGTCATCTATGTTTTATTATATTTTTTTATTGTATTAAATATCTCCTAATTACATTTAAATCTGGTTAAAGCATCACTTGGGAGTCTTGCAAGTCAAGTGTTTGATACCTCTGGTCTACATGATTTCTAAGGTCCTTCCTAGTTCTAATCTGTAATTATCTTGCTGACCAATGGGAGTCCAGTCTTTGGATCATGAGCAGTGTGTCTATACATCCTTAGTGAAACTGTTTCTTGGGTTGAAGGGATGCTCTGCCCCTGATTCAGAGCATAAACTAGTATTCCCATTGGCATAAGGCATAGTGATGAAAAGCTTAATAGACTACTGAGATATACAGACACAGACACACACAGATAAACACACACACACACACACACACACACACACTAAAACAAAAATTCTAACAGAATAATTTGCCCTATCTTCCTAGCATCTTTCTGTGAAGATCCTATGTTATAAGCTTTTGTATGGAGCAGGGGGATTCCTCTCCACTTTGAACATGTAGTTTCAACCTACTAAACTCTGAAATTTAGCTGTGACATTGAGAATTTCTATCTTGCATTTTCTTTCAGTAAGTGATCAAGGGATACTTTCTTGGATTCCAGGCTGATTTACTTCTGGGTTACTGGGTTCACTGCTATGGGTTACTTTTTTTTAAATTATGCTGATTTTTACAATACTTATTATTTCTTCTTCCCCTGTAATTCCACAAATGGAGAGATAAAAGACTCATAACAAATATGTGTAGTTGTGCAAAACAAATTCTCATTTTGGCTTTGTCCAACAATATATGTCTCATATTCTGCATTTTAAGTATACCACCTTGCTGGCAGAAGGTGGGTTGAATTTCATCTTCACTCTTCTGGAATCATATTTGATTGAATTGATCAGAGTTCTAATGTCTTTCTTTTTTTTTTTTTCTTTTTGGAGGGCAGTTGGGATTAAGTCACTTGCCCAAGGTCACACGGCTAGGCTTTTGTGTGCATTAAGTGTCTGAGGCCAGATCTGAACTCAGGTCCTTCTGACTCCAGGACCGGCACTCTACTCACTGCACCACCTAGCCGCCCTCTAATGTCTTTCAAAGTAATTTTTTTCTTTATACTGTTGTCATTTTGTAAATTGTTTTCCTAATTCTGCTCACTTATTTATTTCACTCTGCATTAATTCCTAGGATGTCTTCCTGGATTCCTTTGAAATTGTCCATTTCATCATTTTTACAGCAAAATAATATTCCATTTTATTCATAGGACATTTTCCTTTTTCTTTGATCTCTTTGGGATACAGACTTAGTAGTGGTGTTGCTGGGTCAAAGTATATGCACAGTTTTATAGCCCTCTGAGAATAGTTCCAACTTTTCCTCTGGAATGGTAAGATTAGTTTACAACTCCACCAATAGTGCATTAGTTTCCCAATTTTTCCACTCCACCCCCAGCATTTGTTATTTTCCTTTTCTGTCATTTTAGCCAACCTGATAGGTGTGAGGTAGTACCTCATAGTTGTTTTAATTTGCATTTCCTTAGTCAATAGTTATTTAAGGCATCTTTTAATAAGACTATAGGTAACTTTGATTTCTTCTTCTTCTAATAACTGCCTGTTTATATCCTTTGACAATTTATCAACTGTGGAATGACTTGTAGTTTTGTGAATTCAACTCAATTCTATATATTTGAGAAATGAGGCCTTTATGAGAGACACTTGTAAACTCCCTCCCCCAGTTTACTGATCTCCTTCTAATGTTGGCTGCATTGGTTTTGTGTGTGCAAACCATTTTTACTTTAACAGAATTAAAATTATCCATTTTATAACCCATGATCCTCTCAATCACTTATTTGATCATAAATTCATTCCTCATCCATAGATCTGAGAGGTACATTTTCCATGTTCCCCTAATTTACTTATATATCACCCTTTATGTTTAAATCACACACTCTTTTTGATCTTATCTTGGTATATGGTGTGAGATGTTAGTCTATATCTAATTTTAGTCAAATTGCTTTTCAGTTTTGTTGTCAATTTTTGTGAAATGTTGAGTTTTTGCCCCCAAAGTTTGGACATTTGAGTTTATCAAACAGTAGATTACAATGGTCATTTGCTATTGTGCTTTGTGTAGCTGGGCAGCTAGGTGGTGCAGTGGATAGAGTGTTGGGCCTGGAGTCAAGGAAGACCTGAGTTCAAATCTAGCCTCAGATACCTACTATCTGTATGACCCTGGGCCAAACCACTCCAGTCCATTTCCCAAGAAAATCCCAAATGGAGTCATGAAGAATTGTACACAAATGAAACACCTGAGCAACAAACTGTGTAACTAACCTATTCTACTTATCCACTACTCTGTTTCTTAGTCAGCACCAGATTGTTTTGATGATTACTGCTTTGTAATATAATTTAAAATCTGGAACTGCTAAGCTGAGTTCCTTTACTTTTTTAAAAAAAAATTATTCCCTGAATATTCTTGACCTTTTGTTTTTCCAGATGAATTTTATTACTACTTTTTTCTAGCTCTATTAAATAATTCTTTGGTAGTTTCACTGGTATGGCACTGAATAAGTAAATTTACTTAGGTAGAACTGTAATTTTTTATCATATTGATTGGTTCAGGCCACCCCTGAGCAATTAATATTTCTCCAATTGTCAGATCTGTATTTTTTCCCTTTTTTTTTGCTTTTTGGAGGGGAGAGGGCAGGGCAATTGGAGTTAAGTGACTTGCCCAAGGTCACATGGCTAGTAAGTGTGTGTCAAGTGTCTGATGTCAGATTTGAAATCAGGTCCTCCTGACTCCAGGGCCAGTGCTCTATTCACTGTGCCACCTAGCCACCACACAGATCTGTATTTGTGTGAGAGGTGTTTTGAAACTGTCTTCATATAATCCCTGGGTTTGTCTTGGCAGGTAGACTCCAATGTATTTTATGTTGTCTGTAGTTAAATGGAAATTCTCTTCCTACTATATTTTGTTGGAAGAACACAGAAATGCTGAAGATTTCTGTGGGTTTATTTTATTTCCTGAGACTTTACTGAATTTGTTCATTGTTTCAACTAGTTTTTTATTTGATTCTCTAGGGTTTTTTAAGTATACCATCATATCATCTGCAAATGTATTAGCAGTGTTTCCTCATTGCCAATTTTTATTCCTTCAATTTATTTTTCTTGTCTCTTATATAGCTCCAGAATATCATATTCCAAGTTTTCATTTTGAAGTTTTTTCAGGACATGACCAGTAGATTCTTTCAATTTCTGTCATCTTCTGGTTCTAGGAGATCAGGGCAGTTTTCCTGGATCATTTCTTGAAATATGATGTATAGGCTGTATTTTTTTTTTTTATGGCTTTAAGGGAGTCCATTAATTCTTAAATTATTCCTCAGTTTATTTTCCAGGTCTGTCATTTTTCCAATAAGATTTCCATCTATTTTGACTTATTTTATTGTTTCTTTATGTCTTATGAGGTCTTTAACTTCTAATTTGCCCAATTCTAAAAGAAATTATTTTATTCAGTAAATTCTTGTATCTCTTTTTTCCATTTGGCCAACTGTGATTTTTAAAGAGTTCTTCCCTTCAGTAGATTTTTGTTTCTCTTTTATTTGGCCAATTCTTCCCCCCTTAATTAATTAGCTAATTATTTAATTAATTATTGGTTTTCAACATTCATTTCCACATGAATTTGAGCTCCAAATTTTCTCCCTATCTCTCCCCTACCCCTGACCCCGAGGTGGCATGCATTCTGATTACCCCTTTCCTCAGTCTGCCCTCCCTTCTACCACCACCCCCAATTCCTTTCCCCCTTACTTTCTTTTAGGGCAAGATAGATTTCTATACCCCATTGTCTGTATATCTTACTTCCCAGTTGCATGTAAAAATAATTTTTAACTTTTGTTTCTAAAACTTTGAGTTTGAGGGGGCAGAGTGATCATTGCAGAGTAAAAGCAGGAACTTGCTTAAGCTCCCACTCCAGCCACCTCCAATACCTGTAAAATACAACTCTAAACAAATTTTAGAGCTACAGAACCCACAAAGTGACCAAGTGAAACAAATCTCCCACTGAAGGCAGCCTGGAAGACTGACAGGAAGGGTTTATCACACCAAGCTGGGAGCCAAGCATAGTCTGGTTTTTTTTCATCAAGAATGCCTGAAAGTCCTCTATTTCATTGAATATCCATTTTTTCCACTGAAGTATTATACTCAGTTTTTCTGTGTAGGTGATTCCTGGTTTTAATCCTAGCTCCTTTGACCTCCAGAATATCATATTCCAAACCCTTCAATCCCTTAATGTAGAAGCTGCTAGATCTTGTGTTATCCTGATTATGTTTCCACAGTACTCAAATTATTTCTTCCTGAATGCTTGCAATATTTTCTCCTTGACCTGGGAGCTCTGGAATTTGACTACAATATTCCTAGGAGTTTTCCTTTTGGGATCTCTTTCAAGAGGTGATTGGTGGATTCTTTCAATTTCTAATTTCTCCTCTGGTTCTAGAATATTAGAGCAGTTTTCCTTGATAATTTCTTGAAGGATGATTTCTAGTCTCTTTTTTTGGTCATGGCTTTCAGGTAGTCCAATAATTTTAAAATTATCTCTCTTTGATCCATTTTCCAGGTCAGTGGTTTTTCCAATGAGATATTTCACATTGTCTTCTATTTTTTTCATTCTTCTGGTTCTGTTTTATAATTTCTTGATTTCTCATAAAGTCATTAGGTTTCATTTGTTCCATTCTAATTTTGAAGGGATTATTTTGTAAATCCTTTTCCCCTTGGCCAATTTGGCTTTTTAAGACATTTTTCTCATTGGCTTTTTTTGCCATTTGAGTTATTCTATTTTTAAGGTGTTATTTTCTTCATTATTTGGGGGGTGGGTATCTCCTTTAGCAAGCTGTTGACTTTTTTGTTATGATTTTCTTGCATCATTCTCATTTCTTTTCCCGATTTTTCCCCTACTTCTCTTACTTGATTTTCAAACTCCTTTTGGGGCTCTTCCATGGACTGCAAACAATTCATATTTTTTCTTGGAGGTTTTTGATGTAGGAGTGTTGACTCTTGTGTTTTTCTGATTGTATGTTTTTATCTTGTCACCAAACTAAGATTCTATAGTCTGAAATTTTTTATGCTGTTTGCTCATTTTCTCAGTCAAATACTTGACATTTTAACTCTTTGTCAAGGTAGGATTATGCTTCCAGTGGGGATGGGGATGAGTTTGGGGTGGGTGTATTTACTGTCCCAGGTTTCAGGGGTTTTGTACAACTGTTTTCTTTCATTCTTTTTTTTTTTGGGGGGGGGGAGGCAATGCAGTTGGGGTTAAGTGACTTGCCCAAGGTCACACAGCTAGTGAGTGTGTAAAGGGTCTGATTTGAACTCAGGTCCTCCTAACTCTAGGGCTAGTGCTCTACTTACTGTGCCACCTAGCTGCCCCTGTTCAGCTGTTTTAAGAGAAACTTCTAGGGACCTGTAAATTTTCATCTATTTGAAGGTGGTATTTTTAAAGGAGAAGTATTTACTCCTCTCCCGGCCTGCACTTTGGTCAGTGAGTGACCCCAAGCACTCTTTTCTGCCTTGGAATTGTGAAGAGGATTCCCTCTCCACCCCTGCCACAAGCTCCATCACACCAACTTTCCCTCTCACCCCCAGGACTGCCTCCCAGGACAGCAACCCAGATTCAAGAAGGGCAAATCAAGAGAATCCTGTCTCAGCCAGCAGAGATCCCTGATCAGCTTTCTGATCACCTGCTTGAACTCCCCACCATATGTCAGCCAGGAGCTCCAGAAGCAGCTTCTGCTGCTGCTGCTGCTGCTGCTGCAGCCACTGCTACCACCTCTGCCACCCCTGGGCTGAGGCTGGATCATGCTGCTCTTTCACCCAGTTCCCATAGAATTTTCTTACTGACCTTCTAGGTTCTCTTTGGTGTTTGTGGGTTGAGAAGTCTGGAAACTCCCACAGCTGCCAGTGATTGGGTCCCCTGAGGCCTGCTCCAGCCCTGTCTGTGCCAGCACAGCACACACTGAATTGTGATCTGCTCCCAGCCTGGTGCGATAGACCTTTCCTCTCAAACTTTCAAGCTGTCTTGGACTAGAGATGTGTTTCACTCTGTCATTTTGGGGGTTCTATAGCTCTAGAATTTTAGTCATTTTTTACAGGTATTTGGAAAGGTTTGGGGGAGAGCTCAAGCATGTCCCTGCTTTTACTCCACCCTCTTGACTCCACCCACCCATTCTGTTTTTTAAGGTGTTATTTTCTTTCTTCTTTTTTTTTTTTTTAAAGCAATTGGGGTTAAGTAACTTGCTCAAGGTTACAAAGCTAGTCATTATTTATGTGTGGGTGCTCATTTTCTGAGGCCAGATTCAATCCCGGGTCATCCCAACTTGAGGCTGGCGCTCTTACTCACTGTGCCACCTAGCCACCCCTAAGGTGTTATTTTCTTCAGTAATTTTTTTTTTGGTGCCTCTTTTACCAGACTTTAATTCTCTTTACATAATTTTTTATACCACTCTCATTTCTTTCTCCAATTTTTTCTCTACTCTTATTTGTTTTTGCATCTTTTTGATCTGTTCCAGGAATACTTATTTGGTTTGTATCCAATTCACTTTTTTCTTTGAGGTTTTGCTTTTAGCTGTTTGGACATTGTTGTCTTCTGAGTTTGTATCTTGATCTTATCTGTCATCCCAGCAGATTTTTATTGTCAGGTTCTTTTTGTTGTGGTTGCTTGGTCATTTTTCCTTTTATTTCTTAACTTTTAATTTCATGTTAAAGTTGGGTTCTGCTCCCAAGGTGGAAGGGGCAGTGTCCTAAGCTTCAGGTTTTTCATACTGCTATTTTCAGAGCTACTTCTGGGGGTTTGTAAGTTTTCAGTGTTTCAAAGGTGATATGATCCAAGGAAGCATATAGTTATCACTCTTTTGCCTGTGCTCTGGTTTTTCTCCTGGAAGTGATCTTGTTCCCTTGAAGTCACAAGTGTTAGCTTTCCTTTCTGTGCTGGAACTGAGACCAGGGCTCCTATCCCTTTGTGTGTGATCATAAGCATTCTTCCCTTCCCTAGAATTATGACCAAGGCACCTGCTCCTCTGTGGCTACGAGCACAAGTGCTCCTCTTTGCCTTAGAACTGAAACCCAGAACTGTGCAAAGTCAATTTCAATAGGATCCTGAAACCTGTGCCATAAAGGGGCCCCTCTAATCTCTTTCTGGCCAGTTGTCTGATCCCCTTACCATTTGTGGACTATAGTCCACAAGAGCTCCCAAAGCTGTTGCTGTCACTGTTACAGCTACTTCCAAGGCCTGCTGCTGGTATTACCACAGAGTGCATTAGGTGTCACCCTGGTGTCACAGACCACTCCTGCCAAATCCTAAGTAGTTGGAAAAATACCTTACCTTGACCTTTTGTTGGTCCTGCCATTCCAGAATTCTCTTTGAGGTATTATTTTAAAGTCATTTGGAGGGAATGTTGGGAGAGTTTAGCAGATTTGCTGCCATTACTCCACTATGTTGGCTATAGCCCCTCCAGATGACTCTCAGAACCATTTTTTCTAGCTTTATAAAATAATCCTTGAGTAGCTTAATTGGTTCAGTACTGAATAACTACATGAATTTATTCATTATTGTTAGTTTTCTTATACTCAATCTATCCATGGACAATATCTATTGCAATAATTATCTATTGTTTATTTCTGCAAAGTATCTTATAGTTGGTTTCATAGTTTCTGGGTGTATATTGGTAGATAAACTAAATATTTTATGCCTTCTATTGTTACTTGGAACAGAATTTCTCTAACTCTTCTTGCTAGTTTTTTTTTTAATATACAGGAATGCTAATGATTTATATGACTTCATTTTATATCCTACAACTTTTCTGAATTCATTTTTTGTTTCAATTAAGTTTTTACTTCACTCTTTTAGTAAAGGATCATATCATCTATAAAAAGCAATAATTGTTTTCTCTTTACCTGTGCTTATTCCTTCAATTTCCCCCCCCTTTATTATTGCTATAACTAGTATTTCTAGGACTATGTTAAATAGAAGTGGTGAAAATAGCCATCCTTGCTTTACCTGGAAATGCCTCTAACTTTTCTATATTGCAAATAATGTTTCTAATAGAAACACTAGAGAGCATAAGAATAAATTAACTTTCCCTTTATATAGTAAATATCTACCTAAATCCAAAAACAAACATTATAGAAACTGATGTTGTATTATGTCAAAAGCCTCTTCAGTATCTATTGATGTATATCACATGCTTTTTAATTATTAACATGATTTATTATATTTATAGTCTTATGTTGAACCAATCCTATTGCTTGTACAAATCCAACCTGGTTATAATGTATAATCTTTTTACCTTTTTTAAAAGCTCATTTCCTATGATTTTCTTTAACAGTTTTACATTGGGGCAGCTATGTGGTACAGTGAGTAAAGCACTGGCCCTGGAGTAAGGAGGACCTGAGTTTAGATCCAGCCTCAGACACTTAACACAACAATACTAGCCATGTAACCTTGGGCAAATTGCTTAACCACAATTGCCCTCCAAAAGGAAAAAAAAATTTACATCAACATTAGGGAGATTAACCTATATTTCTTTGTCTCTCCTTTTTTTTAGATCATTTTAGTATGCTTACATAATATTATTACATATGCTTATGTAATATAATTAATATTTATTGAAATATTTGATTGAATTTGTTTATAAATTCTTCTGGTCCTGGCTTTTTTTTCTTTTATTTATGGTTTATTCAATATCTTTTTGATATATTGTTTTATATTTGTTATATATTATTTAAGCGATCTAATTCTTCTTTTGTTAATCTGGGTATTTTATATTATTGTATTTATTCATTTCCTTTGCTATCAGTTTTATCATGTAATTGAATAAAAATTTCTGATTCATTTGTGTCTTTAATTGTGAATTGTTCTTTTTTTATTTTTGACATGGACAATTCTGTTTTCCTACCTCTTTTTTAATCATTTGTTTTACAGTGTATCTTTATTTTATCCTAATAATACTGGGAACTAAAATAGCTCCTAGTTTTGTCATTTCTAATTTTTTTTTTGCTTTTAATTTTATTAATCTCATCTTTAATTTTCAAAATTTCTACTTTGTTGCTTAGTTGGGGGTTTCTGATTTGTTGCTGTTTGAGGTGTTTGGTTTTTTTGGGGTTTTTTAGTTGCATGCGTGATTCATTTGTCTTTTTGTTGATGAAAACTTATATAAAATTATATATATGACATAGATATAAAATATAAATTTTCCCCTTAGAATTGCTTTAGTTACATCCCATGTGTTTGGGTATTTTGTCTCATTGTTGTTTTCTTTGATGAAAGCTTCTATTTTTTTAAAAAGAGTTTGCTTTCTGACACATGTTTCTTAGAATTTTGCATTTAGTCTCTAAATATTTTAAAACAATTTTTCAAAGACCTAATTTTAGTGCAATGAGGTCAGCAAAAAAATCTCTTTAGTTCTACTTTTCTATTTTTTGTGAGGTCTTTTTGCCCCAACATGGTCAAATTTTATAATGATGCTATCTACAACTGAGTATATAAATTACTATTTCCATTCAGTAATAATCAGAGAGATACTATCTCTAATTTTCCTAAATCTGTATTCAGGTCCTTTATGTTTTTCTTATTTTTGTTAGATGTGTCGGGATCTGAAAGGGGTATACTGAATTCTCTCATTGTTATAATTTTTCTACCAATTTCTTCCTCTAATTCAATGGATTTTTCCTTTAAGTTTTACTAATCCTATGTGGTGTATACATGTTAAGTATTAATATTAATTCATTATGTCTTATAACATTTATATTTATTATCTCATCTGAAATTATGATTTCTACCTCTGTTCATTTTTTTTTTTAAATTTAGCTGAAGTATAATAGATTTTTGCTCCAGTTTCACATTTTAACTCCATGTGAATCTTTAGTTTGGGGAAAGGGTTCTCTGTTTTTTTGTAAACAACATATTGTTTGACTGTGTTTACTAACTCCTGCTATCCTTTTCTGTTTCATGTAGTTTGTGCCATTCACTTCACATTCATAGTTATAATTGTTAGTTGTACATTTTCCTACATTTTGTCCACTTGTACTTTTTCTTATGTGCTTCCACCCTTTTTACAAATAAAAAGGTGATAAAAGGGAGTTTGCCTGACATTTGCAATCCATAAAGTAAACAGCATAGTTTCATTCTGCCACAGTTCTCTTCACTTTGCCCTATCCTAGACCCCAGGATTTTTGCTCTTTGTGTTATTTTAATCTCCCATTAAAGTTTCTTCCTTCAACGTTCAAGATTGTTTTGCTTGCTTGTCCTGTATTCCCTCTTAAAATCCTCTCTCCTCTTTTCCATCTCCTCCTGCTTTCCTTTTGAACTTAATGTATTTCTAACACCAAGAGCTGTCATCTATGTATGAGAGTGTATGATTATGTTCCATCTTTAATGAGTCAGGATGAAAGCAAGCATTATAGGATGATCATTCCACCTACCCCTTCCTCCATAATTAAATATTCTTCTTCTTATGAACTTCTATTATACGATAGTGGTTTTTCTCTCTTTTCTGGTTTCTTCTATACTACAGCGCCCATTCCTCCCATGTTTGTCTTCTCCACAGACCATCAAAACACAACAAAACCACATAAGCCATCTATCATATTTACCTTTCCTTGCTATCCTTAAAGAAATTGGGTTTCTGAGAAGACATTTGTTTCCTTACCACCTTTTAGCATGAAATGAATTCATCTCCACATATTCTCTTCCAACTAAAATGAAAATGTGTACTTTCTGTTTCCCTTGGTTCTTACATTTCCATTTCCAAATATTTACTCAATTCTGGCCCTTTTATCAGGAATGCTTAGACATTCTCTATTTCATTAAAGATCCATTTTCTCCATGTAGGGTAACACTGCTTTATTTTTGTCAGGTTTTTCTTGATTTTAAACTTTATCTTTTGCAATGTCATATTCTGAGTTCTCTCTTTTAAAGTGGCAGATGCCTTATTATGACCCCTTAGATCCTGAACTCTTGGCTGTTTACAGATTTTTTCCCCTTTAACTGGGAAAAGTCCAGATTTTGGCTGTGACATTTCTGGACGTTTTTTATTTGGAGTTTCTTTCAGAAGGTGACCAGTGGACTCTTTCTATATTCATTTTATTTTCTGGTTCTAAGAGTTTTAGACAGTTTTAATTTATAATTTCTTGAAATATAGTGTCAAACTGAATCTGACCAGTCTCCATTTCCAGACTCATGAATTGCCTGAGGCTTACCAGACTTTATCACTCCCCTCCTTAGTCAATTTCGTAAATGTCCCAAATTCTCCCCTCCAAGAGATTTCTAAACTATCTCTAAGGACATTCACTTGTTATGCAAAACAACTTACCTCCCAGCCATAGCTTGGCCATTCCTTCTGCCTTAGAACTCTATATAAACTCTATTCCTAGCCCCCTCCTCAACTACCCCAGTACTTACTGTGTGGCAACCTGAGCTGGAACTCACTTGCCCTCATTAAATCAAGAACCTCCATTTTGCTACATTGTCTGTTTTCTCTTGAATTCAGGTTGACAAAAAAAAAAAATCAGACTTTTTTTTGGTTATATTTTTCATATAGTTCCATAATTCTTAGATTTTTCTCTTCAATGTGTTTTCCAGGTCAGTTGTTTTTCATATTACATTTCTTAGATTTTCTTCTGTATTTTTTCAATGTTTTGATTTAAAAAAAATTTTTTTTGTCTCAATAAGTCCTTTTTCTATTTCGCCATTCTAATTTTTAAGGACATTCATTTTTTCTCCTGCTGATTTATTGTGGTCGGGTGTCTTTCTTCCTTGGGATTTACCCCCTGGCTATTTGCCAATCCTAGGTACTTCTACATAATATTCAGTCTTTTCCTTGGTTTCCTTATCTCTGCAGCCTCAGTGTCTAGATTGGGAGGCCTGTGCTTGGATCAAATTCCTTTCCTCCACTCCTGAATGGTATGAGCAGGCTCTGACTCGCCCTGCCCTCCATAACTATACCCTTCTTTCTTGCCACAGGGTTCCTGAGTTGCCCCCAGACTAGGTTTCTTCCACTGAGCTTCAGATTTCCCTGGGATGGTCTTTATCGAAGGCCTTTCTCCTGACTAAAGGCTCAGAGTCACCAGCCTCTAGGTCCTGCTGGGTTTGGGGTTGTGCTGGTCTCTACTTTCTTACTGCCCTGGAGCTGCTTTGTGCTGTACTTTCTGCCTTCTCTGCCTTTTATAATTCAGGTTTTCTGCAGGATTACATTAGTCATTCTGTTTATCCTATGGCTGGGTGGAGGAATCTACAGGTGATTCTCATGATTTCTTTATCAACTAGTATATTTTTAAATTTTTATTAGTCTGTTATTAAGAATCTGAGCTATTAAAGGTCCTAGTACACTGCCATCTTCCCCCACCATATGGCCCCAACCACTGGAACTGACTATTAGCAAGCTGGTACAAGCTCCAGTTCTTGGACTTTTGGTGACTTTTTCAACCTTTCAAAGCTCCTAAGGTCATAGCCTAGTCTGTTCCATCTCCAACACTCCACCTAAGAGGAAAGAATGAAACAAGAGGGATAGAAAAATCAACCATACCATGTCTATATTCATTGTAGGGAGGGGAAAAGAGGGTACTGGGGCTATCTCTCCACAGTCAACCTCTGAAAATAAATGATGAAAGAGCTATAAAGATTATGCAACAACTGTTAACTCTGAAAATACCAAAGAGCTCACAGAGGTTATACACCAACTGCTAACTCTGAAATATAAAATTAAATAAACCACAGAGTTTATTACACCAACGGTCAACTCTAACCAAAGAGCCACAGAATTTATAGCAAAAACTTTATATTAATTGTCGACTCTGAAAAATAAAATCAAATAATACTGAAGAGCTCACAGAGATTATAAGCAAAAAGCTTGCTTTATTCCTTTGGAGGAGGGAAACTCCACATGTGTGCCAGGGTTTCCTCTAGGAGAGTTACAGAAGTCCTTGCCTCAAATTACCACCAGGATAAAGACTGCTGGAACTGGCCAGTTAATGTCTTTTGTATGCACATTCAGTTCTGGCTCAGCAAACAAACAAAACGCTTTTTCTACCCCACAGTAAATGTAGAGGAAACATCCAAAGAGCACTTAGTTATACTCTGAGTGGAGGGCAGGGCTCCTCCATTCCACATTTTTAAATAGTTTCAGAAGATTTACTCCAAATATTCACGAGTCCCCTGCTCATACTCCCCAGACTAGACCCTTATTGGCCAGTGCCCTGTTGTATTTATAAATTCTGTAATGCTTGAAGGCTATGAAATAAATAAACTGGAATACTGAAGCAAAAATTTCAGGAAGGACAAATATGCCCATTTTTTCTTGGACTTGTGCCATGAGACTCCTTTGGGAGTGTGTCTATCCTATTCTTCTCTTTTTTTGATATGAATCTAAATAAAATTAATTTCAGTTGGGTCATCTGTCATAGAATCCCATTATCTGTCACAAATTGTCCTTTGGATTATGAGTGCTTTGAGGGCAGGGACTGGCCTTTGTCCTTTTTTGTATTTAACGCTTAGCACATAGTGGGCACTTCACAAATGTTTATTGACTGACTGGGAGAATCACAAAGTGTTATAGCTGGAAAGAAACATCTAGGCCAATTGATGTATTTTGTAAATAAGAAAACAAACCTTGACAGATCAAATAATCCAGTGCTTTGAAGTCTAATTTTAATTCCTGTTTTCTTCTTAAATACATGTATTTAGTGATGAATTTAAAAAAAATTCTCCTCTAAAGGAAAAACAACATGGGCTGTGTTTTTTAGGTAGTTCTAAGCTACCACATATCATTCCTTAAGGAACAAGGGTTTCAATTCTTTAAATAGTTGCATTACAATATTACACTGCACTGATAAGGTTAGTTCAGTCTGACTCTTTGATTCCATGGCTGATTGCAGAAGCTGCTAGAAATAGAAAGTTGGAAAAAATAAAGAATAAAGGGAAGTTGTGGCTTGATGCCTAACTTGTTGATGAACTTTGGTGGGAAAAAGAGGGGAAAAATAAAACCACCACTCATATTACTTTCTACTATTGTCATATAAATTCTGTTATTTTCAGCGTACTTAGTAGTTTCAATGTTAGTTGAATGCTAGTAGTTCAATCCTAATTTTAATTGAGTAGCATAAAAATTTCCTAATTTAATCAGTTAAACTAGTTTTTATAACAAAATACCCCTTTTTAATACACCTCTTAATGTAGTTTTCCCCCCTTAAATAAAGGACTACTTTAAGACAATTTATGTTATATTTAAATGATAAGTGCATAAGAAAGTAAGGAATACATAGAAATAATAATTTCCCTAACCCAACCAGTAAATGAGTTGTATGGAATTCTCCCTGAGGAAATTCCATCTAGCAATACAGATTAACAACTGTTCTACAATTTATTAAAATGTCTGAGAGAGTAGCCTGGAGCCCAGAGAGGTTAAGTGACTTGCCTAGGGTCACAAATGTGGTGAGCCAAAGAGGCCTATCCCAGGACTCTGATAATTACCCTGATATCAGTGGACCTGCATGTCAAAGATCTCTTTGAGATGCGACTTTTCACTAATTCTGCTCCGGAGTTCTTTTGATATAGGTTGCATTTAAAAGGATGTTATTGGAGTTCTTGAGATCAACAGGATTCTGTCCCAGGATATATCTGATTCCGCACTCTGGTATCTTTGAGTGGCCAGCTCTAAACATGATATCTGTTGAGGATTGTGCTTCAGCTTTGAAGTTTGCTCTCAATTGTATCTGTTTATGACTGTGGCTGCATTAAGAAGTACTGGAGACCCAGATGTAAGGCTCTGCCCCAAAACTTTAGTTGTCTAAAACATTTGCAGGAAGTCAGTTCTTATGCAGATGTTCTTGATGATGCGGCCTTGGCCATTAGGCTTTGAGGCCAGCTCTCAAGAGCATCCTTTCAGATGTAACTGACTGAGATAAGAGATAACTGCCCAAAACTCTATGGCACCTAGGAAACAATAGGCCTTATTACCATGCTACTTCCAGGATACAACAGACTGAGATAACGATTTCTCTTCCTTCCCGTCCTTTGTCTCTTTGCTCTATAAAAACCTTTCCCTACTGGGGTGGCTAGGTGGCGCAGTGAGTAGAGCGTCCTCCTTGGACTCAGAAGGACCTGAGTTCGGATTTGACCTCAGACACTTAATGCACACACAAACAAAAATCTAGCCGTGTGACCTTGGGCAAGTTACTTAACCCCAACTGCCCTCCAAAAAAAAAGCAAAAAAAAAACAAAAAACCAAAAACCTTTCCCTAAGTATCAATAAATGGAGTTCATGGTTCTTCCTTGAACTACCCACATGGCCTGGTTGTTTCTTATTCACATCTCCGAATCATGCTAAGTGCTGGACACTGAGCAGCCCATGGCACACAAAGTCAGTATGTTTCTGAGACAGAACTTGAAGTCAAGTTTTTATGACTCCAAAGCTATTTCTTCATTCACTTTCTGGCCATATCCACTTCATGCCACCTGCTATTGGCCATGATTTCCATCTCCCCATTCTGGAATCTTGAACTCAGCCTCTGGAAAACTGGACTCTGATGGTTGGTTGGTTGTTGTCCTTCATTCTCTTGGGATCTTTTTCAAGAGGCAATTGGTGAATTCTTTCAATTTCTATTTTGCTCTCTGGTTTTAGAATATCAGGGCAATTTTGCTTGATAATTTCTTGCAAGATAGTGTCTAGGCTCTTTTTTTTTTATCATGGCTTTCAGGTAGTCCAATAATTTTTAAGTTATCTCTCCTGGATCTATTTTCCAGGTCAATGGTTTTTCCAATGAGATATTTAACATTGCCTTCTATTTTTTCATTTGTTTGGATCTGTTTTATAGTATCTGGATTTTCATAAAGTCATTAGCTTCCAATTGCTCCAATCTTATTTTAAAGGAGTTAATCTCTTCAGTAAGTTTTTGAAATTCCTTTTCCATCTGGCAAATGTAGCTTTTTAAGGTATTCTTCTCACTGACTTTTTGGGCCTCTTTTGCCATTTGAGTCAGTCTATTTTTTTTTTTTTTTTTTTTGCTTTTTGGAGGGCAATTGGGGTTAAGTAACTTGCCCAAGGTTACACGGCTAGGTTTTTTTTGTTTGTGTGTGTTAAGTGGCTGAGGCCGGAACCGAACTCAGGTCCTTCTGGCTCCAGGGCCGGCACTCTACTCACTGCGCCACCTAGCCGCCCCCATCAGTCTAGTTTTTAAGGTGTCATTTTCTTCAGTGCATTTTTTAGTCTTCTTTAGCAGGCTGTTGACTTGCTTTTCATAATTTTATTGCATCATTCTCATTTCTCTTCCCAATTTTTCCTCCACTTATCTTACTTGATTTTCAAAATCCTTCTTGAGCTCCTCCATGGCCTGCAATCAGTTCATATTTTTCTTGGAAATTTTTGATGCAGGATTTCTGACTTCGCTGTCTTCCTCCCGCTCCATACCTTGATCCTTTTTGTCCCCCAAAAAGGAATCTATGATTTGATTATGTCTCCTGGGCTTGCTCATCTTGCCAGTCAATTACTTGACTTTTGAGTGCTTTGCCACAGCAGAACTCGGCTTCCAGAATGGAGAGAGCTATGTCCCAAATTGCTGGGGTTTTCACAGCTACTGGAGCTATTAGTTGGGCACCCTCTCTACATATACGACAAGCTCTGGCTTACTGGTCACACACCCCAGGACTACCACCCAAAACCTAAATCCAGATCCAAGCAGGTTAAAGCAAGAGCAATTACCCTTTGAATGGTTGGTTGGTCCCCCTGCAATCTGCAAGCCAGGGGCTCCTGAGATAGCCAGGCAATGGCAGCTGCACAGCTACCACACCTCCACCACTTCTCACCCCAGGGGCAGGGGCCAGACCCTGCTCTCAGTCCGTGCTCACACAAAGTTCCACACTAACCTTTTACTTTCTTTTTGGCATTTATGGGTTGATAATTCTGGAAACTGCCGCAGCTGCTGGTGATTCTCTCTCCTGAAGTCTACTCTGGGTACACTGTTGGTTGGGGCTGCCCTCCGGCCTGGAACCATGTGGCTCATGTGGGGCTGTGCTCAGCTCTCAGCCTGGTGTGATAGATGCTTCCTGTTGGTCTGCTGGGCTTCTTTCAGAGAGAGCTTTGTTTCTCTTTGTCTCTTTGTGGGTTCTGCAGCTCTAAAGTTTGTTTAGAGTCAATTTTTACATGTATTGGAAGTGATTGGAGGGGAGCCTGCACCAAGTTTGTGCTTCTACTCTGCCATCTTGGCTCCACTGGCTGTCCTTCATTCTCACCAAAACAATAGCACTATGCTGGAGTCAAGTTTCAGTGTGCCCAACCATGGCTGATTAGACCAATATAAACTGGTTGGACATGAATAGTCTGTGTGAACATTTGGGGTGCATTCTCTAAATTTGCTCATCCTGCATTTTCTTTGAGCTATTTCAATTCTGCTTTGCTTGTAGAGCATAGCACCTTCTGCTAAGTGGTCTTGTGCCAGCATCCCCCATGTCACACAATCAATTCCAAAGTTCTTAAGAGAGACCTTGAGAGTGTCCCTGTATCACTTCTTCTGACCATCATGTGAACACTTGCCCTGTGTGAGTTCTCCATAAAATAATCTTTTTGGCAAGTATACATTTTGAATTTGAACAACATGGCCAGCCCATTGGAGTTGCACTCTCTGAAGCAGAGTTTGAATCCTCGGCACTTCAGTTCAAGTAAGGACCTCAGTGTCTCCTACCTTATCCTGCCACGTTATCTTCAGAATCTTCCTAAGAATTCAAATGGAAGCAATTCAATTTCCTGCCATGGTGCTGGGATACTGTTGAAGTTTCATAGGCATACAACAATGAGGTCAACTCAGTGGCTCTATAGACCTTAAGGTTGGTAGTCAGTCTAATACCTCTTCTCTCCTATACTTTCCTTCAGAGCTTCCCAAACACTGAGCTAGTTCTGGCAATGTGTGCATCAACCTCATTATCAATGTGTACATCCCTGGAAAGTACACTGCCAAGGTAAGTGAACTTATCCACAGCATTCAGAACTTCTCTGTTTGCTGTAACTGGTGGTTCTACATAAGGATGGTGTGGTGGTGGCTGATGGAGCACCTGTTTTCTTGGTGTTAATTGTTAGACCAAAATTAGCACAAGCAGCAGTTGTGGGTATACTGGGAGCTATAGTCACAATCCCACACACAGGTGACCCAGGCCATAGGGTCATTTCTCACAGGAAGCAGCAGTAGAATTTGGCAGCCCCCTGGGTGTCTGAGCCTTTTAAGGATAGTGATGCTCACCTTCTGGTGTGAGTTAGGTGCTAGAAAAGGTGCCCTTGGGGGGCGGCTAGGTGGCGCAGTGAGTAGAGTGTCAGCCCTGGAATCAGAAGGACCTGAGTTCGGATCCCGCCTCAGACACTTAATGCACACACAAACAAAAAACCTAGCCGTGTGACCTTGGGCAAGTTACTTAACCCCAAATGCCCTCAAAAAAAAAAAAGGCAAAAAAAAAAAAAAAAGAAAAGGTGCCCTTGGGGCAGGTAGGTGGCTCAGTGAATAGAGCACCAGCCCTGGAGTCAGGAGGACCTGAGTTCAAATATGGCCTTATTATCCATGTGCCCTTGGGCAAGTCAACCCCAATTTCCCTGCCTTCCTCCTCCAAAAAACAAAGAAAGAAAAGAAAAGGTGCCCTAAAAATAGCTTCCCAGCCCTGGGCTCTGATAGGTGAACTTTTGCTTTTTACTCAGAACTAGCTCTCCACCCAACTTCCTTTCCATTTCTATCAATGCCAACTTGTACTGCCTATTAAACATGGTCTTTCCCAATTAGAATATAAAATCCTTATGAGCAAAGACTGTCTTGCTTGTTTATATTTATATACTCAGATCTTAAAGAGTTTAGCAAAGTGCCTAACACCCAGTAAGCACTTAAAAATACATGTGCATGCTCTCTCTCTCTCTCTCTCTCTTTCTCTCTCTCTCTCTCTCTTTCTCCTTTTCAGAGATAATATTCTTGAGAAAAATCTATAATCAAAATTATACACAATTTTTAAGTTAGAGGTACCATTCCCATGACTTTTCCAAGTGTATTGATATAATTTCATTTATTTACTTAAAAATGTTTATTATAAACTCACTGATATTTTAAAATACACATTAATGCAACAAAGTAGGACAAATAACTAATTATGTGTCTATTGCTGAGTCATTTCTCCTTCTCAATTTCTTCATTTGTAAAATGGGACAGTTGGACTGGATTAGCATTCATGTTTCTTCTAGTTCTAATAGTATGTGAATAAAAATCATACACTCAGTCATAAGCCCATATAACTTTTTTATTTGGCCATTGTCCCCTTCCAAATTTTTCCTTATTTATATTTATGAGATTGTGCTGATGTAGTTGCATGTATGTTCTAATTCTGATTGGTTTGTTTTTAAGTCCATATTTAACTTCTATGTTTGTGTATATATGGTCCAAATATGCATAGTCCAAAGGGTTCTGACAATTCAAACAGCTTCCAAATTCTAGTGAAACAGAAATGATTCCTGGTCTCCTACTAATGAAATAAATTAAATAATTATTAACTACTAATATTTATATCACTTTTACAGAATCACTTGCTTAGTGTTTCAGTATTAAAATCCTCAGTATCATTATGTAGCCCTGCTTCTGCAAAAGTCTAGAATGGGTTTGCAGAGGAACAGCCTTACTGCATGCTACTCAAAATTTAACTCAGCATTTACTCAGTCAGTGAGGAGCCATGTGTCCTTCTGCCTAAGAAGCAAACTTCTGTCTACATTTGCAGATAATTAAGAACATTTTGAACACTGGTGAGGAGGGACAAGATGGAGAGAGAGAAAAAAATGTACAAACAGTGGGGGAAATAGGATGGAGGGAAATATACTGTTAATAATCATAATTGTGAATGTGAATGGGAAGAAATCACCCCCAAAATGGAAGCAGATAGCAGAGTGGATTAAAAACCAGAATCCTACAATATATTGTTTATAAGAAACACATCTGAAACAGAGAAACACACATAGAATAAAGGCAAAAGGCTGGAGCAGAATATATTATGCATCAGCTAAAATAAAAACAAACAAACAAACAAAGAAACAGGAGTAGCAATCATAATCTTAGACAAACTAAAAGCAAAAATAGATCTAATTAAGAGATAAGGAAGGAAATTACATGTTGCTAAAAGGTACCACAATCAATGAAGTAATATCAATATTAAATATATATGCACCAAATGGTATAGCAACCAAATTTTTAAAGAAGTTAAATGACTTAGAGGAAGAAATAGAAAGTAAAACTATACTAGTCAGGGACCTCCACCTTCCCCTTTCAGTCTTCTTTTTTTGCTTTTTTTTTGGAGTCGAGAAGGTAGGGCAGTTGGGGTTAAGTGACTTGCCCAAGGTCACATAGCTAGTTTTGTGTTAAGTGTCTGAGGCTGGATTTGAACTCAGGTCCTCCTGATTCCAGGGCAGGTGCTCTATTCACTGTACTACCTAGCTACCCCGACCTTCCCCTTTCAGAACTAGATAAATCTAATCACAAAATAAACAAGAAGTTAAAGAGGTGAATAGAATTTTAGAAAAGTTAGAAATGATAGACCTCTGGAGAAAACTAAATGGAGATAAAAAGGAATATACCTTTTTTTCAGTGTTACGTTGGCACCTACACAAAAATTGGTCATATGTTAGGGTGTAAAAACCTCACAGTCAAATGCAGAAAGATTAAATGCATCATTTTCAAGGCATGATATCATAAAAAGTACATCTAATAAAGGACCATGGGAAGATATATTACAAATTAATTGGAAACTAAATAATCTAATCCTAAAGAATGGGTGGGTCAAACAATAAATCATAGAAACAATAATTTCATCAAAGACAATGAAATTAATGAGACAACATATCAAAATTTATGAGTAGTGGGATTGCTTATACCTCAGAGAGATCAGAGAAAGAAAGAAATGACCTGTGTGTACAAAAATACTTAACAGTAGCAATTTTTGCGTGGTAAGGAACAGGAGACAAAGAGAGTACCTATTAATTGGGGGAATGGCTGAACAAATCATGCAATAACTGCTTTGTATATATTTGTACTTATTAACTTTATATTTGTGCTGTATATACTTTTATAAATACTAGCTTCTCACATTAGAATGTAATAAGCACATTACAAGTAGGGATGTTTCATTCTTTGTACTTGTACTGACAGTGTCTAATACATTGTCTGCTAATGTAATAGGCACTTGATTTGGAATAATTAGAAATGACAAAAGAGATAGTTAGAGAAACCTGGGAAGGCTTGCAGAAACTGATGCAGAAAGAAATGAGCATAAACAGGTTAATAATTTATAACTATAAAATTATAAAAGACATAACTTTGAGAAAAGTAATGATCAACTACAATTGCAGGGCACTGATGGTGGAGAGGCAGGCCACAAGTGCATAAGGAGATATATATTTTTAGACACAGTCAAATGTGGATTTGTTTTTGCTTTAATAAACTCATTTGTTAGAAGGGGAGGACTCTTCTCCTTTTTATAAGGATGGGGGCAAAGGGGAAGGGTCTGTTTCTTATTTACATATAAATCAATTATTCCACATCATTCTGTTTTGTTAACATTCTTGTCCCATTTTTGAGGAAGACTTCAAGTTAGTAAAGTGAAATCTTGCCTGTAGCATAACAACCAAGTTTATTTCTAGTGACATCATAGGTCTTGAACTGTAGGCCAAAAAAACCTATTCTTTGTGTCTAAACTCTTTAATAATGACAGCGGCAGATCACATTTATTCACTTTTTCTCCTGTGATTTACCCATCTTTACTAATTTCAGTCACATTTTTTTTACTTATGTGCTTGCTATCTAAATGTCAGGAATGTATTCATTCATTACTGTCTACCCCAATTTTTGCCTGTTGAAGTTTTATTTATCTCATAGTCTCATCTCAGAATGAATATTCCATTTCCCTCTTCTATTAGTTTGTAAAGTTTTTAAAAACAGGGACCATGTCTTTTTTAAACTTTTTTTTTACTATGTCTTATTCATTTTTATATCCTTCAGCCTTTAGAACAGGATCTCATATGTAGGAATTACAGAATCTCAAAACATAAGAATGGGAAGGCTAGACGTTTCATACATTTTCTAACCCAGACCTGAATAAGAATTCCTTCTATAACATGCCCAGTTTCCATCAGCTAGACTGTACTTGAAGATCTCCAGTAATGGTGAAACCATGCCCTCCCAAAGCCTCATTATTAGACAGTTCAAATTATTAGGAAATTTTTTCTTCATATCAAACTTAAACCACCATTCTTTTCAATTTCTGCTCTTGGTTCTGCCCTCTGGGGACAAACCAAAAAAATTTAATTTCTCTCACCGGTGAGTGCCATGTAGTATTTGAATGATTTTATAATTTCTCTCCCAAATCTTCTCTTCTCATGCTAATTCCTAATTCCAGTTCCTTCAACCAATCCATACTGTCTCTCCCTCTCTTTCTGGCTTTTTGATTTCCCTCACCCTATAGTTATATATAGTGGAGGAAGTGGGGGTGAGGAAAGTGGGAGACTAAAGACAAACTGTTTGAAATTTTCATCTTAAGGCTGGCCTTGTGTTTCCAAGAAAGGAGAAGGGAAAATTTCTTCTTTCTCTTTCCACTGCAACATGGTTTTTCTGTTCTCAGACCCAGAAATATGGCCAGTTCTTTTAGTAAATGTAATGTAGCTATATTATTGTTTATAATAGGATTTTGTGGGCTAGTCTAGGAATGTGACTACAATTTATCAAACTTTTTTTTTAATTTATTTTTTTTTAAACAAATGTTTTATTAGCTTCTGGTTTACATCATTCAAACTTTTCTAAGGAAAATGTGTTATGGGAACAAATGCCTTATAAGTGAATTTTTGGAACTAATCTTGTTTGTAAATTGGGGAAATGCCTGTAAAGTATTTCTTCTCTAGAGGTTAAACATTCAACCCCAAATTTAAAGCACAACAGCAGAATTTTAAACATGAGTGATATAGAATTTTAAATTCTAATTTTAGTTTAATATCTCATTGTACAACCTACAAAAAAGTTTCATAGATGAATTGTAACATATAACCAAAAGTTGCAAAGGACAATTCAATAATCACATTTATGCAATTAGGAATGTTATTTTGATTTCCCTGTCATTTGTTAAATCTTGTTTGCAAAAAAAGGTAGCACTAAATTTCAGACAAGATAGTAGAGTGAGGAGTTGAATTTTAATCTAGCTTCTATCCTTAGCATTTAAAACAATAAATGTAGCCAAAAAAAATGTAATAATCGTTAAAAGGAAACACTTCCTCACGAGATAACGCCTACTAAAAACAACAACAATAGAAGCCTGCAATACAAGTTACTGCTTTTTGCTGTGTTAAGCAGGTTCTATTTCCCTTGACTGGCCCTTCCTTACTTTCTAACTTTGTGTAGCTGCTGCATCAGTCCTGTTCCCTTAGTTTCCTCTTTGCAGTGAAACAGCCTTACTTCTCACTTTTTAAGGTGAAGTAGGGAAATTCTTTAATGGTGTTCTTGATAAGGGAAAATGCCAGGATACACAATAAATCCACAAAAATTTGTGCTAACAAAAAATAGATGATAGAAAAATTGCTCAGAGTAACTACAAAATGCATTAAAATACCTACCAAGAAACACTCATTCCCTTATTCATTAAATTTGAATTCCTGTTACCTCTCGAATAAAATCTAAAGTTCTGTTTGGTTTTTAAAGTCCTTCATAACCTGGTCCTAACCTCTCTTTCCAACCTTATTACACATTACTTTCACATTCACGCACATTATGGTTCAACCAAATTAGTCTTACTTTTGTCCCTTAGTTTCCCTAAATAAGGTTCAACTTTATGAATTCTTTCCTGAGATGCCTCCTCTCCATTTCCTCCCCTGCTTCTGGTGCCTTTTCTCCAAAATTATCTTCTGTCCATAGTACTCCCACAGGATTACTCACTCAACCTACACTCAAGGGTTGGGTTCCCAGAAAGTGTCTGCTGCTGGGTTCTAGAGGTAGGAGAATGCTGGAAGAAGCTTATACTGGTCACATTCCTTGAGGTGGCTTCCCCTACCAATGACTGTCTCTCCACATAAGCGTCTGTCCTCTGAGTCTTTGCTCCTGATTGGCTGTATTGTTTCCTACTGGTGCAGAAGTTCTGATGACCTGGTTGACAGGAGAGAAGAAAGAGAAAGTCCACCTCCCTACCTAGCTTCTCTTTGGTCTCCTTCTACAAAAGGTACACATTCATTTATACTACTTAATTCTTTAACCTGAATTGTTGCATTGTCTCCTTCTGGGAAAGTCAATCTGCTCCTAGGTCCCGCCCCCTTAACATAGAAGGAGTAGTTAAAAGTTAAAAAATAAATAAAAAGCTTAAAAGAAATGTAAATTCTGCCTCACCCTGATTAAGATAAACTCAGGATATAAGACAAAAGGAGTTTATTAGAGCACTGAGGTTTTACTATTAGCCCTAAAGATTAGCCCTAAAGAGATGGCATTACTCCTAGAGAGCACCCTTTCCCAGCCACAGGTTAAGTAAATTTAACAAGTAGGGTCCCTTAGGCTGACTCTGAACCTGTGGCTTGACTTTTCAGAATCTGGCTGTAACTTCTCCAAGTCTGGTGCACTTTCTTCTCTTCAAGGCTTACCTATGTAAAGCCCCCAGGGGCTTTAGTATAATATAATTATAATATATGTAATAATAATATAAAATAATTTAATTTAATATAATGCCAGAGAGGTATGTTCTTATAAAGAAATAATTTGATATTAACATCTTATCATCTGTGTTATCTATTTTTTGTTTTGTGTGACTTTAGTAGTTGAGGTTGAGACGGTTATCTCCCCCTACTACCAAATATTTATAGGGAGTGGGAACAGATGTTGGTAGAAGCCTTGATTAATGAGGTTTGGGCTCTGAGAGCCCCGTTGAGCTCTCCTTGAATCCTTGAGGTACAGGCTCTGGGAACCTCCCTTGGACTGTTGATTAAATCATCCCACTTGATGAGGCATTTGCATGAGGCAATAAGCCTTATATTGTGGCTGAGCCCAAGCCTCTGTTACTATACTTCCCACCTTTGAGCCTATCAAAGTGTAGATCCACCTTTGACCTGGCCTAGCTCACCATTGTCTGTAATCTCCAGATGGCCTCCCACCCTTAATCACTTATTGACCTCATTAACTCCTCTTGAAGACCCTCCCCAAACTCCTCCTCTAGACCACCCTAGATTCCTTCCACAACCTTCTGTATATAAGACCCCATCTCACATCATGTGGTGTGAGAGTGCCATAGAATGCCATAGAATAGAGCCATAGAATGCCAAAGAACAGAGATAGCGCCATAGAATGCCATAGAATGACCTAACACAGACTTACTCTATGTCTAATGCAAGTGAACTTTTAATAAATCTTACTTTTCTTTGTCTGAGAAGACTCGAGTTGATTCATTCGACAGGACCCTGCTTGTTGGTATTTTGGGGTCTCCAGAGCAACCCTAACCCTCTTAGTGGGTAACGTCTTCATTGATCAATTGAGTTCTCTAATCAACTTGATTGAACAAAAGAGTAGGGAGCAAAAGGCCTTTTTCAGATTTCAGTGGCTCTCTTTTTTAGGGTTTGAGGGGCAAGTAACAAAAAAATGATATTTAAAGGTGTGTCTCTTTCCACTTTTGAGTGACCACATTTGCATATGAAAAAAGACCAAGTCAAGGAATATTTATTAGGCACCTATACTACATGGCACTGTGGTAAAACGATGGGCATACAAAGAAAGGTAAAAATGACCCAGTCCTCCAGAAGCTCACATTTTAATGAGAAATAACCTCCAAAGAACTAGGTACACACAAGACATGTCCTGGGTAAATCAGAGATAATTTCAGAGGGAAGCAGTTTTCAGACACAATGGATTTGCCACTTATGAATTGCCTCCATTCCTTTTTTCCATCTACTCAATGACAGAGGTACCTGGAAGAGATTAAGACTTTATAAATAAGGGAACCAATCCTGGTTATGTTAGTCAAGAAGAGACTCAGCTCTTGACGACTTGCCATTGTCCCTCTTGTGGAGTTAAGCAAGGGACAGATGTCTCTCTTCTTGCTCCCATCATCAATGGTGCCTTGAAGCAGAAGCCCATATCTGTATGAAACATATACCAATGTGTAGACTGTGAGGGGGACTTCAAAGACATTGCTTCCTAACCCTGAATGCTTCTATCAAATGGTTTAAAAAAGAGAGAACTTCACTGATATCAAGATATTACTGCTTAGGAGATGGCTGATCGACCTCAAAGTCAAGACTTGAGGGAGTGGTACTGGGAGAATTCCTGCTATTTCTAGAATAGGAAAAGCTGAAGGCTTTGGGTACTGTGATCAACCACTGGAGCAATGCACCTGACAGAATAGGCCCAGCAGAGATGGCAGTTTTGTGGTGTATTTTATCATGCTATTTCCATAAATGCCTTTGCTTTGAGCTTATTGTGTCCTGCAAGCAGCTAGATGGCATAGTGGATAAAGCACAGGGCTTGGAGTCAGTAAGACCTAGGTGCCTGTGTGACCCTAGGCAAGTCACTTATTCTCTCGAGTCTAAAATGGGGATACTGAAGGCACCTGCTTTGCAAGGTTGCTTTGAGGATCAAATAAGAGAATATTTGTAAAGCACTTAGCACCATGCCTAGCACATTGTAAGCATTATATAAATGTTTATTCCTTTCCCCTTGACCTATGACTGACTACTAAAAGAGAAATACATCAATTGGAGCTTGTGAGTTATGCTTTTAGGACTGAGCAACTGGCGGATACCTTGAGTCTGAGATAGCTATTCTCTAGGAAACCCAACCTACAAGTCTGTATTAGTAGCTGCCCTCTCCCACCCTTTCATCCCCCGCCCCCCCCCCCCCAGCTGGACTAAATGCATCTTTGTATCCCTAGTACTTTGCATAGTGCCTAGCACAAAGTAGGTAATTAATAAATGTTTGATGATTGGTTGATTGATGTTAAGTACTACTACTAAACAGTCTAAAGTTGTAAATTGTAAAAACTTTGCCAAAATAATACAAATAACCGTCTAAATTAATTTGCAGATTGAGTTCTATAAAAATCAAACCTCTACAGGTTATTTAAAAACATTAAACAAAATAATAACAAAATTCATTTACTATATAAGCAGCAATCATTAAAACTATTTGGGACAAGTAAAAAAAAAAAACCCAAAAAACTAGAACAGTGGAACAGATTGAAAGATCAGATTGAGAAACAAACAAGTACAGTTTTCTAATTTTTGAGAGGGAAAAAAAAATCCCACACAGAACATTTAGAGGTAAGTTCTTTGTTCTTTCTGATAATAGCTGTTGCAGTTTGGCCAAAAATTGGTCTAGTTCATCAGATTATACCACAATAAATTCCAAGTAGATAAGCAATCTAATATAAAATCTCATACTATTAAAAATATCCCATACCAAAATACCGAAAGTATTTTTCAAGATAAAGTGAAAGGTAGTTTAATTTGTTGAACCATAATCTGACAGAGTCTCTGACTTCCTGATTAAACAATATCATTGAATTTCACCTATGTCCATTTGTAATAGGTCATGCAGCAAAATGTTCACACAAATAATTAAAATATAATGTGCTTTGAAATCAAATAAGAATATTCAGAATTTCTAGTGTATTCTCTTGTAAATTTATCAGTTTTGTCATTGTCTACAAATACCGAATAAGTTTAAAATGCCTTACAAGGTGCTCTCAGTTGCTTACATCTTTTCCTGTGTTTGTTTTCCAGCTTTTAACTCAGCTGGTAATATTACTTACAATAAACATACTATCTGTGTAAAGGACCAGCTTACTTATGTTTTGATTCTTTGCTCGTTCAAATTGTTTTAGTTTGCATGTTCTTCTGCTCCAAGTTTGTCACCCAGAAAGTCTATTATACAAATTCAGGGAATGACCTGGACTTCTGTGAATACAATGCCTGTTTTGTGCCCTCCTCATTCCATTACTGAAGCAACAACTATCTAGCAAATAACTGCTGAATCTTTGGTATATAAGAAAATGTTCTTGCTAACTTTTCAGTATTGAATCTGTATTTTGTTTTGCAAACTTTGGGCAAAGCTCTTCCTCTTCATCTGATGACTCATAGGGTCTCTCATCTGGCTCCACTTTTGGGTCTTATTTGTAACATTTCTTTTTCTACTCTGTAGAATAATGCTTGAAATATTTTGGATGAAAATCTAAGCCTCATTCTCAGTGGCAAACTTTTTTTTTATAATATTTTAATTTTTTCACTTACCCACAAAGACAATTTTTTAATATTCATTTTTTCTAAATTTTTGAGTTCCAAATTTTCTCCCTCCCGATCTTCCTCTTGCTTCTCCCTAAAATGGCAAGTAATTTGATGCAAGTTATATATGTGCAGTCATGTAAAACATATTTCTATATTAATCATGTTGTGAAAGAAGAAACAGGAAAGGAAAAAGCCACACAAAAAAAAGTAAAAATGGTGTAATTATATCTCCTCCCCATACTGTGTGAGGAGAGAGGAAAACCCATGCAGACAGTTCTCACTTTACATTAAATAGATCTTAAATGGACTATCCAAAGATCTCTACATAAAGGAATTTTTATGGCTGGGACCCAGAGGAAGAACATGGGAGAAGTGGGGAAAGGGCAACCACAGACTGGAGATGATGGGCTAGAGACAGACAAGTAATACTTGAGCTGTGGTGGATGGTTGGAATGGCTCTCTCAGGTGCCAGAGGTCTGAAGCCAAGCCCCCAATCCAGTTGTGGTGAGCATAGTACCATACAGTAAACAGGTTTTTAAAAAAAAAAATGTGGATTCTTTCATAATTTTTTAGGTAAAATTTAATTTGCATAATGCAAATGTACATATAGCAAAAATTGTCTGTACATCCAAATTATTCAAGATTCCTCGAAATTCATGACGACAGAGAGAACCTTATTTGACCAGGAGATGTTTGGTCACCAGAGGATTTTGATATTGTCAGGGTTGTGATCCAGGGCTGAAAGCAGAATCCTAGTTGAGGAGGGATTCCTCCTTTGTAAAGTGTGCTAGATGCTTATATTTGTAAATAACACCATTTGAGTTGCCCTAAGCCCCAAGAATAATTGTAGAGTCACCTGGAAGAGAACTATAACCACTTAAAGGAATTTGGCCCAATCATTTACTGAAAAACCAAATGGATAAAGAATTTCTGCTGGGGGAGGGCGGGTACAGCTAGGTAGCACAAAGAATAGAGCATCAGCCCAGGTAGTCAGGAGGACCTGAGTTCAAATCTGACTTCAGACACTTAACACTTACTAGCCATGTGACCTTGGGCAAGTCACTTAACCCCAATTGCCTTACCCTCTCCAAAAAGAAAAAAAAAGAATTTTTGCTGGCCAGATGACATGTAGTTAAAACCTATAGTTCTTGTCCATCTTGTCCATCAGTCCATCAGTTAGCTAGTTACAGACAGTGATATAAGTATATACATATATATTTATCTATATGTATCTGAGACAGATAATACAAATGGACGAGTTGGACCCAGAATTAAAAAAGGGACAGTGGACTAGATTGTCTTGAAATGGCAAAACTCTTTTAATGCCATCAAAGTTCTTCCCAAAACAAAGGTCCCTTTTTTTTTTCTTTTTGGAGGGCAATTGGGGTTAAGTGACTTGCTCACTAGTAAGTGTGTCAAGTGCCTGAGGCCAGATTTGAACTCAGGTCCTCCTGATTCCAGGGCTGGTGCTCTATTCACTGGACCACCTAGCTGCCCCATGTAGCCCCATCTTTTTAATACCAATATTTTTTTTAAGGTATTACATGGCTAAAATCATGGAACACAAATCTCTAAGATATTAAAATGAATATAGTGGGCAGGCTATAAGAAGCATGTAATAAATTATGAACTTCGAAAAGAACTAGAGTAAAGGATTTCATCAGGGAAATGTATGGTGAAAAAGATGAGGTCCTCTAGTGAGAGCAAGGGATAACAGGTAGATAGACTGCTTGCTCTACAGGAATTCTTGTTTTTTTTTTCCCTGGGTCCTCTTCTCTTTTTCCTCTGTTTATACTACTTTGTTTGGTGATCTCATCAGCTTCCATGGACTTAATTACCCTATTCTGATGATTCTCAAATCTCTACCTTTTCTGCCCCAGTCTCTCTGCTGATCTCCAATCTTATATCAAACTGCCTTTGAGATATCTCAAACTGGATGTTCAAAAGACATCTTAAACTCAAATATATGCAAAACACAACTTACTGTCTTTCCCCTTACATCTTCCCTACCCCCTTTATTCCCTGTTATTGTAGAGGGCAACACAATTTCTTCTAGTCCCTCATTCTCACTGCCTAGAAGTCATTCTTGATTCCTCACTATCTCTCACTCCCAATATCCAAGATGTTGCCAAGGCCTGTCAATTTCACCTTTGCAACATCTCTCCAATACACCCCCTTTGGCATTTGAACTAAGATTAAGTGCAATGACTAATATTATACTCACTGGTTATAGAAGACAGATGATGAAATACATTTCCTTCTCTCAGTAAAGAGATGGGAAACCAAGTGAGTTGTTCATTCCGGTTATACAAGGTCTTTGAATCAGATGATTTTGCATAACTGTTTTGCCTTGTTTCAAGAAAGGGCTATATTATACATGTGAAGAATCATCATGGGGAGGGAGGGGAAGGGATATTACTGGATACCATGGGGATAGGGATTAGACCTATAATCTCATTGGGATAGGAAGCTATCTATGAGGAAATCCCTCTCAACAAAGGTAGGCCAGCATCTTCTCTGTTACTCATGGTCTTAGGAAGACCATTTGGAGTACTGAGAGGTCAGGGTTGTGCCCTGACCTGTGCAAGGTCACACAGACAGCATGATGTATCTGAGGTCAGACTTAAATCCGAGAGTTTCTGCCTTTAAGGCCAGTTCTCTATCATATCGTTGTATTCCTGTTTTGGAATTTTTAAAAAGACATTAAAGCACAGTACTTGCACAAAATCTGGTTGTCAATTAGTGAAGGAGGGCACTGAGGACAGGATGTTCGATGCTTGTCCTATGACTATAAGCTGGAACATGGGCCCCCAAATCTCCCACATTTCTCTTTGTCCTGATGGTTCAGGCAGAAATGATGCATGCCTTAGACAGAAACAGGAATATATACAAAACTCTGAAGAAATGTGTAGGACGCGTGTGTGTGTGAGCGTGGGCGCGCGTGTAACTCCAGGTATATTTAGTCCCATACTTATTTAGCTAAACTGACCCATCCCTCGCTTCCAGCCACAAACGCAGCCCCCGGCCCTCCCGCAGTGACCCATAAGTGCTCCTGGCTCCGGGCCGCCCCGCTTCGCCACCCCAGGTCCAGGCAGTCCCCTAGGCTTTGGAGGTGTCCTCTCCTCCCTAAAGCCCAGCCCGGACCCCTGGGAGCTCAGGCCTCCACCGCCTCCCTGCCCGGACACCGCCGGGTCACGTGGAGGCGTCGCGTCCTCACATGACGGGATTGCAGCTTGACCCCCGGGCTCAGGCGGTGAGGGCGGGGCCCCGAGGGGGGTGGGAGGAGGCCAGACGGCCCCGCCCCCGGCCCCGCCCCTCCCGCGCCTCGTTCTGAATGAAGCCTCCGCCTTCCTCCTCCTCCTCCCACCCCCGGGGGCGGAGCCGGCCATGGTGGGGCGGAGGCAGGAGGAAGAGGAGGGGGGTTGGCCCTCAGCCCGCCCGGCCCAGCCCGGCCAGGCCATGGAGGTCTACATTCCGTCTTTTCGTTATGAAGAGAGCGAGCTGGAGAGAGGCTACACGGTAGGGCGCGAGTCAGGGTCCGGAGGGCGCCGGCCGGCTGTTGGGGAGGGGAAAAGTAAGAGGAATCCTGAGGGGGAATTCCCCCCGTCCCTAAACCCGGCTCCCTGCGGGACAGGCTTCCCACCCCTGCTCCTCTCCCGGCGGGGAGAAAGGGCGGGGTCCCGCGAGCTTGGAGGCGCGTCGTCCTGGAAACCTCCGCCTCCCCTCCCCCCCTCGGCCCCTCCCCCGCCCTCTCCCCCATCCCCCACCCCTTCGCCCCCCACCTCTGGCTCTCTGGCAACTCCTGCCCATCTCGCTCGGGTCACCGGGGAGGTGTCGTCCGGCTCCCTGGCCTGGGTCCTGATCTGAGCGTCCCGAGGACTGTTCAGCGCAGGTCTGCAGGACAGATCCTCCGCCCCCCATCCTGTGGGCTTTTTACACACCTCCCGGGGCAGCTCGGCCAAGCCTACCTGGGCTGCTATCACCCCCTTCCCATCCCCCCAACACCACAAATAAAGCAGCAGTCAAAGTCAGAAGGCTTGAACCGAACCCACAGGTCTCTAACCTTTTTTCCTCTCCTGCCCCAAATAAAAAAGGTGCGTGGAGTGTCTTCTGAAATAGCAGATTTTGAGCCTCTGGCGCTTGGGAGCCCAGCTTTTGCACCCTCTGCTTTGAGTGTTAGAATTCTGTTTCTTTCTGAGCTACCTTCCACTCTGCCTTTAAAGTTCCTGTCTTTTATAGCGAAAGTGGTGTATAAGAAGTTTGCAAAATTCTGTGGCTTGTAGCAAGATGGACATTACTTAAAAAGCATAGGTTGCTGTCTGCTTATTAATTCAAGTTTAACACAACATTCTCAATTTTAAGTAATTTCTAACATCCTTTTCTCCAATGAAAACTTCGTTGTTTAAGTCAGATTGAATGCCTGTTCTGTGTCAGGAAAGTAGAAGCTTATAAGGGACAGGATCATAGACTTGGTGCTGGAAGGGACTTCTGATATCACCTAGGGAATAGACGATCCAGTCCTCTTGTTTTATAGGTTAGGAAACTGAGTCACTCCAAGGCCAAGTCACTTACCTTACATCATACAGGTAATAAGGTTTATATCTCCAGAGCACGTTTTTGAACCCGGCTCTACTACTAGTGCTTTTGAGGGGCTTATGGTTTATCTTGTAGGGAAGAACACAGATTGTAAAAGGTTAATAAAAGGTTTAAACACTGGTTCAGCAAATGTCACAAATAGTACACAGTTAACCCTCTGGCCGAACTGGACTTTTTATTATTGACCCTTATATGACACTTCATCTCCCATCTCTGTGCTCACGCTGCCTGTCTTCTCCCGTGCTGGGAATATACGTCTTTGCCTCTTAGAATCCCTTCTTAAGACTCAGCCATCTTCTGTGTGAAATGGAATACAAAAGTATTAAGTACTTATAAGTGCCAACTACTCTAACAGAAAATATTACATATAGGAAATGAAGACAGGCCTTGTATTTGGAGAAGACAATATATGGGAAAATTCAGCTACAGGTTCAGGGGCAAGGCCTAGGGGTCTTTAGTATTGAGAAGGGAAGATCCTTGAAGGGATCCTGATACCCTCAACTTGGGTTCAAATCCTGGGTCTGTCATTTACTGCCAGTATCACCTTCAGGAAATCACTTATCCCCTCTGGCTGTCATTTTCCTCTATAAAATGAGTGGGTTGGACTATCTGAGCTCTGAGCACCCTTCTAGCTCTAAATCCATCATTGTATTTACACATCTCTTCTGATATAAGCTTGAGAGCAGAGGCTTCAATTTTTGTCTTAATTGATGTCTTTGTTTCTAAGACAGCACTGTGACTAGTACATTGTAGGTGCTTGATGATCGTTAAATAAATGATATGGACAAGTGCTAATGAAGTTCACTGGACAAATGAACTTTGAAGGAATGGGAGATTTAAGCAATGTTTTTGCAATTCCAGGTAAGAAGAACTTCCTGATGTTAGAGAGCTATTGAAGATTTTGAACAGGGAGAATGACATGATTAAGCTTGTATTTTAGGAAGATTAATCTAGTAGTCAGAGAGGCATTCATCATGTCATAGTGGAAAGAGACTTGGCCTCATAGCCAGGAACACTTAGCTTCAAATCCCTCCTCTCACACATACTAATCATGTGACCCTGGGAGAGGCACAACCTCTCTGTTTTCTCTCTAGGTAGCTCTGAGACTAAATGTTTCTGAGAAGGAATAAACCTACATTGGTAGGGGGAGGTCGGGTACCAATTTCTGATTTAATGGGTCATGTATCAAGAATGAGTGACGGGTAAATACTGCTATCCCATAAATATTAAAAGAAATGAAAGAAAACTTCTGGTGCATTGTATAAATCTTTCCTTTAAGGAGAGGACAAAAAATCCCACAAGGAAAGAATGTATGGAGGGGTTGTTGTATATACTGTGAGATCATGGATCCTTCTAAATTAAAAAAGAAAATTTGGTGATGTTATGCACAAGTTTTGGATCAGGGGAGACCAGAGGCAAGAAGACTAGTCAGTCAACAAGCATTTATTAATCCCTTTATTAATCACAGTGGCAGTTACTGTGCTAAGCAGTGGGGATTCAACAGTGCCCCATCCTCAAGGAGCTCCCATTCTAATGGGGAGACAACATGCAAATAACTATGTATATAAATGATATGTACAGAATAAGTTAAAGGTACTCTTATTAAAGGCCAGGGACTTGGGGAGGGGGGAGAGTGGGGAACCACTGGCAAAAGGTGAGATTTAAATTGTCTTTTTAAATAATACATTTTTATTGACCTTTTTTTAAGTCACCAGAATTTCTCCCAGTACCCTTTCTCAGAAAGCCATTCCATATAACAAATTTTTTTCTTTTTGGAGGGGGAAAGGTAGGGCAATTAGGGTTAAGAGACTTGCTCAAGGTCACACAGCTAGTTTTGTGTTAAGTGTCTGAGGCCACATTTGAACTCAGGTCCTACTGACTCCAGAGCCAGTGCTCTATTCACTGTGCCCCCATATAACAATTTCTAAGAGAATGAAAAGAAAACAAATTAGCGAAACTGATCAATATACTGCAAACGTCTGAAAATCTATGTAATGAACCACATTTCTGGACCTTGGGGTGGGGGGAGGGAGCTGTGCTTGTTTTTTGTAATTTTCACACTTGATTTTTTGGTGGTTCTTTCTGTTTAGATGGAGGTAGTTGTACATATTGTCTTTTTGTCTCTGCTTATTTCACATAGCTTTATGGTATTTATCATATTTTTTACTTAAACCACAATTTGTTTAACCCATCTATGGCTATATACTTTATTGTCAATTCTTTGCTAGCATTCTGGTGTAGGCCCTCATCACCAAGCACCTGGATTATTGCAGTAGCCTGCTGGTGAGTCCACCTACCTTAAGTTACTCTAATTTCTTCTCTGTTCTTACACTAAAGTAATTTTCCTAAAATTCAGGTCTGATCTTAGCACTCCCCTACTCTGTAAACTCCAGTGACTTCCTGTTGCCTTTGGCATCAAATGCAAAATACTCTGGTTGGCATTTAAAGTCCTTCATTTAACCTAGCTCTATCTCCCTTTCCAGTCTTCTTATACCTTACTCTAGGCCACTGGGCCTGCTGACTATTCAAGGAACAAGATACTCCATCTCTTAGCTCCAGGTATTTTTTTTCTGGCTGTCCCTTGCCTAGAATGCTCTCCCCCCCTTTGCTCCAACTACTGACATCCTTGACTTCCTGTCAGTTCCAACTAAAATAGTACCTTCTACAAGAAACCTTTCCCAGTTCCTTTTAATTCCAGGGCCTTCCCTATTTTAATTTATTTCCCATTTATCCTGTATGTAGCTTGCTTTCTGTATATTTATTTACATGTTGTCTCCTCTGTTAGATTGTAAGCTCCTTGAGGGCAGGAACTGTCTTTTGCCTCTTTCTGTATCCCTGTCTATTAATACTGTGCCTGAAGCATAGTAGGAGCTTAATAAATGTTTATTAATTGATTTATTTATATGGGAACTTTCTTGGTATTAATGATCTTCTTGGGGCATAAGCATAGTAGTGGAGTTTCTGTGTCAAAGCATGTGGAAATTTTTGTCATTTTATTTGAATAGTTCCAAACAACTTCCTAAAATGACTGCTTGTTCACAGCTTTACTAACAATGTACTAGGGTGCTCATCTTCCTACAACCCTTCCAACATTGACTATTCCCATCTTTTTTCATCTTTGCCAATTTTTCAAGGTGTTTGGTGAAATCTAAGGGTTATTTTGATTTTCCTTTTCCTTATTACTAGTAATTTGGAGTATTCTTTCATATGGTTATTAATAGTTTGCAGTTCTTTTGAGAACTGTTTGTTCATATCCTTTGACCACTTATCTATTTGAATAAAAGATTTTTTAAAGATTTTTCCCATTTGACTGTTTCCTTTTTAACTTAGGTGTATGATTTTGTATATATAGAAGCTTTACGAAAGTTCCATCAAAGTCTTTTTATCTCTAATTTTATCTCTATTTTATCTATTTAATCTATTTTATCTTTTGTAATTGCCTCTATCCCTTGTTGGGTTAAGAATTCATCCCCTTACTCATAGCTGTGAGTTATATTATCTGTTTCTTGCTCTTTTTTATAGTAGGATCTTTAATATGATGATCACTTATCCTTTTAGAATACATTGTGTATTATGACTTAAAGTGTTAGTCTAAGCCAAACTTCTGCCAGACTGGTTTCCAAGTTTGCCAGCAGTTTTTAATCAAGTAGGGAGTTCTTTCTTTTTAAATAATGGTTATTTTAAAATTTTTAAAAATTTATTTTTTAATTAACAAGCATAATTTTTTCTCTTTCATCTTCCTACTCTTCCCCTTGAAAAAAAATAAAAATAAAAACAAAAGCTTTGAACAGTTGTGCATAGTCAGGCAAAACAAATTCTCATGCTGGCTGTGTCTGAAAATGTGTATCTTGTTCTGCACCTTGAGTCTGTCACCTCTTTCAGGAGGTGGTTAGCATGTTATATTGCCAGTCCTCTGAAATTGTGTTTCATTATTGTAGAACTCTTAAGTTTTTCAAAGTTGTCTTTATAATGTTGTTACTGTATAAATTGTTCTTTTGATTCTCTTCACTTCTCACTTCATCAGTTCATAGGGTTCTTCTTATTTCATTTCATTTTTTTTTTTTTGCCTTTTTTTGGAGGGCAATTGGGGTTAAGTAACTTGCCCAAGGTCACATGGCTAGTTTTTATGTTAAGTGTCTGAGGCTGGATTTGAACTCAGGTCTTACTAACTCCAGGGCTGGTGCTCTATTCACTGTGCCATCTAGCTGCCCCATCCTATTTCATTTCTTATGGCACGTTGTGTTCAGGCATTCCCCAATTGATGCACCCCCTTATTTTTCCATTCTTTGCCATCATAGAAAGATCTGCTATAGATTTTGGGGTGTAAGCCCACTCATGGTATCATTAGATCAAAAGTTGGCTGGATCACTTCACAGCTCTAATGCTCTCCTGCATTAATGCATTTATTTTCTTCCCCAACATTTGTCCTTTTCTATTTTCTTTGCTAATCTGATCTGTGTGAGGTGGAACCTCAGAATTGCTTTAGTTTGCATTTCTTTTTTTTTAGATGTATCAGTAGAAATTTTATTTAACTAGACCAAATTTTGCCCTTAGTTGACATAAGCACACACACATTCCACAATGGCAACCCAAATGTGTATCTCCACTTCTTAATTGTTAATTGTATTTTAGATCTGATTTTCACCAGAAAAGAGGAACACTGGAATATGATTACTCTTTCAAGTTTCAGTTCAAGTGCTGAAAGTTCTCTTAAAAGAGACCTTAATACCATTGGCTGCTAGTGCCACTTCCCACCCCAATTATTTTTTATAACGTTATATAAGTTTCTTTGAAGGCAGGGCCTTTGTAACCCTTGTACCTAGCACAGTATCTGACATATTATAGGGACTTAATAAATGCTTGCTGATGAACAAATTAATGGATTTAGAACTTGTTTTATGCCTAAAGAGTTGACATTCTTTATCAACTTAGAAAGAAGTTACAGTGTAGTGCAATGGATCTCTGTCCTTTACTCTTTGATATTTAACATTTTTATCAATGATTTCAAACACTAAGCATCCTTATCAAATTTTCAGATGATAGTCCTCATCATTCGAAGTTTTAGTGTATCGGCTCTTTAATAATGATCACTACTAAAAGTCCCATAGACGTCTCTAACTCAACAAGCCCCAAACAAAACTCACTGTATTTTACCCCAAACCCATCCCTCCTTCAGAGTTCCCTATACCTTCTGATGGTACCACCATCATTCCATTTACTCAGATTCAGAACATTAGAGTGATTTTTCACTCTAGGATGAAACATAATTTTTTCAAACTTAAAAAAAGTTTTTGAGGATATGAATAACATCATCAAATCCTTCAAAGGTTCTCAATTAAGTTCAGGTCACCAAATCACTCCTTCTTAGTTATAATTTAGTTCAGAGTAGCAGTTACCCTTGTTAACATGTTTACTTTCTAAAGATAACCTAGTCTGGAAATAAAATAAAAATGTATCACAGGATCTGTTTTTAGTTGAATGCTATTTACAGAATTCAGTCTTGGAAGTGGAAAAAGCATTTTAGAGAACAACTGATTTATCACACACATGATCCAGCAAGCACCCTCTATCCACGTATAGCCTTTGTTTGACAATCGTCTATAAAAGATGCCCCATTACATCCTAAGACAATTCCTTCTACTTTCAGAAAGTTCTGTTTCCTCGAAGTTCTTCTTTACATTAAGTCTAATTCTTTTTCTCTAAACTTTTAAAAAATTAATGAATTAATTTTTAGTTTTCAACATTCACTTCCATAAGCTTTTGAGTTTTAAATTTTCTCCCCCTCGTTTTCCTCCGCACTCCCCAAGACAGTGTACAATCTGATACAAGCTCTACATATACATTCATATTAAACATATTTTCACATTAGTCATGTTGCAAAGAAGAATTAGGACCAATGGGAGGAACCATGAGAAAGAAGAAACAAAACAACAACAGCAACAACAACAATGAAAAAGCAAATGATATGCTTCGATCTGCATTCAGACTCCATAGTTCTTTGGATCTGGACAGTATTTTTCATCATGAATATTTTGGAGTTGTCTTAGAACCTTGCATTGCAGAGAAGAGCCAAGTCTATGAACGTTAGTCATCGAACAACGTGACTGTTACTGTGTACGATGTTCTACTGGTTCTTCTCACTTTACTCAAGTGATAATTATGTGAACTGATAGTTCATGTAAGTCTTTCCAGGTTTTTCTGAAGTCTGCCTGCTCCTCATTTCTTATAGCCCAGTAGTATTCAATTATATTCATACACCACAACTTGTTTAGCCATTTCCCCATTAATGGGCATCCCCACAATTTCCAGTTCTTTGCCACCGCATAAAGAGCTGCTATAAATAGTTTTGTACATGTGGGTCCTTTTCTCACTTGTATGATCTCTTTGGGATATAGCACTAGACATGTATTGCAGGGTCAAAGGGTATACACATTTTTAATAACCCTTTGGGAATAGTTCCAAATTTCTTCAGAATGGTTGGATCAGTTCACAACTCCGCCAACAATGAATGAGTTCCAATTTTTCTAATTAGTTGTTTGTAGCATTTTTTAATATGGCTATTGATAATATTTCTTTCTTAGAAGAAGGAAATTTGTATTTCATCATTTGACCTTTCATATTCTTTGGCTATTTTATTGGTTGGGTTTTTTCTTTTTTTCTTGAGGAAGATATTTAGTCATGTAAATTGTTCCTTAAGAGCTCTTTGTATTACATCACCTAAGTTTCGAGATGCTGTCTTATTGTTGTCATTTTCCTTGATGAAATAATTATTTCTTTCTATGATTTATTCTTTGAGCTTCTGATTCTCTCTCTGATTCTTTAGTCTCTACTTAACTTTGAACCCTTTCTTTAATGTCCCATTATTTAATGCTTATAGTTTTTATTGCATATTCTCTGTAAAGTATATCCTTGATATTTGTACTTTTTTGCATTTTTATGAGGTTTTATAATCTTAGTACATGGTTATTTTTGTAAAGATTCTACATATAGCTGATAATATGTATACTGCTTTCTATTCCCATCTAATAATCACTAGACATCTCTCCTATCTAACTTCTCTAATGCTCTAACTTCTTTCTTGTTTACATTTTTTTTTCTTGATCTTAGAGGGAATATATTAATTACAAGCGAGCTGGCTTTTTCTCCATGTAATTCAATTAACTTCTTTACATACCTAGATACTATGCCATTATATTATGCATGTATGTTAACTATTGATGCTGTTTCCTTGTCTACAATGACTTTATAAACACAAGATAGTTTCCTTTCTTAATAATTTCTGTTTTTACTATTACTCTGAGATCATGTTTTCTGAAATATCCATGCTTTATTTGAATTTGGCTGAAGTATAACATATCATTTAGCTATCAAAGCTTAAAACCATACTAAAACTTTTGGGGCACCCTGTATTTTGTTCCTCATCATAATTTGGAACAAATCTTTATATTTTCATTGTGTTTCTTCTTTTTGGAGCAGACCTATTTTTGGGACAGTCAAGTGATTCAGTCTTTGGCTTTAGAATGCAGTTAGCCAGTGGGAACCATGAAATAGTATTATAGATTATACTCAGTTTTTCAGGATAATTTATTCTTGGTTGTAAGCCTTTATTTTTTGCCTTTTGGAATATTACATTCTTAGATTTTTTTTTCTTTTTATAGTATATGATTGCTGTCAAGTCCTGAATGTGTGTTCTTGTTAATTGAAGTCTTTTCTTCTGACAGCTTGCAACATATTTCCTTTGCTCTGGAAGCTCCGGATTTTGGATATGGGATTCCTTGAAGTTTTCATTTGGACCTTTTTTCCTAGGAAGTGACCAGTCACTTTTTCAGATTTTAGCTCTCCTCGGAGTCTTTCTTTTGGATCTTTGGATCTTTTTTGGATTTGGATCTTTCTTTCAGAAGCTGACCAGTTTAAAAAAAAAATCACTTTGCCTTTTGGTTCTGATACATGCAGGCAGTTTTCTTTTATATATATCAACCTAAATTTTTTATTTTTATTTTTTAAAATTTATCATGGTTTTCAGGGAGTCTGTTGGTTCTTAAATTATTTCTCCTCAATCTGTTTTCTAGGTTGTTTTCAGTCACACTTATCTTGCATTTTCTTCTCATTTCTATATTTTGACTTTGTTCTAATACTTCTTTTGTATCTTACAGATTCTTTCAGATTGGGTTTCCTATGTTCTATTTTTCAGGTAGTCTGTTTTTTCACCTTTCAGCCCACCTATACACCCCTCCCATTCTTATTGAATATCTCATTACTTAATTTAATACTCTTATTTCCTTTGTTCTACCCACTCTTGTAGGTAACTTGTAGTCTTTCTAGGTTACTCCCTTTTCTGGGATTTCCTCTTGGTTTTCTGTTAAACCATTTAAAAATTTTTTTTTGTTGTTGTTCAGTCATGCCTAATTGTTAACTATGGTGGTAATTATGTGGAGAATGTTTTGTTGTTCAGTTATTTCAGTTGTGTCTGACTCTTCATGACCTTATATGTGGTTTTCTGTCATGGTTTGCCATTTCCTTCTCCACCCCATTATACAGATGAGGAAACTGAGGCAAACAGGGTTAAAATGATTTGCCCAGGATCATACAGCTAATAAGTGTCTGAGGCTGGATTTGAGCTCATGAAGATGAGTGTTCCTGATTCCAAACCCAGCGTTCTGTCTACTGCACCATCTAACTGCCCCTCTCTTTTTTTTTTTTGTTTACTCATATTTTTAGCATTATTTCTTTGTTTGGGATTCTGTACTTAATGTCATTCTCATATAGCACACTTACATGCATTGGTAGGTCTTGTTTGGTTCATCTACACTGGCCTTCTTGTTGTGACTCATACAGGACATTCCTTCTCTGGACTTCCTGACTTTTAACTATCTCTCCCATGCCTGAAGATGTGCTCTTTTTTATCTTCATCTCCTGGCTTCCTTCAAGATATCCATCCTACTTTCTGCAGCAGTCTTTTCTTGGTCTCCTCCACTGCTAGTTCCTTCCCTCTGAGATTACCTCCAGTTTCCTCTGCACATATTTATTATGTATTGAGTTGTTTTCATATTGTTTCACTTGTTAGAATTTGAATTCTTTGATGTCGGGGGGGGGGGGGCACTATTTTTGTACCTGGTAGTAAGGTCTTGTTTTGTCTTGTCTCCTTACTTTAGTCTGGATGCCACGGTCACTGGTGATCTCAATTGAGTAGTTGGTATTAGACTTTGTCCTCTTCTTCAATCCCTAGTGTTCTCATTGCTCACTATAGTTTTAAGTCTGAACTAATAGTCTTAGTTTTGAGAGAGGAAATAGTTGGCGTTCTTGAAAGTAGAGGAACAGATCTGGGCCTCAAATTATGATACTTATTCGTGGTAAAGTGCCCCAGTCTTGGTTATATTCTTTAAGAGAAGCTTCCTCAAAACTCAGGAGTCACACATGCATCTCTGCCATCAATGATATTACAACATTATGCCTGTTTCTTCCTTGTAAAAATGTTTGCAAAATATCTTCTTTATTTATTGGCATTCAGAAAGACTCTTCTAATGGGGGGAAGACCATACATAAAAGGAAGCTGAAAAGCAGGGAGAAGGGGCACCAGAAGGTACTTGGAGGGGAAAATCAAACAGAGCTATTGTTGAAAATAGAAGAGTTACTTGCAAAGTTCCTACTCCTCTGTAAAGGAAAAGCTTTGGGAAGAGTTTATGGCTCTGACCTCCAGCCCTACAATCACAGGGGAGAAGCAACTGAGAGAGCTGAGAAAATGTTGGGTAACCAAAGTTGAGTCAGTCTATGTGGTGATGATGTTTCAAGTGATCAGCTTATGCTGGAGGAGGCATGATGTTCACTGGAGTGGAACTGCTAATGGAAAATGGATAGATATATACTGACTATGCAAAAAACTAAAATTGGTATATTCCATCCATAAACTTTTTTGTCACTGAATCCTCTTGGTAGCTGTGCATATTGATTTTTCAATTTTGGGTGACAGGTTTGGCATTTTAGGCAGTGGGTGCTGTACTTGGTACTTCCTTTTTAAAATCTGAAAGGAATTGTGTTCTAGGACTCACCATAGTATTATATCCTATTGCTCTGACCATCAGTTCAGTTTCTTAAAAAAATTCATTCCTATAAACATCAGAAAGTTTATTTACTTAGTCTTTTCTCAAAAACTGTGCTTATTTATTTTTCTTCTGTTTCTTTTGTTAGAAGTATAAATCAAATATTTCTCTTATCTTTCTTTTTTTAAAGTCTGTCTTTTTTTTTTCACTGATGATGATTAGGTTAGTTTTGTAGTATTCGTTATTTTGGGATTTTATCTTAAGCCCCTTTGCTTTTTGGAATATGCATCATGACTATCCTTAATTATTTGAGGTAGTATTTCTTCATATTTGAATTTTTTTCTCTTGGTTCCTTAGAAAAAATTTTGTTTGTTGTTGAAAGGATTAATTATATATAGGAGCAGCTAGGTGATGCAGTAGATAGGTTCTGGACCTGGAGTCAGGAAGATCCAAATTCTAGTCAGGCTTCAGACATTTATTAGCTGTTGACCCTCTTCAACTTGCTTAACCTCTGTCTGCTTCCCATGGTTGTTTTAAGGCTCAAAGGAGTTAATATTTGTAAACCTCTTAGCACAGTGTTTATTTCTTTCCTTACATACCCTTGAGATTTTGATCTTAGGGCTTTTCTTTGGTGGTGTTTTGTCAGTTTGGTTGAGTAATATTGTTAATATTCGAAAGTTCTGGGTATTTTTTCTTGTATTTTTTTCTGCAGTATGGTATTAAAGGTTTTTTGTGTTTTTTTTTTTAACTTGTAATATTCTTTTTGGGAAACTCATAATTCTTAAGTTTTTTCTTTGCATCCTATCCTCAAGTCATTTGGCTTTGCTTATATAGAATTCATTTGTCTTCCGAATCTGTTTTTGTCTTCCGAATCTGTTATTGTTTCTCAGAACCTTTCTTTAGTGGGTTTTTAACCTTTTTGTGTCATTGGACCACTTTGGCCAATGGACCTCTGCTCAGATTAATGATTTTAAATGCACAAAATACAGAAGATTACAAAGGAAGCCAATTATATTGAGATATAGCCATCAGAATTATTTCTTAAAAAGTTCATAGACCCTGGGTTAAGAATCCTCTACCTCTTAAAGATTTTCCATTGTGTCATCTAGATTACATACTGCTTTTTGTTGTTAAGGGCTCCGATTTCAGGCCAAATTTCATTACTAATGTCATATTTAGAAGTTTTATTTATCTTTGGAACTTTTCTGGAGTTTCTTGTTTTTGTTTGATGGTTTCTGGGAAATCTACAAAATTCTGTTTTTACTGTGCAACCATTGGTTCATTTTCCTTAACCGTCTAATAGATTGTTTGGGCATTTCTTTGGGTTTCATTCATTCTATTTTTATGGTTCTCCTTGCTGATTTATCTGCTTGTGAATTAGATTTCTACTAAGGGTTTCTTCCTTGACTTTTTGGTCTTAGGACCTCTGATTTCTCATCCTTGGTCCCTCTATCTTTCACAGCTTTGCAGATGACTCTCTCTCTTCTCCTCTAGGTTGTGGTGTCCTGGTCTTTGTCTTTATTCAGAGTTAAATGTGGGTGGGCAAGAAATGACCCCAACTGGGTTTCTAATTTATTCTCTCTTAGGTGGAAATTCTTTTCCTTCCAACTTACTCTGTAGTACCTGTGTTTTTGTTCCTCTCTCTTTTTTTTTTTAAGCAGTTGGGGTTAAGTAACTTGCTCAAGGTTACACGGCCAGTCATTTATATGTGGGTGCTCATTTTCTGAGGCTGGGACTGGTGCAGGGTCATCCCTACTCCAGGCTGGCACTCTTACTCACTGCACCACCTGCCTCTTCCACCCCTTTTCTTTCCTCAGTTTCTCTTACTTTCCTTCATGTAGCTGGGCAGAATTAGTTGCTAATTAGCTGCCTTTTGTTGGATGTGGGGAGTTTATGCTGGGTGCCTGCCTTGGAGGTGCCATTGCTAGACTTAGAAGCACACAAATCTTTGTGATTACTTGCCCTGTCTTTGGTATGGAGTGGGTTGGGAGGGAGGGAAGCAAGCTCAGTGTGAGCTTTTAGTATTTAAATTCTCCGATATTATTTGATTTTTAAAAACCTCTTGCTGTGTTACTTTCTTATCTCGTGGATTTGTTGTAGTTACTCTGTATCTGGTGCAAATTTTATTTTATTTTTTTAGGTTTCCATATTGGAAGGTTGAGGAAAAGAACTACTCTGATATCTTTGCTGATCAAATTGTTGAAATGGGACTTTTTTCCCCCATTGAGTTTTAAAAATATTTTCCCTCATAAATACATTTGAGTAAAGTTTATACCTCCATTTTGCAAAGTGATTTTTCTATTATGCCTTAGTAAACTAAATTACATAGTAGAGAGCAAAAGTTTATAGAAAGGTCTGTTTTCCTTGTTTAATTCCAGTGGACAATTAGACTCTATTGTCAGTTTAAATTGATGACTGTAGCTTACAAACTATTGAGCCTGTGCTAATAAATGCAACAGTTGTTCATAATTTGGTGTTAAATGACCTTTAAATGTAGAAGCTTACTGAGGATATCCTTGGGGAACAATTTAACTTCCAAATGACACCCATGAGTACTTGTTATCATTTAAATATGCTTCCTTTTGTCAATAACAGAATAACAAGTACTGGTTATATTTCTGATGTTGATTCAGATACTGGGAACCTGCTGAATAAATTAGTGTACATTTGATTTATATTGACCAAAAAATTTTACATTTGTGTGTTACATGTCAAGGTGACATGCATTTAAATGCACTTTAGAGCAGAGGTCATGTTTGACTGACACTTATGCTTACACTACTTTTAATTAACTTTTCAACATTATCCCAAAATTCCTTTTGAAGTACTAATTATGTGGGAACAGAATGGAAATCAACTTAAGAAGACAATAGTCTGGAACTTTGCAAGAGGATAATAGATGAGTAAGTTTTTTGATAAATTGTTATAAGTAAAATCTGCATATAACATTATAGAATATTAATTAAATGTCTTTGATTTTCTGCTGATAGCTTGGGTGAAACATTGAGATGACATTAAAAGAGATAATATTAAAAAGTCCTATTTTGATGATAGAAAAAATGTGAGATATTTATTTTCTTAATGCAGTTAAGTGTTATTTTTTTAGGGCAGTGATTCTACTAGTTAATGTAATTCATTAATACAGAATGCACCAACAGTTTGGAAACAGCTATGTTTTTTTTTACTCATAACCCAAATAGTATTGTATTAAAGATTTAGGACAATTTTAATCATCAGCTCTCCCTTTAAGGATAGTATATTCAGACTTATAATTCCTTTACTTGCATTAGTTCATTGAGAAGTTTCTGCTGAATTTTGTTGAGAAGATAGTATGCCTAAAAGATGAGATGTGTTCCAGGTGAGATGTTAAGGGGCTTTATTTTTTTCAAAATATGAAAATATTGTAGTGACAATAATACTTTGAAATTTAGTAAGACCTTCTATAGTATCTCTGCATATTAGAAATGCATTTTTCAACTGTGGTTTTTGTAGAACTAGATATATGTTTATAGAGAATATAGGATATATTCTTTTTGATGTGGATTGAAACCCAAAGATTAAAATGAATGAATTTATTGTTTTATATTAGAGAATATCTTCTAAAACCTGTCAGTCATCTTGTATATCATAAATTAAGAATGTTGATCATGTGGTTGAACAATCAGTTGGTCACAAGTATTGATTCTAGAGAATTGTTTTATAGGAAATGCTTAGATAATTTCAGTTGACTTGCTTTATTTTAGGGTGTTGTTTGTGGAAAATAATGGACATAATTTCCTTATTTTCTAATATATAAATAAATATGCTTTGTTTCTTTAAAAAGAGAACTAACGAATCAGCTTGAGCAACTTGACATGTAACAAGAACAGGATAGCAGTAGGCACATGGTCTAGATGTTTTAATGACTATCCCCATTTTCAGCATTTTGTTTCTGCCTGAGTAGGACTTTTGACCTCTGACTCATCATTTACAACTCAACTCATTCAGCTACAAGAAAAAAATACAGTTTTAATATATCATTTGAAAATAAGATTCTTTTGATCAGAGTCATTCAGTGGATTATGGTTAAAGTTACTATCACATTAAAAAGTATGTAGAAGAGATTTCTATAGAACAGATACATTTATTATATCTATTATCTTATAGTAGTCGATGGATTTAATGTATTTTTCTTTCTGTTCAGTATTTTTTCTTCTGTAATTATATTTGTATGTTCTATTATGGGTTGTGGGTAGGGAAGGTAGTAATAGGATTGGAAAAATTGTTGGTGAGACCGAGGGTTAACAGAACCATATAAAAAAAGGGGGGTTAGGGGCGGAGCCAAGATGGCGGAGTAGAAACAGCTTGTCCAAGCCACTCTGCCCCCAGATTCCCCCCAAACTATGTAAAAGGGGACTCTGAACAACTTCTGGAGCCCCAGCACCCACAGAACGAAACAGAGAAGCTAACCTCCCGCTGAGGACAGCCCAGCAGCCCTGCAGGAAGAACCAGCAACAGAGGTCTGGGAGCCAGCAGAGCGCGGGGAGCCGAGCCGAGCGGAGCCCAGGTCCCCGTGAGCCAAGGTTTTAGCCCCAGGGCGGCAGGGCCTGGAGAGACACCAGAACACCAGCAGCTGTGGCGACTTCAGAATTATCAACATAGACATGCCTAGGACAAAGTAAGAGGTTAGTGTCCTATGGACTTTGGGACCAGTATTTGGGGAATGTGTCGGCTCCCTCCCCTGGGGGCTAGAAGCTGCTGAGGAGACACTCCATTTTGTAGTTTTCAGAGGCAGCTCCAGCTCCTGGCCTGCGAACTGTAGGGAGATCCAGAGATCAGTCTTGGGGGGTAATCGCTCTTGCTTTAACCTCCCTGGATCTGGATTGTGATCTAGGGTGGAAGTTGTGGGTGGGTTTATAGCTTGCCAGAAACGGAAGTTACCCCCCACACGTTCGGGACGAAAATTCCTCTATCTGGCCTTAAAGCCATAGTGTGGCAACAAGCCCAAAAGTCAAGCAATTAAGTGGCAACATGCCAAGGCAAAGGAAACAGAAAATGCAACCCTAGACTCCTATTTTGGGGGCATAGAGCGGGAAAAGGACTGTGAGGTCAGAAGTCCTGCTCCAAAAGCCCCAGGGAAAACATGAGCGGGTTGCAGGCCATAGAGGACCTTAAGAAGGACTTTAAAAATCAAATAAGAGAAGTGGAGGAAAATTGGAAAGAGAAATGAGAAGGATGCAGGAAAAGTATGAAATGAGGGTCAACAGCCTGACTGAGGAAAACAACACCTTAAAAAATAGACTAGCTCAAATGGCAAAGGAGGCCCAAAAGGGCAATGAGGAGAAGAATGCCTTAAAAAGTCGAATTTGCCAGATGGAAAAAGAATCTCAAAAGTTCACTGAGGAGATTCATTCCTTCAGCGTTAGACTGGAGCAAATGGAAGCTAATGACTTTATGAGAAATCAAGATGCTGTTAAGCAGATCCAAACAAATGAAAGATTAGAAGGCAATGTGAAATATCTCATGGGAAAACCACTGACCTGGAAAATAGATCCAGGAGAGACAATTTAAAAATTATTGGACTACCTGAAAGCCATGATCAAAGAAAGAACCTAGAAATCACCCTTCAAGAAATTCTCAAGGAAAATTGCCCTGATGTTTTAGATCCAGAGGGCAAAATAGAGGTTGAAAGAATCCACTGATCACCTCCTGAAAAAGATCCCCAAAAGAAAACTCCCAGGAATTTTATAGCCAGGTTCCAGAATCCCCAGATCAAGGAGAAAATACTACAGGCAGCCAGGAAGAAACAATTTCAATATTGTGGAAACACAATCAGAATAGCCCAGGACCTGGCAGCTTCTACACTGAGGGATCGAAGGGCATGGAATACAATATTCCAGAGGGCAAAAGAGCTGGGAATGAACCCAAGGGTCACCTACCCAGCAAAATTAAGTATTTTATTTCAGGGGAAAATATGGTCATTCAGTGGAATAGAGGACTTTCAAGCATTCTTGAGGAAAAAACCAGAATTGAATAGAAAATTTGACATCCAGACACAAGAAGGAAGAGATGCCTGAGAAGGTAATCAGGGAAAAGAAATCAAAAGGAACTTATCAAAGCTGAACTATTTACATTCCTATATGGAAAAGCAATAACTGTGACTGATGATGTCTTTCTCACTATGAAAATAATGGAAGAAGGGGGTGTGGTCATATGAATACATATGTGAATGTGTGTGTATATGGTTACAGTTATATATGGATAGAGGGCATAGTTGAATTTGTTGGGAAGGGAGAATACTCAAGGGATGAAATTATGAGGTCAGAGAGGAAAGTGGCAAGAGGAGATGGGGAGAGACAGGGTAGGGTAAACTATCCAATGTAGAAGAAGCAAGGGGAAGTGGTTGCAAAAGAGGGGGAGAATAAGGAAGGCTAAAAAGGCAAAACCACATTCACATTGAATTTGGTTCAGGGAGATAATGACATATATACTAAATGGGATATCTCAACCTGCAGCAGGATAGGGGGAAGGGGAATGGGAGGAGGGATGATGGATGGGAGGGCATCCTTGGGGTGAGGGGAGGTTGGAAGTACCCACTATAGAAGAGGGACAGGATCATGTAGGGAATGGACTAGGTTGGGGGTGGGATGAGTGGGAGGGAATTATAAGCAGCCTTGTACAATATATCTACTATGATAATGTTTTGCATAGCTAGACACGTACAACATATACTGAATTACTTATCTCCCCAGAGGGAATGGGTGACAAGGGAGGAAGGAAATGGATCTGAAATTTGAGGTCTTAACATTAAATGTTTCAAATATATATAAATACTATTATTAATACTCTTTTGCTTGTAATAGGGAGATAAGATTTGCAGGCATTGGGATGCAAAGACTCACCTTCCTCTAATGGAAAAGTCGATGGGGGTATGGGAGAAGGTATAGGAGAGAGCAGATTGGAGGAAGCGATATCTTGTGGGACTGCTATTCTGGGAGGTTGGGTAGGGGAATAACGGGGGGAAAATGATTGTAACTCAAAATCTGGCGGAAATGAATGATGTAAAACAGAAGTTAATAAAGCATTTGTTTAAAAAATAAAAAAAAAGGGGGGGTGTTAAGTGGGCCAAATGTGAACAAGAGATTGTACTGAAGAGCTGAGGAGTAGAGCTACAGGTATGACATGGTCAAAGGTTAGTAGGAACTTCACTTTGTTCTTCTGACCCCTATTGGGAATGTGGTTGATATGGACTGACATCTATTTTTTATTTCCCATATGACTACTTCTCTTTACCTTTCTTTGAGTATGGAGTAAGTGGGAGGAGTTTAAGAGGGATTCTAATGCTCTCCCATTGGTAGTGTTGAGAGAATTCCACTGAAAGCCTTCCTTTTTAAATGCTATTTTAAAAAACATAAGTAAACTATATTTATCTGCTTGCTTTGTGTTCAGGTTTATGAATTCAGGGAGACTGAGAGGTAGAAAGCAAGCCAGAAAACTCCTTAAAAGGGCAGGAAATATTTTTTGTCTGTGGCACAAGCTGGAGCCAGGAACTAGAATAGACAGAGAGGATAAGTCTAATATCTTCATAAGCTTTTAAAAGAATCCTATTCCTACCCTAGACTTAAAAATACAGACCAACTGAGGAAAAATCTCTGCTGCTGAGGATACCTAGGGAACCTGAGCTGCTAAAATTGCTGGAACTACAATTAGCTTTGGTTGGATTAGAACATATACCTGACTGGTTAATTTTTGCCTTGGCCTCATTTTTCCCTCCTTATTACTTGTAAAGTAGTGAAAGTAAAGTCTGAAGTAGATGATTTTTTTCCCGTCTAATATATTTTTATTTTTTCATTGAATATTTCTCAATTACATTAAAAAACTCTTTTTTTTTGAGTTATATATTTTCTTCTTTTCTCCTTCTCTGCCCTTCTTCTTGAGAAGGCAAGTAGTTTGATATAGATTATACATGTGAAGTCATATAAAAAGATTTCTGTATTAGTCATGTTGTAAAAAAACCCCACATAACTCCCGCCCCCCCCCAAAAGCACAAAAATACCCCGAAAAAATCAAAACCAGAGAAAAGGTTTAAAAAAATATATATGTGTATATATATACATAAATTTTATCCACATTCAGACTTTATCAGTTCTTCCTCTGGCAGTGGATAGTATTTTTCATCCTAAGTCCTTTGGAATTGTCTTAGATCATTGTATTGATCAGAATAGCTTGGTCATTCGTAGTTGATCATTGTACAGTATTACTTTTACTGTACACAATGTACTGATTCTGCTCACTTCTCTTTGCAACAGTTTGTTTAAATCTTACCAGGTTTTTCTGAAACCATCCTGCTCATCAGTTTTTATAGCCCAATAGTATTCTATCCCAGTCATATACCACAACTTGGTCATACATTTCCCACTTGACGGGAGTCCTCTCAATTTCCAGTTCTTTGTCACCACAAAAAGAGCTGCTACAAATATTCTTTACATATAATTCCTTTTCCTTTTTCTTTGATCCTTTTGGGATACAGACATAATAATGGGATTGCAGAGTGAAAGGGTATCCACAGTTCTATAGCCCTTGGCGGCAGGACAGGGACACAGAAAGAAGATGAGTAGCATGGAGATTGGGTACAAACACATGGTATCTGAGTACTGATGATGGAAGACAGACATGAGAACCAGTTATATGGGTAAGTGGGCAGAGTGGGGCATCAGAGCTCTCAAGCCAAGCCTAATCTGGCTCTAGCTGCTGTATTCTTTTGCTTTTATTTGGAGGTTTTATTTGGGGGGGTAGAGAGGAAGCTTAGGTTTTCATGGTGGAGTAGGGGGTTGCTGAGTGCTGAGTTTAGGGGCAGGAGCAGAGAGAGAGCGCAGCGCTCTGCAGTAAATTTAACATCCGTGTTTATTTGGAATGTTGATTTCTTTTAGAATTCTCTACTGAAAGTTGAATTTGCATAATGCAAATTTATGTAAAATGAGAGCTATCCAGATTTAGTTTTGTTGGGTAATAACTGGGTAGTTTTCATTTAGGAAGGAGATTAGTGGATTCTTTTTATTTGTCCTTTTTTTGGAGGGGGAAGACAGGGCAATTGGGATTAAGTGACTTGCCCAAGGTCACACAGCTAGTAGTAAGTGTTAAGTGTCTGAAGTCAAATTTGAAGTCGGGTCCTCCTGACTCCAGGGCCAGTGCTCTATTCACTGCGCCACCTAGCTGCCCCTTATTCTGTATATATCTTGTTGGTTCATAGTTGTTTTCATGTTGCCTCTGCATTAGATTGTGATCTTTTTGAGAGAAGGGACTGTCTTGCATATCTTCATATTCCCAGAACTTGGAACAGTGCCTGTCAGTGAAATATCTAGGTGGCAGATCGCTAGGCCTGGAGGTAAGAAGACTGAGTTCAAATCTAGCCTAAGATACTTATTAGCTGTGTGACGTTGGTCTTTGTTTGCCTCAGTTTTCTTATATGTAAAATGTAATAATGCCTGTCTTCCAGGGTTGTTGTGAGGATTGATTGAAATTACTATACAGCACTTAGCACAATGCCTGGCACATAGTAAGTACACGATAAGGGTTTATTGTTATTGCTATTATTGTTTTTATTAATAATAATGTGTTTTTTATTGACTCTCAAAACAGAATATTGATGGTGTAATAGATAAGTAAAATTATGATACTATGGAGAAAGGCTGCCTAGAACTCTGCTGCTTTATCATTTTTTTGGGGGGATCTTTTAGTAGTCTTTAAAAAATTACATACTTCTCTCCCACTCATTTGTAAATTACTATAAGGACAATTTATTCATTTTATGAGACATTGATATATTTAAAGAAAATATAGTTAATACAGTATTTGAAGTGGGTTCAAGAAGTATAGCATGATGTTTGAACTCATCTCTTTTTAGTGCAAAAAAGTGAGTGAAAGTTCCTTTCTATACCATCACCATCACTAAGAATGAAGGCATCTATTCTGTTTAATGCCGTCTGCCCTTTGGATCAAATGAATCTTCATCTTGGGATATCTTGACTCAAAGCTTTGTCTTTATTGCAGCCTGGTGTAGTCTCTTGATGTATTAGCTGCATTAGAGCTGTGCCAGCATCTTATGGAACAGGGCTGCAGGTACCTTTAACAGCTGTGTGTAGTTTAAACAAGACAGGCGAATTAGATGTGGTAAAAAATGATACTTAACCTTTTATGTTCTAGAGATTATGGGGCTTCTTCAAGAGAGCTGGGGGGGATTCTTCTTGCCCTACTATATTAGAACTCTTGTCCTTATCAATGTCTTTCTTGTGCTATATTTGATGTTGGTTGCCCTATATGTCAGAGAACTTTAGTATACATACTGATATTAGGGGACTGATGCTTGGAAGAGTAGTGATAGTTTGGAAGGGGCTATCAGTTCATTAAATAGGGACAATAAGTTATTCTATCATGGACTCATGCTGTTAAAAAATAATAGGATGACCTTTGCCTCTTCAAGAAGTGGGATTCAGCCTCATCCCACCCAGTGTCTTACCTAGTACATGTATGTGTGTTTATGAAAATTTTTCATAGTTCATCAATGGATGGTGACACTTGGAATACAAAAGAAACTTTTTTTTATTGCTTTTTGGAGGGCAGTTGGGGTTAAGTGACTTGCCCGAGGTCACACAGCTAGTTTTTGTGTTAAGTGTCTGAATCCAGATTTGAACTCAGGTCCTCCCGACTACAGGGCTGGTATTCTATTCGTTGCACCACCTAGCCACCCCTAAAAGAAACTTTTAAAAGATCAAATATAAAGTATATGTGGGTGATTTTGGAAGATAAACCATACAACAAAATTTACATTTCGATGTAACTTAAATGGTTTTTTTTCATTAAAACTATTTCGTTTTTAACATTCACTTTTGTACGATTTTGAGTTCCACATTTTTCTTCCTCCCCTTTACCCAAGATGGCATATATTCTGATATAAGCCATATATATATATATCAAGCATATTTCCACTTCAGTCATGTTGTGAAAGAAGAATCAGAACAAAAGGGAAACCCATGAGAAAGAAAAAAGGGGAGAGAGAGAGAGAGAGAGAGATAGTATGCTTTGATCTACATCCAAATTCCATGGTTGTTTCTCTGGATGCAGATAGCATTTTCCATCATGTATCTTTTGAAATTGTCTTAGATCATTGCATTGCTGAAAAGAGGTAAGTCTGTCGAAGTTAGTCATCACACAATATTGCTGTTACTGTATGCAATGTTCCCCTGTTTTGCTTCCTTCACTCAGCCTCAGTTCACATACATCTTTCCAGGTTTTTCTGAAATCTACCTGCTCATCCTTTATTATAACACAGTAGTATTACGTTACATTCATACACTATAACTTGTTTAGCCATTCCCCAATTGATGAGTATCCCTTCAATTTCCAATTCTTTGCCACCATGTCAGTTGCTATTTTTAAATGGGCAGCTAGGTGGCACAGTGGATATAGCACTAGGCCTGGAGTCAGGAGGATTCATTTTCCTGAGTTCAAATTTGGTCTCAAGACTCTTGCTAGCTATGTGACCCTGGGCAAGTCACTTAACCCTGTTTGCCTCAGTTTCCTCATCTGTAAAATGAGCTGGAGAAGGAAACAGGTCCTGAGCCATTTTTATTTAAAAAAAGGGGGGGTGGTGTAAGAATTGTTAATCAGCACAGCAACTGTCTGACTTGTTATGCAATTTTCCATGCTACCTCTACTGCAAGGAAGGAGGTATGTTTCATCATTAGTTCTCTGGCACCATGACTGGTCATTAATCTGAATTCTTATGTCTTTTAGTAGTATTTTCATTTCATATATTATTGTCATTGTGTATATACTCTTCCCCTGACTCTGTATCTTTCATTCTGTATTTCTAAATTCTTCATATTTATCATCTTTTTTTTACAATAATATTTATTACATTCACATTCCATAGTTTGTTAAGCCAATCCCCCTTTCATAGGCACTTCATTTAAAGTTCTTTGTCACAACACTAAGGGTTTCTTTGAATATTTTGGTTTATATGGAGATTTTCTTTCTGTCTTTGATCTCCTTGCACTGTTCGTTCAAGGGAAAAACATTGAAATGTTTAGGTGAAAGGGCATGAAGAGTTTAATGACTTTTCTTGCATAATTCTAGATTGATTTCCAGAATAGTTTTGAATCAGTTCATAGCACTGCAAAAGTGTATTAATGTACCTCTCATGTTATAACTCCTCTAACATTGATTATTTTATCTTTTTTGTCATCTTTGCCAGTTTGATTAAGTATGGAGTAAAAGCTTATAAGTATTTTGATTTGCTGTTATATTAATTACTTGGAGCATGTTTTTATATTTGCTAAATTTGCATTTTCTTTTTAAAACTATTCATATCTTTTCACTACTTGTAGAATAAATACCTACCTATGTAAAAACAGCTTTTGTACATATATACATATGTGCATGTATATATGTACATATGTATTATATGTATATGTTTATATATCATAAAAACAAACAGCTCCATGTTTGATAAACTTAAGAACATGAACTACTGAGTGAAGGATTCTCTATTCAATAAGAATTACTGGCAAAACTTCAAAATTTTGAATATTATCTTGTACCCTGTAACATGTAAGCTCCAAAATAGATTAACAAAACAAAATATAAGAGTTCGCATCATAAAAAATATTAGAAAAGAATAGAAAGGAAGTCCTTTCACAACTATGGGAAGAATTCATGACTGAAAAAGGATAGAGGTGATCACAAAAGACAAATACATCATTTTAATTATTTAAAATTTATAAGTTTTACACAAAAATTTGTGTTGCTTATATAAGAAGGCAGACTGTTGAGTCGAAAAACTTTACTGATTTTTCACATGATCTAAATTCCCTAATATATCTATACTCTTTTCCCTTCCTAGAGAGCCCTCCCTTATAATAAGGAATAAAAGAGAAGGGATGAAAATCCTCTTCAGCAAAACTAACCTATACTTAAGCCAAGTCAGAAATTATATTCAGTATTCTATACCTACAGTCCTCTGCCTTAGCAAAGAAGAAAAATATATGGATTCTCATATTTCTTCTTTAGGGCCAGACTTGGTCATTATCATTTCATAGTATTGAACTTTGGTTGCTTTTTTTTCATGCTTTTTCTATTTACTTTGCTGTAACTGTTATTATATATATGTATAGTTTTCGGGTTCTGCTTACATAACTTCACATCGATTCATATAACTTTTTGTTTTGGAGGGGGGAAGGCAGGGCAGTTGGGGTTGAATGACTTGCCCAAGGTCCTACAGCTAGTAAGTATTAAGTGTCTGAGACCAAATTTGAACTCAGGTCCTCCTGACTCCAGGGCCAGTGCTGTATTCACTGTGTCACGTAGCTGCCCTCATATAACTCTTCTTATGCTTCTCTTCATCATATGCATTGTTTATTACAGTACAGTAATGCTCTATTATATTAATTTGCCACAGTGTATTTTTTCCATTGCCCTATCTTTGGGCATTTTATTTGTTTCCAGTTCTTTGGTAATTGCTGTAGATAGTACTTTGGTGTTGCTTTAAATATTTTGGCATATATTGGAACTTTATTATGTTTTTAGTTATAAAATTTATTTTAAACTTAGAACAAAATAAGAAAAGAAAAAAAAACCATTACCACGTACACAGCAGAACATGAGAGAATTCAATATAAAGCAATAAATTTCCATTTCAAGAAAACCTGTATAATGAATGCTACACATTATTTTCAAAGCTGTCCATCTCTCCTTTGTTTCCTTATGTTTTCTTTTGTCCTCAGCTGTGCACTTTTACTTTATCCCCTCCACCCCCAAAGGCTACAATTAAGCATAGATATTATATGTGTGTGTTTGTGTATGCACACATAGATATCCATAAACATACACATATATGCTCAAACACATATACATAATGCTGTATTATGTTTGTTTTCATTTCTCAACTGTTTCTCTGAAGGTGGATAGCATCTTCATGTGTCCAAGTCTTTCTATATTTTTCTAAATCCACCAGCTTGTTTCCTTCACTACAACAATATTCCAACCTAATCACATTCTATCTGGGAGATTTGCTATGAGAATTTTCCCTTAATTTTCAGCATTCCTTCTGTTGGCTTCATAGATTTTATTTATAGAGGAACATTGAAATAATAAAAATTATCCATTTTATACTTCAGTACTGCTCTCACCTTAAGATATGGTTTAATTACTTATAATACTGACTCTTAGTTCCTTCACATCTTTTCCCCTGGTTTCCTTGAAGTTCTTGACCCTCAGCTCTTCCAGATGAACCCTGTTATTATTTTTTCTGACTCAGTAAGATAATTTTTTTGTAATTTAATTGAGAAGACATTACATAAATAGATTAGTTAGGTAAAATTTTTATTAAAAATTATATCAGCTTTACTTAGCCATGCACAATAAATATTACTTTAATTATTTAGATCTAACTTTATATAAAAGGTGTTTTGTGTGTATATTCATATAGTTCTTTTGTATGTTTTGCATATATATTTTTTTATTGTGTAGTTATATTTTATGGTCTAAAATTCTTAGTTTGGACTTTAAAAAAAATCGATCTCCTTGGAGGTATATACTCTTTTTCCCTAGGACATTACTTTTTATAGCTAGCCATCATTTTTCTGTTTTAAAATTTGAAAAGCATTTTACAAATATTTTCTAATTTGATTTTATAATAGTTGCTATCCTATTTTACAGATGAGGAAATTAAGGCAAGCAGAGGTTGAGTGACTTGCCCAGGATTGTCCAGCTAGTAAGTGTCTGAGGCTGGATTTGAGTCCTTCCTGTTGAATCACTTTTTAAAAACCAAATTGCTTTCCAGAATAGTTGTACTAATTCATAGTTCTACCAACAGTATGTAATATAGCTTTCTTTTTAAAACCTCTCCATTGCACCAAAACTTTATCTTTGCCAGTGTTCTGTATGTATAAAGTGAAACCCCAGAGTTGCTTTAAATTGAGAAAGCTCAATAGCAAAGTGGATAGAGAATTGGATCAAGAGTAAGGAGAGCCTAAATTTGAATGTGGCCTCAGACATTTACTGGCTGTGCGATGCTGGGCAAGTCATTTAACTTCATCTGACTTAGTATTCTCATCTATAAAACTAATAAATTAATTTAAAAAATATCCTTAGACTACTTATTCATTGGACAATGCCTTTTGGTCTTATATTTGTGTTATTTTCCTGTCTTAGATATGACACTCTTGTCAGAAATATTTGATACAAATATTTTTCCTGGGAAAAGTTGACTACTTCCCGTACTGTCCTAGTTGTATTGATTTTTGCTTGAGCAAAAGCCTTTCATTTTTTTGGAATCAACTTTTTTATCTTTTGTGATTACTTCTATCCCTTGTTTGGTTAATAATTCACTCCTTGCTATGGCTATGAAAGTTACCAAATTTTATTTTCAAGTTATCATTTTTTAAATAATATGATCTTTAAAATCATATAATATGTTTTGAGCTTATTGTTGTATATGGTATGTGCTGTTGTTCTAAACCAACTTCTAAACTGCTTTTTCAGTTTTCCTTAGAATTGTTGATGAAGGAGTTCTTTTCTAAGTGATTTGTATTCTGTAGTTTATCAAACACTGAGTTATTGAGTCTAACTATTTCTTATTCTCCCTTAGTTAGTGTGTTTTATTGATCTCCTTTTCTGTTTTCTAATCAGTTCCAAATTGTTTTCATGATTACTGCTGTACAGTAAAACTTGAGGTCTTAAAATACTGCTTTAATACCTTTTTCCCATTATTTCCTCTGGGATGCTATATATTTTGTTCTTCCAAATGAATTTTGTTGTTATTTTATCTAATTTCTATAATGCGCCTCCGGGGTAGTTATGTAGCAGTAAATCTATAAATGAATCTGAGTAGTATCCTAATTTTTGTTACAATACCATGAGCAACTATGAGCATCATATAGCTCTCTAATTTTTAAAGTAATTTATTTTTTATATGAGCATTTTGCAGTTGTAGCTATCCAAGTTTTGATTTTGCCTTGAGAGATTGATTCCTAGATATTTTGTACATTTTGAATGGATTATTCATTTCTATGCCTGCTGGATTTTATTGTTACTAGGTAGATAAATATACTGTTGATTTTTGTGAATTTATTTTGTATCCTGATAATTTATTGTCTCAGATATTATCTTGGATGATCCTTTGGATTCACTAAGTAAATCTTAATGTCATCAACAAATAAGGATAGTTTTGTATCCTTTTTGCCTATAATTAATACCTTTAATTTATTCCTCTTGTTTTGTTACTATTGCTAATGTTTCTATAACCATGTCAAGTAAAAGTGGAGGAAATAGGACATCCTTACTTTACTTTTATATTTATTGGGAAATCTTCTAGTGTTTCCTTATTACACATAATTTTAGCTTTTGGTTTTATGTAGATACTTATATTTTTAAAGAAGATTCTTCTGTGCTTACACTTTGTTGTAGGGTTTTTAGTATAAACATATATTTTATTTTGTCAAAAGTGCTTTTTGAATTATGTTTTCATGTAATTGGAAAAAATAAAATACTATTAAGTGGGGAAAAAAAACAGGAAGACAAAGAGACAGAGAACTAAGAGAGAAATGGAGACAGATCTAAAGGGATGGTAAGGAATAGAGATGATCAGCACTGCGCCCTCTGACATAATTTTGTTTTCTTGTCTTATAGTAATTTTGATATGTTTTGAATATGTAGTTCAGTTCAGTAAGCATTGATGGGCCTAATTGTAATCTTCTTTACTAGTTGACTTTGCTTAACTGTTTTTCTTTGTTACAAGGGAGGATGCGTCTGTACCATGGTTGACCTGGAGACGGAGTAGTTACATCGGGAAATGACTAGTGTAAAAAGACATTAATAAACTTTCAAAAAAAAATTAAAGGTAAATAAAGTGAAGATGTTTTCCACAGTCAAGCTTCAGGACCCCTACTAGAGAGGGGTTTCTTTATGACTGATGGTGGATTTCTATGTAACTTAGGTCTTTCCAGGACAATTACAAAAAATAACTAGATCAAGGCCTGTGAATAGTTTTGAATTTCTAGGTTATAGGAAAGTAACTACTAGTATATTGTAGATCTTGAACTAAGGAAAATGGCAAAACAATGATGTGACCAAATTGATGAAATCAAGGTTGTGTCTCTTCTTCATATTCCCAAACATTAAAAAAATTTTGTTTAAAGAGGGAACTATATCCTGGCAATAAAATTACTTTATTTTCTCATGTGAGAAAAAAAAGAAAAAAGTGCTTTCTATATCTGTTGATATAATTTTTTGTTTTGGTTGTTTTTATTTTTAATGTTTTAAAAATATTTTTCTAATATTTAACTATATTTGCCACCCTGGTATGAATCTAACTTGTGAGCAACTATTTTTTTTTGTTATATTGCTATAATTTTTTGCGGGGGACAGAGGGCGGGAAAGGACAGGATTTTATTTTAAAATTTAAACTAGAGATTCATTAATGATTTGGGTTTAAGGTTCACTTTGTCCTCTTGGTTTAAATACTTATATATCTCAGAAAAGTAGTTTGGCAGAGTATTTTCTTTTTCATTTTTTGAGAATTTGTTTGGTAATTATTAATTATTCTTTAAATTTTTTAAAGCTTATTCTTCAGAGAAACAATTTTATCCCTTCTGTAGTCTGTGTTTTCCAGCTTATTTTTCCAATAATTTTGTATTTTTAGTTTTATCAGTTCCGTAGTTTTTTAACTTTTTGTTTTGCTTTTTGGAGGGGGAAGGACAGGGCAATTGGAGTTGTGACTTGTCCAAGGTCACATAGCTAGTAAGTGTTAAATGTCTGAGGTCAAATTTGAACTCTGGTCTTTCTGACTCCAGGGCCAGTGCTCTGTTAACTGCGTCACCTAGCTGCCCCCATAGTCTTTTTTTTTTTTTGGTGTGTTTTTCCAACAACTTTAAAGATTTTTTATTTTGCACTTAATTTTTGTTTCTTAGTTTATTTCCTAATTTTTAAAATGTGAATATTCATTAACCCTCTCCTTTTTCTTGTTTGTTAATATAGATTCTCAGGGATATTTTTTCCTAGCTCCTAGCATCCTTTGGTAGTTTGGCATTGAATATATAAATTAATTTAGATAGTATTATCTTTTTTATTATAGTGACAACCCAGTAATGAGCAATTAATGTCTCTTAAATTATTCAAGTCTGAATATTTTATAGTTATAGTCATATGGTTCCTATCTGTGCCATGTGACTTAGATATTCTATATGTGTTATAGTTACTCTGAACAGAATTTCTATTTGTCTTTCTGCTCAGGTTTTTTTTTTTTTGTGATAATCAGAAAGGCTCATAGTTTCTGTGGTTTATTTCCTGTGAGTTTATTTATATTTTGTTTTTTGCTTCAGATATATTTTAATTTGTGCTCTGGAGTTAAGTAGACCACCAGTCATCTACAAAACAATAATTTTGTTTCCTCTTTGTGCATATTCCCTCAATTTCTTTTCCTGATTTCATTGTTATAGGTATCATTTCTATATTATATAAAATAGTAGTGTTGATAATGGCCATCTTTGCTTCACCTCTAATCTGTTTGGAAAGGGCTCTACTTCATCCCTATTATGTAAAATTCTGACTCTTAGTTTTAGGTAGTTACTGTTTGCCATATTAAGGAAAATTCCATTTATTCCTATGCTTTTTAATATTTTAAAGCAGAGTTGGTATTGTATTTTACCCAAAACTTTTTATCTTCTTACTGATATAATAATTTAATTTAATTTTTTCATTGTCTTGTTTGTAGTTTCCTAATATTGTACCAACCCAGAATTCATAGTATATAATCTTTTTGCTATATTGCTCTAGCCTCTTTAATAGCATTTTATTTAAAATGTTCACATCAGTAGTCATTCATTAGAGATTTTGGTATATAGCTTTCTTTGTTTTATCATAGAAAGAATTAGGTAAGATCCTTTTCTATTTTTCTGTGGTCAATTTGTGTAATATTAGAATTGCAATCAATGCAGTTTCTTTGGATGTTTGATAGAATTTACTTTTAAATCAACTGATACTGGTATGTTCTCCTTCTTTGACTCCTTTATCCCTTTCCCTGCTATTTATTCTTCCATTAATTTTAATATATTTCTACGCCAAGATATGTTTCTCTGTGTGTATATATATATATGGGAAGGATTCTTTTTTATATGGTTCATAGATGATTGAAATTTGTATGATATCTATTCTCCCTCCTCCATTCTCTATTTATTTTATACTTGTGTACCCTAATTGTGAGAAACAGTAAGTTCTTTTCTTTCTTCCTTAATTTTTCTTTGCTGTATTTTTTATTTTCTCTCAAGGCCATAGCATGGAAGAAAATTCCCAGACCATTTGTTGTTTTTCTGAAGAAACTATTGTCTCCTCTCCCATTGGTAAAATGTAAGCCCTTGATCATCATTCCAATTTCTCAAATGTGTTTACTTTCTTTGACTTCTCTTGACTCTGTGTTTTCATTTGAAAAATTTCTACTCAGCTCTAGTCTTTTCATCAATGCTTGAACGTCCTCTGTTTCATTAAGGAGCCATTTTCTCCTTTATAGGATTGCTCATAGTCTTCAGGGTAAAAGTTATTCTTGGTTTCAAGCCTCTAACCTCTAGGAATATAATATTCTGGGATTTTCTCTTCTTTATGGTAATAGCTGCTGTGTCTTGACCTGTAGTACCTTGGTATTTGAGCTCTTCCTTTCTGGCTTCTTGGAGTATTTTTTAGGGGGTGGAGTGGGGGAGAAATGTGGTTTTCAGGGAGTTTGGGGATTCTTTAATTATCTCTCTTTGACCAGTTTTCCAGGTGAGTTGTTTTTAATAGTAGATATCTATTTTTTCCCTATTTTTTCAATCTTGTGATTTTGTTTTCACATTACCTATGTAATTTAAATAACAAATATTTGTAATATTTGTCTCATGGGGGTGGCTAGGTGGCACAGTGAGTAGGGCGCTGGCCCTGGAGTCAGAAGGACCTGAGTTCGGATCTGACCTCAGACACTTAACGCACACACAAACAGAAACCTAGCCCTGTGACCTTGGGCAAGTTACTTAACCCCAAATGCCCTCCAAAAGGCAAAGAAAAAAAAATATTTGTCTCATGGAATCATTTAGTTCTTTCTGCTTCATATGATAATTTTCAAGTAGTCTGCTCCTTGGATAAGGTTTTCCACCTTTTGTTCTAAGTTATTTGTTCTTCTTCCAGTCTTTCCTCTAGACTTTTTATTCCACTTACGTAAAAAATATCTTTTGCTTCTTTTCCTTCTGATACTCTTGTAGTCCTTGAGACTAATCCGTCTGTTTTTTTCTCTACCTGTTATATAGTTATTTTCTCTTAATGGTTTTCCTGTTGGGCAACTCATGATGCATAATATGCCTTCATAGTATTTAATATGTTCTGTTTACTCATATCTTCAGCCCCAAGTCTTGATTTTATTTGTGTCATCTCTTCCTCCCTTCCCTCTTCCCTGGATTCTTTTTTTGGGCCCGATCTGTTTTGCTGGTTTCCTTTTACTGGCCTGTATCTCTCCTGATGTGTAGGTGCTCAGAACACTGTCAGGCTTCAGAATCATCCTCCAGTTTATTGTAGTGTGTTATGTTCCAGATTGGGTCTTCTCCCTTGGGGGTGTTGCAGTCTTCTTTCTCCTTACTGGTAATCCATTCAGGGCTTCCCCATCAGAATACTGCCATTTCTATCCCCTCGCCTTACTCCTAGATTAGAACATTGTAGTGGACTTCTGGACTCATGCTCCCATCTCTGACAAACTCTTCTCTCCAGTCTCCTTAATTTCAGACTATCTCTTTGTACTGTCCTGTGCTGAATGGAGAGGCTAAGCTTGTTTATCTTTGGATTTCTTCATCATAGTTCTCTTTGGTACTCTTTTTAGATCATTGCTTATCTAAACGGGTTCAGCTCCTCTTTGGCCTTTTATGTGGCTATCTTAACCCGAAGCTCATCTGTCTCTTGGGGTATGCAAAGCAAAGCAAGGTAGTTCCAAGGGACCTCTGGAAGCTTGGTTAGAAGTTAGGAGGTGGTGCGTGCTGAGCTCTGCCTTCAGAGAGTGAAAAGTAATGTGTGAATAGCTCAAGTTATACATTGGTAGCTGTGAAGTCAGATAGTTACTTTGTGCAATTATAACCTCTTTGTATTTAGATCTTCTCTCCCCTCCCCTCCCCTCCCCTCCCCTCCCCTCCCCTCCTCTCCTCTCCTCACTCCTGGGTTGGTGCTCTGGTACACTGCGCCACCTAGCCCACCCCTGTGTCTAGATTTTCTCTGTAAAAATGACTGGTTTAGACAGGATAATATCTGAGGTCCCTTCTAGTCCTCTCTATGATTTTATTATTAATTTTTAACCATCCTCTTGACTGAAACAGGTTCTTTGAATATGTCAGTCACTTGGAAGAATGTTTTAAAAGAAATTATTTACAAATGGCAACATCATGACCAACTCAAATTTTCAGTGAAAATTATAATTTATCCCAAGAATATTCAATGTTCCATTTCAAAAAACCAGAGTTAGGATAATTGTTAAGAGAAAAAGAGTTCTGTCACATCACTGAACAAATTTCACTAAGACATAACATTTACCAGAAAATGTGATACTTTTGTACATATCCACGATAGTTAAAAATTACAAACTGGACAAATCACTTGTCTGAATATTATTTAAATGCATCTTTCCAAAAATTGTATTTAAAACCAAAATTCAAATAATTTTTACATCACCATCATTAAATATTATATAACAATATAAATAAATGATAAGTATAATAATATAAAACTCTGTGAGCTGAGGTTTTTTATAGTATAGCTTTTCTTTGTTGCTCTTGATAGGTGAAAATGTTTATTATTACATTCCATAATGACATTAACAACAACAATAATAATGATAATAAATGACATATTGCCAGGTCCCTTAACCAGCAAGATTGTGGGATAGCCACTTTCTCCAAACCTCTCTACAATCCTCCAACCCCTCAGAAAAAGGAATTATGCACTAGTTGAAGAGTAATTACAACTAAATCCAAAGAAGACAGAAGCCCTGATAAGGTAAAATCCTTTATGAATTAACACAGAACTCTGATACTTAGAGTGCTCAATCAATGTCTTTTCCCTACCAGTGTAGAAACAGATAAATCGACAGAGAATATCCTAAAACCAGAAGGAGGAGTGAGTAAAAACTCAGTGGATAATCAACCAAACCATTACCACCAAATGAAAGAGAATCCTTTGGACTCCCCAGACATCATGGGATCACAACAAGAAAATCCAAGACAATTTGTAGGAGAAATAAAATACATAAAACAAGAAATTAGGAATGAACATAGGTCAGAGATGAAAGCATTTAAGAGTTAAATAAAATATGCAGTTAGTACATTTAAAAAATTAAATCTATCACAAGCAATGTCTCCAAAGAAGAGAAATAGCAATTAACAGTTTAACAAATGAAAACATACTCAAATGGAAGGAAATTTGGCATAAAAGAAGTAAAAGGCAACAATATTCAAAGAACATATAGATTCTCTAAGAGGCAAAGCAACTGATTCTGATAGCAGGATGCCTAGTAATAACTTAAGGATCAGAGATCCCCTGAAAAAACATTTGAAAAAATAGACCTCTAAATATAATTCAGGAAATAATATAAGAAAATTGTTCTCAATTTCTGATTACTAAGAACTAATCACTGATCAAGATCACTGATCACACTGGAGAAGAACAACCAAACAATTATGCTTCAAATTATAAGACACAGAGTAGTTAAATCAAACTTTTTCAGTGACAAAAACCTTATTTAATATAGCTCACCATTCCCACAACTACAATCCTGTATCTCTTCGTCTCTTCTCAGCTAAACTCTTTGAAAAAGCTGTATAAGTGTCTCCAGTTCCTTTCCTTAGAATAGCTTCTAAACCTCCTGCAGTCACTCTGGTTTCCAGCATCATCATACAAGTGAAACTGCTCTTTCCAGCATTACCAATGATCTTGATTGCCAAATCTAAAGGCTTGTCCTGAGTCCTTGTTTTTCTTACCTCTTTGTAGCAGTTGACACTGTTGTCTACTGTTTCCTCTTGAATAACTTATTTTCTCTAGTTTTTAATGACATTGCATTTTGTTGTCTCTGTCCTGTCTGTCCACACTTCTCAGTTTCCTTTGATAGATCTGCATCCCTGTTATACACATTAACTCTGTGACTCCCAAGAGTCTGTACTGGTCCTTCTCTTTTTTCAGCTGAATTTTTGACATCTCAGAAGAAGCCCAGTAGACATCTCAAAGTCTTTTCAAAGCAGAAAAGAAGTCTTTTCTCCCAAACATTCCCCCTATCAGAATATATTACCATCAAGGGCAGCAAGAGGTTTTCTAAAGAGTAGATCCGACCATATACGATAGGCCAATATTTCCCTCCCCTTGTCATAAAGATAGGTTAGGCTAGTTCTTTTCCCAGAACTCAAGCAAGTTGTGTACATGACTTAATTGACCTAAAGGGTTAAAGCTTAAGCCCTAAGCTGCTGATACAGCTTCCTGGTGGCTTCAGGTCATATTGACACAACTTCCTAGTTACCTGAGGGCATTATAGTTTACCAAAGTGGAATTTAGATCTTTCAGACTTGGTAAGATATTCCTATCCCAAGGTTGCATGAGTTATTGGTGACACCCTATGCTTTCGAATGACATATTAATAAATAAATATATAGACATGATCTGTGTGATTTGAGTGCTGTGTTCTTGCTGAGTCTCCATTCTGTACTATTGCTAAGTAAACCTTTTTTTTCCTTTTAAATGATCTGTGTCTCTTTTCATTCTAACAGCATTCCTAAACTACCCTGATACTAGCCCGACACTGGTACTCAATAAACTCCAGTGGTTCTCAGTTATCTCTAGGAACAAACATTGTATCCTTATATATGTATTTAAAACTTTTAACAATATGCCCCTTTCCTACTTTTCTGATTTTCTTATGTTCCTCTAACCCTTTTCATACCGTTTGGTCCAATTGTACTTCCTTTTTGTTTCTCACACACAATGTTGAATCTCCCATTCCTGTGACATTATATAGGCTCACCTGTTCTCGGTCTCTCTGTCTTTCCTCTCTCTTTTACTTTTCTTAGAATCCTTGGCTTTCTTCAAGACTAAAGTCAAACACAACCTTCTGCATGAGGCTTTTCTTGGTACCCCAAGAATTGTTTGTTGCCATTGCTTTCCCTTCCAAGGGTACTTTCTATCTATTTGTTTTGTTCTTTAAACTTATGTATACATAAATATATGTTTATACATGTCTCTTTCTTTAGAATGTAATCTCTAATTAAAGGGAGGATTCTTCTTTTTCTTCATATTCCTAGCTCAGTAAATGATTAATAAATGTCTATTGATTGTTACTTGACCCACCCTCCTCCAATACTTAGTACATGTTTTTCTTTCTTTTTTTCCTTCTTTCTTTCTCTCTTTCTTTCTTTCTTTCTTTCTTTCTTTCTTTCTTTCTTTCTTTCTTTCTTTCTTTCTTTCGCTTTCTTTCTCTTCCTTCCTTCCTTCCTTCCTTCCTTCCTTCCTTCCTTCCTTCCTTCCTTCCTTCCTTCCTTCTTATTTTGCCTTTTTTTTGGGAGGACAATTGGGGTTAAGTGACTTGCCCAAGGTCACACAGCTAGTTTTTGTGTTAAGTGTCCGAGGCTGGATTTGAACTCAGGTCTTCCTGACTCCAGGGCTGGTGCTCTATTCAGCGCGCCACCTAGCCGCCCCTGATTACATGTTTTTCATGGATGATATACAGCTTTTCTTATTTCTAGGTCACCTAGAGAAAGGTAGTGTGTCTTTTAATTACTTTTTGTGTCATTTGCAACTTAAATTCTTCAAAGATGATTGAATTCTTCAGATGCCTAGATTGGGACTATTCCCAGTTAGTGCCCAGATGGGACTAATATCATCATTATATTGGTATTAAAAAATAGGGAAATGCTTATGTTCTTATCTTGTGTCAGAGCAGTTTAGGATTGTTAGAAGCACTGTGCTACTTCCTAAAATGTAATTAAGGCTACTGTCTTCTTCCAGTTCCTTGTCTACTTGTGGTTCCTTGCCTAGCTATGTATGCTTTTGTATTAACTCAGTGGACTAGGCATCCACCCTCCTGTCCTAATTTACACAGTAGGTTTTTTTTTTTCACTATAAATATTTTATACCTGGTCAATCTCTTTTGAATTATCATTAGTCATGTAATATTTTAAAGTTTGTTCTAGGCAGCACGGTATAATCTGTGCACTAGAGTATTTGAAGGACTTTACTATCTGTAGAGAATTTCTTTTCCATTTGGAATATGCATAAAGCGTCCTCTTTCTGATGAGTATACATCTCCCTGTTTTATGCTTCTTTTGATGTTATTAATATGAAAGTTGTTAAACAGAGTTATTGAGGTGTTTATATTTATTAATAAATCTTACATGGTTTTTGCATATGCATAAGAGACTCCTCATATAAAGAGGCCACATGTGACCCTCTAGGTCCTTTTTCTCTTCTGCCAAATTTTTTGTCAGTTCTATGACTACAGAAACCATATTATTGGATTTATTATTTCTTCCAGTGTTGACTCCCAGCATTTCTTCTTTATAATTCTCTACAGAGTGTTTACCCAGTGGCTAGGAGCCCTCCTCTAGATCTCCTAACATCACTTATGATATTACAGTGAATCAAATGGACTGCCAATAAGTTACCTCACTTTATATGATTTCCTCACCTTTCTTCTCCAGACACATCATTCTAATGATATCTTTTATGCAAGATTCTTTCTTGGTGATATATAGATATGTAGCTTTAAAGCTTTAAACTGCACTAAGACTTTTGGAATTTAAAAAAAAGTATGTGTATATGTGTAGAAATACACACATGCATATATGTTACATGTATGTGTCTTTTATCTGTCTGTCTGTCTTAGCATACTCACACCAATTGTGTACCTCTTCTATAGCACTTGTATGTCTTTGTATGACTTGCAGTTTTAAAACTTTGAAGACTGTGCTGGTCCGTGTCTCCTAACCACATAGTTCCACTGGTAGAATATGCCAGTACCTTATTTTAAAAGTGCGAATAATAATACATTGTGGGAACTCTTTTCACCAACACATTTAGCAGCCTGCATATGACTTATATTGTGGTGGTCTTGAGGCCACATGTGACCCTCTAGGTCTTCAAATGTGGCCCTTTGACTGAATCCAAACTTCACAGAACACATCCCCATAATAAAAGGATTTGTTCAATAACACTTGGACTCAGTCAAAAGGCTTCACTCAGGGACCTAGAAGGCCACGTGTGGCCTTGAGCCTGCAGGTTCCCCACCCCCTACTTAGATAATGTCTTAGAATAAAAAGATTAAGTGACTTTCCCTGGATTTGAACCTAAAATGAGAATTTTAGAACTTCTAGCTTAAGTATGCTGCTTCTTTTGTCATTCTCTTACATAATTATTGTTTCTCTGTTTTTTTTTTTAATTGATTCTCTAGAAGAATATGCCGATATATAAAGGAGCTATGATTCAAAAGTGTGGGGAATTCCCTTCTTCCACCAATGTAGCAGCCCATGTTCTAGAGAGTTTGCCTGAGCCATATAGAAATTAAATGCTTTGTCCAAGATTTGAACCCAAAGTTAGTTTTTTCCTTGGGGAATTCCTTTATTATGTTCCCTGACAACAAGCTGCATCCTCTAAATTTTGGTATGTTGCCACTTTGTCATTCTCTCTAACATACTTACTGTTTTGATGATTTGTTATTTGAACAACTTTTTGTTTGTGATGCTATTACTTAGCCTCCATTTTGATATGTCTTTTTCTTATATTTTCAAATGTTTGTAGCTATTGTTATATTTTGATTTATAGTTGATCTATTTAATATTTATAACATCTTACTTTTATTTAAGTTTTTTGCACCTTAGCATATGTTTTCGCAAAGACATATGATATTAAAAAATATTCTGTCATATTCCCATATAGATACTATTTTTGTCTACAGTTTGCATAATTGTTTTTTTCTTTTTACCTTTCGGTGGTATTTCTCCAGCTCATTTAATTTGTATTTTGTACACACACACATAGCCATATAAGTATATATAAATATAAAATACAAAAATAATATATAAAGGTGCAGTTTATTCAAAGATATGGATGAGTCAGCACTGGGAAGAATACTCATGCCAAAGAAATAACAGTTCCAGTGAGTATGTAGAGAAAATACAGGCTGCCAGTGTTTATTTATTGAGTTCCAAAAATTTGGCATGATAAGATAAAGCACAGTCTTTAAATCTTCTTATAAAGAGTTACCTCTTCCTGCTCATTGTCTTTATTAAGGCATGATATGATTTTCTTTGCCTTTTCCCCTTTGCTCTTTTCATTTTCTTGTACAGCCTTCTAAGTAGGGCTGGGGAACAAAGAAATCATTCTTCCTACTTCTTCCAATTCCGGACCAGGTAGGCATGTATTTCCAGGTTCCTTCTCTTTCTTTCCTTCCCCCAAGTAGCTTTCCTTTGTGTCCTCCTCTCCCCTTCCATTAGCAAAATACGTATATTGATTCACTTATTCTCAAGCACAGAAGGTCAATCCAGCTCTTCTTTCTTTTTTCTCACTCTTTTAACCCTTTGAATCTTTTTTTTAGTAAGAAAAAAACAGATATAATGTTGGTACCCTTTGATTGGGAAATGACAGGAGAAGTTGGGGCATATGAATGTAATATAATATTATTACTCTATAAGAAATGATGACAGTGAAGAATCCAGAGAAACAAAACCCCTCTTCATCCTTCTTTCTCTCTTCCTTTGTCCATCTCCTCACCAAGATCAAACACTGAAATTGTGCTCTTGGACCTATCCTTTCTTAAGCTAGGGGAGCATAGCTCCTTAATGTGGTGTTAGACCCTTTGGATCTTAAGGTCTTTACATCTTTTTGCCCCTCGACATTCTTTGGCTCTTAAGTCGTGTAAAAGTTATTTAAAAACAACAGCAGCAACAAAGAATACAACTACCACCAACTTGTCTTTCCAAAAGTTTTTTTGTCTTTATTACCTTGCTGTTTGACCTTAGCTCTAAAGAAGCACACAACCTTGTTGGGGATATAAGAAGTATATACTTAAACAATAGTGGCCAGTACGGAATGCTGAGTTATGAGGCATTTCAGGAATGCCAAGGAGAAGGAGTCATTCTGGGGACCTGGGGTAGCGGTGCAGTCCTTTATCATGTAAATATACACTGTGAAGAAGAGGGCACTAACTCGAGAGAATCAAGAAAGGCCTTCTGTATGGGGTGGCACATGAGTTGTGAACCGTGAAGGAGACTAGAAATTCTAGGAGGCAGAAATGAGGAAGGTGTTTTCATGGGATGATGAGTTCAGCTCAGCTATTGCAGAAATATAAAGGGTTACATAGTAGTAGGGAGTTTTTTATAGAGTAGTTTGCCTGTGTTATCTCTTGATTATCATAGGAATCTTATGAGATAGAGAATTCAAGTATCATCTCCTTTTTACAGAGGAAAATAACTTAAGATTTAAAAAGATGAATCAATCAACAAATATACAAGTGTTTATTATGGGATTATTATGTGCTAGGCACTTTGTTAGGGGGAGACAGCTGTAGATTGATAAGGATATACAGAATAAACATGTAAAAATATATAGAAGAGAGTTAAATAAAAAATAAAGTCAGGAGGAAGGACACTAGTAGTTGGTTAGATCAAGAAAGGACTAGTGTATGGGGTGGCTAGGTGGCGCAGTGAATAGAGCACCAGCCCTGGAGTCAGAAGGACATGAGTTCAAATCCAGCCTCAAACACTTAACACACAAAAAAACTAGCCATGTGACCTTGGGCAAGTCACTTAACCCCAACTGCCCTCCAAAAACAAACAAACAAAAAAAGGACTAGTGTGGAAGGTGGTGCTTGAGTAGTTTCTTAAAGGAAGTGAGGGACTCTATGAGGCAAAAGTGTGGGAGGAGTACATTTCAAGCATGGGGGATATATGGAGACAGGAGGTAAGAGTTGAAGATACAGCAGAGAAGAGGCTAGTTTAGCTGGAGTAGAGAGTGAAGGAAGGGGAATAATGAGGTTGGAAATATAAATTCAGACCAGTTTCTGAAGGGCTTTAAAAGACAAAGGAGGCTATATTTTTGCCTAGAATCAATAGGGAGCCTTGAGTTTATTGTTGTTAAGTAACTTTTATACTACTTAAGAGCCAAACAAAGAATGTCTAGGGGCAAAAAGATATAAGGGCCTTAAGAGTAGAGGAATGACATGGTCAGATCTGTTCTTAAAACAAAATCACTTTGGTAACTGTGTGAAGGATGGATTGGAATGGAGAGCGATTTGAGGCATTGAGGCCGTTGAAATAGAGGGAAGATGATGAGGTACTGAACTAAGTTAGAGGCTATGAAACAAGAGAAGGGGTTGTATAAGAGATATTGTCTTGCCAGAAATGACAAAATTTGACAGCTCTGATGTAAGTTACAAAATGAGTGTGTAGAAAGGGAAGAATCAAACGGAGACTCAGTATGTTTGGCTATAGTATAATTGGAGATATATAACAAACTAGAGTGGGTAGCAGGCTCAAGAGTAAGCATTTATTTAAAAAAATTCTTCATTTGTAACCTCCTTCTAGTCAGCTGACCACACATCACACACTGGGCACTTAATTCTAAAATTATTCCTCTTTTATACCCAGTTGTTTCTTGGCTATTAATATATTATCTATTTCATTTTCATAAGGTTGTTTGGAGCTTATTATGACCATGTTGGATGTTAATTCTAGAGATGAGGAGGACTACATCTTCCATTAGGGCACGTATTTCAACAAGATAAAATAGGAATACATGTTTCTTCAGGCAGAATCTTAAAACGCAGTTAAGAATAAAATCTCTTACAATTACCAGAAAATTATATAAAATAAACTGAAACAAATTATTAGCATCTCTGTATAGTACCAACAAAACGCATCAGGACAAAACGAAAAGAGGAATTCTGTTCAAAATAACTACAAAGAAATCTATGTAACAAGACATATATAGACATACAATTACAAAACAGTATATACGAAATGCAGACTTAAATAATTGGAGAAATACTAATTGCTTGTGGTTTGACTAGGACAATGAAATAAAAATGACAGTGATGTTTAAAGTAATTTACTTTATTCCATATCATATCAATCGAACTAACAAGTGATTACTTTTTAAATTTAATTTTTTATTCTGAAGTTGACAAATACCTCTCCCATATTTCCATATATTTGTAAGAACAAAAGAAGATTGTACATGCAGTTGCAAATCTGTTACATAGAGATTATTTTCTTTTAAAACATGTAATGAATTTAACATATAACAAAAAAAGAATAGAATCTTTGTGTATGTAAATTTTATTTAATCAAAATGGTCAGTCTAAATTGACTGTCTTGGCGTATAGGTTCTTCCAGTTCTGTCCCCCCTCATATTCCTAGAGCATTTCTCTGGGTGTCTCATTGACCATCATTCTTCCTACCTTATGTGTTATATTAAATATTGTATAAAAATATATTATACATAGTTGCACATTGTATATATAAATATATTCTATTCATCTCTGTACTCCCTGCATCCTTCCCAGTCAAAGGAAGCTCTTTTTTAGGGTTATACCTTTAAAAAAAAAAAATCACTGTATCCTCACTTCCTCATACATGGGTAGTACTTAATAAATGTTGAATTTGAGTATAGATACTTAGTGCAAGTGATGCAGTTTTATTTTTCATTATTATTAAGTAAATATTGAATTGTAAATGTTAGACATCTTCCATGGGAATAGTTAACTCTTAAATTTTCAAAACTTTATATTTGAATTGAATTTCAGGCCATTGGACTTTATGAAAATGATAGAAAATTGTCCCAGAGCCAGAAAGACCTGGGTTCCAGTGCTGTCCTTAGTACATATTGTCTTTATGACTCTGGGCAAGTTGCTTGACCTCTCAGTTGTCTAGGCAACTCTCTAAGACTAAATTTTCAGAGAAAATGTTGACCTACATTAATTAGTAGAAGTATTTTCCTTATCTGGGAGTTCCCTTTACCAATGAAATCATTGATTCAGTTCCTATTTCTGAAGTCTCTATTCAGGGCATTTACATTTCATTTCTCCTATTCATCCTCCCCACCGTGGGATGTTTTTGCTGCTTTCTAAAGTACTCCCAGCCCTTTGAGAGAGAAGTCTAAAGGTAAGTGAAATTTAAATATTTTAAATTATATAGGCATGCAGAACTATTAAATAATCTTCATAAAAACTTACCTAGCCAAGGGTTTGGAGTATTTGATAGTAAAGTTGCTTGAACTTGCCTTTTTATTGTAAGGGCCATTTTATTCAGTGGAAACAAATAGTCATTGAAGAGGATTAGAAAGGCAGCTTATAATAGTGGATATTGTGTAGGACTTGGAGTCTAGAAGACTAAGGATTCAAATTCTGCCTTTCCCATGTATTAGAAAAATGGTCAAGAGCATGTTACTTCCCCTTTCTGAGCCTCAGCATCCTCATCTGCAAAATGAGGATAATAATGCCAGTAGTAATTTCCTTACAGGGTTGTTGTAAAGCTCAAGTGAAATCATATGTGTAAGACTGTGCAAACTTCAAAATATTTTTAAAATGTCAAATATTTAAAAAAATTTGAGAGATTTCAGACTCCACTATTGAACAGGTTAAAATCAGAAACAGGATTGGTAAAAAAGAAATATGTCTTTTCTAGGCATTATTCATTATGTAACTTGAGGTAAATTACTTATATTTCTTTGTTAATTCTTTAGTTTGTTTTCATGTGTGTTTGTGTGTGTGTGTGTGTATGTACACCTACATATATGTGTTTGTAGATTCATAGATATTTTAGGTCTATACCCTCTTTGGTATTGGAAACTTTTTCACCTTGCAGATTGGCAACTCATGTAATTTAAAGTCTTAGAAAGTTGCCTTGGGCACAGAGATTAAATTTGTGATTGCTGAGCCACTATGTGTCAGAACCCAGGTCTTTTTGACCTGAAGGCCAGCCTGCTTTTCATTATGCTGTACAAGGGATATAATGTGTGGTAGTTCAGGACTTTAAGTTGCCAATGAATTACTGATGTGCTTGAGTGGAGGCACTTTCTATATTGGTATTTTCCCAAATGGATGAAATCACAGGTCCAGATCAAACTAAAATATACAAGCATACCTTAATGATTCAAGTATCTGTAATTTATTTGGTGTAGTTGGTTACTGACACAGATTTCAGCCCATCTAAATTATAGATGTATAATAAAGTCAAAGATTTAGAGTTGGAAGGGACCTCAGAGGCCATCTAGTCCAACCTAGTATTTTTACAGACAGGAAAACTGAGGCTTAAAGAAGTTAAGGAATTTGACCAAATTCACACAGCTAGTGTCAGAGGTGAGATTTGAACTCAGATCCTTTGATTGCAGAGCTAATTTTCTTTCTACTTTACCATGGCTTCCTAGAGTTACAGAGATTTGACAATTTATCGCCCTGCGTCTGGACTTTCTAAGCATATCCAGACTGGTTTTATGGAATTTACTGGCCTATTTCTTACATTTTTCTTGCTTAGTAGGACCTGCCATTATTTGTGTTCTTTGGGCATGCCCTTTGAGAGCTTATTATCACTTCCGTGACATTTTAAGGTCTTCGTACTTCTGCTTTGTATTATTGCTTTTACTTTCTAATTGGTCTTCTGGCTTCAAGTCTCACCCTACAGCAATTCATGAGCTCCAAAAGTGATATCCTAAAGCAAGGTTATAACAGTTCTACTTCTACTAAGTAAGTTCCTGCCACTCTTTTTTACCTTCAGGATTAAATATAAGGTCCTGTGTTTTGGCATTTAAAGCTCTTCACAAGTGCCCTCCTGTCTTTTTAAAGGTCTTATAACTTTACTCTCCTCAACACATTTTGTATTACAGCCACACCAAATTACTTCACACACAGTGCCCCACCTCCTGTCTCCATGTCTTTGCCCTGGCTGTCCCTGTCCCCATCTGCCCTCCCCTTGACCTCTACCTTTTAGTTTTTCTTCCTTCAACTTAAAATCATACATGAAGGAGACCTTTTCTGGTCACCCCACATTCCTCCCTGAGATTATGTCTCTTAAATTAGAATGCTAACTTCTTGAGGGTGGAGACTTTTCTTTGTCTTTATTTTTATCTCCAGTGCTTAGCACAGTGCCTGCTGACACATAATAACTACTTAATAAACATTCACTGACTGAAGACATTTCATAATAAATAGCCTAGATTAAAACTTCAACTTTGTTACAATGTATAGTGATAATATATTAGAGCTACTAGAACAGTTAGCTCTTATGAGTTCCTTTGATGTGAAAGTCATAGGTTTAAAAAACAAACAAAACCCACCACCTTCCCAAATCAAATGGTAAGCTTGAATTTGAAGAATACAATGCTTTTGAGAAGTGTGATTGACAAAAGGAAACTTGGAACAACATTTTTCATTTAAGATAGCAAAATGAATTTGTTATTTGTGTTGAATTTAGGGGCTGCAGAAAGGAGAAGAAACTTCTAAAAGCAGCTGCCAAAGGTATTTTTATCCGTTAGGTAATAAATACTTAATGCTCCATTCCTCAAATGAGTTTTTACAATAACTAGATAGCTCTATCATGTCCTTAAGTGAAAAGCACATGAACTTGTCTGCATGCCTATATCCTATTCAACCCTTCTAACATGTGCCCAAAGTTGTTTTTGCTTATAAAAGTGGAAAATGGGCTTGATAAAAATGTTTAGTCTGCAGTGCCTTATTTTATTTATCATATCACAAAAGAACAATGTTTTGCTATGTTGTGGTCAAAATAGAAGCCGACCTTGCTTGTTCACAAGAACTCAAAACCTAGAGATAAGGGGTGCAAAATAATAGAGTACAATGGAAAGAGGGCAGTGTAATTATTTGTAGCTTGTCAAGTGAAGCCCTTTCAAGCCCCAAGTGATTCAAATCTAGGAACGCTGCACAATTCTGTAAACTAACCATAACCAGCATCAGAGAAATCTCACCTAGCCCCTTCGACAGTACCGAAATTGCATCAGTTTGTCATGCACTGAGCATGCCAGCTCCACACAATATCATTTGCTTGCAAATAGACCTGCCCCCAAAGCCCTGGAACACATTCCTTGGTATCTGACTCTTGGCCTGTGATTTGTCATGTCTCTGGTGCTATCAGTGTGGAGTAATTTTAATAGATTCTGATGGTTTGCTTGTAGAAGCAAAGACTACGCTATAGATTTGGCATATAACATGGTAGAGACTAAAGCCTAACAGGAAAGTGGAAAATTATTCTTTTCATGTTAAGAGTTGATTTTAAGATGCAGTATTTTACATCTTGATAAGAGTGTTTTATTTTACAACATAACCTATACAATTTGTTTTTGAGGTTTTAAAATGTTAACTCAAATTATTTCTTTTCAATTACATAGATTACAGCAATAAAATAATTATTAGGTAAATTATGTCTTTGCCTCTGGGTCTTATTTTCCTAATTTGTAAAGTTAGGGAGGTTAGACTAGAAGCTCTTTCCCTTCCAGCTCTAACATTGTATTAAATTACTCTAGCTGAAGTAATCCTTTCACGATTAATGTCTCATTTACAAAGGATCAGAGCTTCTTGGGTAAACAGAACAAATAATGAGGGGCTTTAGTTAAAAAAACAAACAAACCAAACTTGGCCTGTTCTCCTACAGCACTCTTCCATCTTGATTTTTGTGTAGAATCACTAGAAATAGGAACATACCAACCAAACAAAAAAAATACCATGTTTCTTTTCTAACTGTAATGAACCAATTGGCCCAAGGACATGGGTTCCTATTAATTTCTTCATAAAGGGCCCTCTGCTCCAGACCCATGCAAGTGGTATGGACTAGGTTCAATTTTAGGGAGCTTTATCTTTAATGAAAGAGGATCTAGGTTTCCTTTCTTGCTCTTTTTCCTCTTTCTCCACCCAGACCTGCCCACCTCCAAGTGCTCCAGGGAAGATTGCTTTAAAATTAGGTTGTAGCTAAATGACAGTCTCCCCATGAGGGGGGGAGTGGGAGAGTCCTCGATGTGAATCAGTATGGGACAGGCATTTATTTTCCACATGCAAAGAAAAGCTAAAAGATTCACAGTGCACATGGGCAGAATGACTTAAATGAGGATCCAGTAACTTAAATTGTAACTCCTGTTACAGTATCTTGATAGGCTGATACTTACACCTCATCTAACCATGAACTGGTTTTCTTAACTACTGATTAGGCATTTTACACTTCACTTTGGTTCTGCACTAATTCCCTCAAAGTTTATCTGGCAAGTCAAACCAAAGGCTTGGGTTCTTTTTGTTGTCAGTTGTCTTCCTGATGTAGAAGCTTCCCTTGCTTCCAGAAAGCTTTACTTATTGACTTTAGGACCTGGACATGAAAAGGTTATCTCCAAGCTTGGAGAAGTCCATCTGGGATAAAATGTTCAATCACTCAGGAAAGAAAACAAAGTAGCAGCCTAAGCACAAGTTTGCCTAGATGAGTTCGTGGTCCACAAGGGAGTGGCACAGCCTGTCCCTCTACTTTCTCCATTGAGAATCTAGAGACAGTTATGCTACTTGATCCAGAAGAGTTGCATCAAACAGACCAAGTTGGAAGTTATTGCTTTTTTTAAGTCATCCTTTAGCGTAGTAGTTGATGAGCATTTCAAAGTCCCCACTTCCTCAAAGAATTGGAAATTGAGGGGATGCCCATTAATTGGGGAATGGCTAAATAAGTTGTGATATGTGAATGTAATAGAATGCTATTGTGCTATAAGAAATGACAAGCAAGAGGATTTTAAGAAAACCTGGAAAGACTTACGTGAATTCATGCAAAGTAAAGGGAGCAGAACCAGGGGAACATTATACATAGTAACAGCAACATTGTGAGATGATCAACTATGATTGACTTAGCATTTCTCAGCAATACAAATCCAAATGCTATCTACATCCAAAGAACGAACTGAGAGTATGAATGTATATTGAAGCATGCTATTTTTACTTTTTTTGGTAGTTTTTTTCCTTTTGTTCTGTTTCTTCTTTCACAACATGACTAATTAGAAAGATGTTTTACGTGACTGCACATATATAACATATCAAATTGCTTACCATCTTGAGAGGAAGAGAGGGAGGGAGAGAGAAAATTTGGAACTCAAAATTTTGTTAAAAAATGAATGTTAAAAATTATCTTTACATGTAATTGGAAAACGTAAAATACTATTTTAAAAAAAGTTAAAAAAGAACCAAAGTTTACACATCCTTAAGGCAGCAGAGTCATTACATGGAGACTATTATTGTGCTGAGAGTGCTGAAGTCAGCATGGTTAGCTGGTACTAGAAAAGGAAATTGAACATCTTTCATAGTATGGACTTTGTAAAATTGGTGATATAAGATATATAAAAAATAGATGAGCAATGTAGAATGCTTCCTTCTTTCTTCTCCTTGTAAGTTTGTTATTGAAGAATTACTAGGCCTGCCTGGCTTTTGGCCCAGGTTCTTCTTTTTTTTTTTTTGGAGGGCAATTGGGGTTAAGTAACTTGCCCAAGGTCACAAGGCTAGGTTTTTGTTAGCGTGTGCATTAAGTGTCTGAGGTCGGATCCAAACTCAGGTCCTTCTGACTCCAAGGACGACTCTCTACTCACTGAGCCACCTAGCCGCCCCTTGGCCCAGGTTCTTTTCCTTACTGTCCATGCTTTGGCCACATGCTGATAAAGTTCATGCTCTGTTCTTGATATCCTACCTCTTGGATCAGTTGTAGTGTTTCAGCTATTGAGGATCATCTTCTTAAGTATATTCCTTAAATCTAGTAATCAGGAAGCTTTTTTTTCTGGTGAGTTATACTTTGTATTCTCTCTGTTCCTTATCTACTTTTAAATTTCACTGGAGTTTTGCTTGTAAAGTACTTTAATTCTGTCCAGAGCTCACAGGAAAAACTTATTGATAGTTACATAAAAAAGAAAAAAAGAAAATTACCTGAATTTAGGATTCTTTTTATTTTTTTTTGCCTTTTGTATGGCAATTGGGGTTAAGTAACTTGCCCAAGGTTACACGGCTAGTTTTATTGTGTTAAGTGTCTGAGATCAGATCCGAACTCAGGTCCTCCTGACTCCAGGGCTGGTGCTTTGCTCACTGCACCACCTAGTTGCCCCAGGATTCATTTTTTCATGTAAATGTTAATTTACCGGTTTGAAAATTAAGAACGTAGGAATATAAATGTTTATTAAGTAAAACAAATAAATGCTGCATTTCCATATTTTAACTGTATAAGATTAAATATGATAAGGAGCAGGGATTGTTTACCTATCTGGCAAAATATTATCGAGAAATTGAATTTTTCTCTACAAAATATACCTTAAATAATTAAAATTCTTTACTAGTATACTCAGTTTAAATGCAGCATTAGATAAAGGGAATGGAAATTTTTAAGGGATAATTTTTGTAACTGTTGTTTCAAGAGGCGGATGGATGAGGCTCTTAGGAGTTTTATCTTTTGAGAATGAGGGATTTGGGAGGTACATATGGTAAAAGGGAGAAGTCCTTGGCTGAACATTTTAGAGATGAATGTCAAGTTTGAGGATTGTTTTTGCATATGGGTACATGTTATCCTGAGTAGTTGAATAGCATGACCAAATATGTTCCTCTAATTAAAAAACAATCTGTATAACTTTTCACAAAAACAATTATGTAGAATGATAGTTAGTTGTAAAGTGCTTTATATATGTTACCTTTTGTCCTTTACAGCACCCCCGCGAATTAGGCACAGTTATTCCTCATTTTACAGATGGAGAAATTAAAGAGATGTTAAATCACTTGCCCATGATCTCACACATATAGCCAATAATTATCTGAGGCAAGATGTAAACTTAGTTCTTCCTGGCTCTAGGTCCAGCACTCTATCTATTGTGTCACCTTTGTATATGTAGGTTTAGATATGCCTGTTGATGTAGTCTTGTTTCAGAGATGCATTTCCATACAGAAGGAGAGAAACTAGTAGTACTTAGAAATCTTAGGTTCCATACTCCTGATGATTTGGTAGGGTTTTTCATGTCAGTTTGTATATTCTTGAGTATCTTAAAAAATATTATTGATCACAGAATTTAAGTGTTGGAGGGGACCTCAGGAGTCCATACACAAAAAAGGAATCCCCACTATAAAGCACATCTAAGTAGGGGATTGTCTAGCTAGCTTCCACTTGAAAATATAAGGGGGGAGGGATGAGGGATGGGCAGTGAGAGAGGTAAACATCACTTTGAGCTACCTCTTGTACCCCTTCTGCTTCTGAATAGATTGTTAGGAAGTTTTTCCTTGCATCAAACCTAAATTTTTCTCTTTGCAATTTCTAACCATTGTTCCAGGTTCTGTCCTCTGGGGCAAAACAGAACAAATCTTATCCTTTCTCTGTATGATAGACTTTCTAATACTTGACACGATATCATGTCCTGATAGCTCAAGGCCTTCACCTTCCTGTTTCTCCCCTCTAGATACTCTCTGGCTCATCAGTGCATTTCTTAAACTGTGGTGCCCCAAACTGAGCACAGTATTCTACTTAAGGTCTGATGAAGAAGGAACAGTATAGGGGAACCATCATTTCTCTCTTCTTGAAAGTTATGATGTCTCAATGCAGCTGAAGATTTCATTAGCCTTTTTTTGTCTGCTTCATCACACTGATTACTCATATTGAGCTTTCAGGTTACTAATATCCTTAGACTTTTTCAGAACAATTGCTGTCTATCCATGTTCCGCATCTTATACTTAGAAACTTAATTTTCCTCAACCCTAAGACATTTATCCTGAATTTCACCTTATTGGGATCAGTCCTATTCTAGCCTGCCAAGAGGCTTTTGTTATGTTATCCAGTGGGTTAGTTCTTACTCAACTTATTGCTATCTGCAAATTTTATGAGTATGTCTATGCTTTTATCCAAGTTGTTGACAAAAAAAATGTATAACAGTACAGATCTACGCACACCTCTCTGGAGAATTCCACTAAGACCTTCTGCCATGTTGACAGGCATTAGTTGAACCATTAACATCTAATCTTTGAATCTGTCCATCCAACTAAATTGAAATCTATCTTATTGTATTATTATCTAATCCATATTTTTCCATCCTCTTCATAAGAATAGTATGAGATAATTTATCAAAAGCTTTGCTAAAATACATTCTGCTCATCTGCTGCTAGTTTAGTAATCTTTTCAAAAGGGAAATTAATTTTGTTTGGCATCATCTGTTCTCGAAATCATGCTAGTTCTTCCTTTCTTGATATAAAACTAATCTGCTTTTTAGTGATCCATTCTAAAACTTTCCTAGGAACCAAAATTAAACTCCCTGGGTTATACCTTATAGACTTTTATCTCCCATTTTTGAAAACTATGACATTCTGATCTTTTAATACCTTGTTTAGTTTCCATTTCTTTTAAATATCACTTATAGTGGGTCTGCAGTCAAATTTGCTAGGTTTTTCAGGACTTGAGTTCCTTCAGTTCAATTTGGTATAGGTGACTAGAATTCATAAAGAATAGCTATAGTAAGTGACCTCTTATCTTTATTTATCTTATGTACAACTCCCTGTTAGCCATTTTTTCCCTTTCATTTCCAGTGAATCAGAGAAGAGTGAATCAGTTATTTATCAACCATTTATTAAGTACCCCTATGTTCCAGGTATTGTATTGGGGATACAAAGAAAAACATAGTCTTTAAGGAGCTAACATTCTAAAAGGGGTCTGGTCCTGGACCCTCTTCTGTTCTTCTGTACTACTTTAGCTGGTGATCTCATCAGCTACCATCTCTGCTGACAGTTCTCAAATCTACCTCTTGTTGAAACCTCTCTACTGATCTCCAGTCTTATACCTTCAACTTTTGGACATGTCAGACTTGATGTTTGGTAGACATCCCAATTTCAATATATCTAAAACTTGAACTCATTATCTTTCCCTCTAAACTCCCCCTCCTCCCACCATCTACTACCTTTCCTATTACTGTAGAAGGCAACACTGTCCTCCTAGTCCCTCAGGCTTGCAGTCTAGGTGTCATCATCAACTCCTAACTGTTTCTCACTCTCCATACTAAATCTATTACCAAGGCCTATTGATTTCACCTTTGCAGCATCTTTTGAGTAGGCTCCCTTCTCTCCTCTGACACAGCTATCACTATGGTGCAGGTCCTTATCCCTTCACTAGTGGATCTGCCTGCTTAAAATCTCTCCTTATTCTGGTTCATTCTCCACTTAGATATCAGAATGATCTTCCCAAATTGGAAGTCCAGTCAAATCACTCTCCTATTCAGTAAACTCCAGTGACTCCTGCCTCCAGAATCTAATACCTTAATGTCCTATTTGGCATTCAAAGCCTTTCATAACTTAAACCCCTCCTGCCTTTTCAGTCTTTTTATATCTTATTCTCCATTGTGTATTCTTCAGTCCAGTGACACTGACCTTCTTGTTGTTTCATGAGCAAGGTAGTTCATCTCTTGGATCCAGACAGTTTTTCTGGCTGTCCTCCATGCCTGGTATCCTCTTCTTCCTTATCTCTATTTACTGGCTTCTCTGGCTTCCTAATATCTAATCTTCTTTTACAGAAAACCTTTCCCAACCCTTAATTCTAATACTTTCCCTCGTTTAATTATTTTCTGTTTATCCTGTATATAGCTCCTTTGTACATACTTGTTTGCTTGTTGCCTCCCCTATAAAAGTTTGAGCTCCTTGCTTTCTTGTATTCCCTGTGCTTACTATAGTACCTGCCACATAATAGGTGCTTAATAAATATTTTTTGATTGATTGACTTATACGAAGGGATCTTTACTGAGAAGGTATAGTAAGGACTGGTGTACCATAATTTTCCATATTAGGAAAAATTTTTTTACAACTGTTGTCCCTGGGAGAGTAGGTTCAGAGTTCAAGTGATTGCTACAGAGCATTATCCCCACTATGATCACTTCTTGGTGTGCTATATTATATTGGAGAAGTTGCTTCCTTGCTCACACGACATGGCATTTTAGCTCCTGGGTTACTGCTGTACTCGTTCAAGCTGTGTATTCCTAAGGACTGGTTTCTCACTGCACATGGCTACTGCTGCTAAACGGAGAGGCTCTTCAATGTCTCTTCTAAATCTTTGAAGCACACAGATGACCTAGTCCATTCCATTTCCTTTTTTTTAATAATTAAATTTATTATTTTATTTATTATTTTAATAATTAAATTTATTTTATGAGCAGAATAACAAAAAATGTGAATCATAACAATAACAATAATAAATAAAAAGAACTGAGCAAGTTAAAAATACCTACACTGTTTGTCCTAGAAGGTACGGTAAGGATCATTTCATTATTTTGTATTTTATCCCAAGCACCTAGTATAGTATTATGCAGCTGGTGCATAATAGGTCCCTAATAAATACATGTTAGTGGCTTGATTGTATAATTATTTCTTAACTTCATTGTTTAATAGTATTATCACTATCAATAAAAAACTTTTATGAATAAAAGTTTTGAAAAACTAAATGTTTTTTGTAGCATGTCAGCAACAAGGTAAAACTAAGCATGCTAGCCAATCAGTGGAAACTACTAAAGAGAAAAAAAATAGATTCCTAATGAGAGAATAGAAAATTTACTTAAATATCTTTTTCTTTTTCCAGGTTTCCAAAAACACTTTAAAGATAGGCTGACTAGATTACAGATGAGGGCTCTTGAGTGATAAAAGATGCAATATTATAAATAGTTTCTATTGTATGTGTAACAAGCTAATAAGACCAATAATTTTTTTTTTCTTTTTGGAGGGCAGTTGGGGTTAAGTGACTTGCCTAAGGTCACACAGCTAGTAAGGGTTAAGTGTCTGAGGCTGGATTTGAACTCAAGGCCTCCAGACTCCAGTAATTTTTAAGTGATCTCTCCTGGATCTATTTTCCAAGTTAGTGTTTTTTCCAGTGAGATGTTTCACATTGCCTTCTGTATTTTCATTTGTTTGGATCTGTTTTATAGTATCTTGATTTCTCATAAAATCATTAACTTCCATTTGCTCCAATCTAATTTTGAAGAAATTATTCTTCAGTGAATTTAAAATTGTTTTTCCATCTTGGCAATTTGGCTTTTAAAGGCATTCTTCTCCTCATTGGCTTTTTGGGCCTCTTTTGCCATTTGAGTTAGTCTATTTTTTAAGGTACTATTTTCTTCAGTCAAGCTGTTGACTCTTTTCATGATTTTCTTGCATCATTCTCATTTCTCTTCCCATTTTTCCCTCCACTTCTCTTACCTGATTTTCAAAATCCTTCTTGAGCTCCTCCATGGCCTGCAATCAGTTCATATTTTTCTTGGAAATTTTTGGTGCAGAAGTTTTGACTTTGTTGTTTTCTTCTGGTTCTATGTTTTGATCCTCTTTGTCCCCCCAAAAAGGATTCTGTAGTCTGATTGTGCTTCCTCTGTTTACTCATCTTACCAGCCAATTACTAGACTTTTAATATAATTGTAAATTGTCTAGTTGGATGAATTTTAATCCCTTAAGTGCTGAAATTTATTTTTAATATTTTGGATAGGAATCTTAAATACTATCACTTGTTTAATCACTGTTTCTTCCCATAATAATTGCTTAATAAATAATATTCAACTGAATATCTTCTTTTTTTTTTTTTTGGAGGGCAATTGGGGTAAAGTAACTTGCCCAAGGTCACACGGCTAGGTTTTTGTTTGTGTGTGCATTAAGTGTCTGAGGCCGGATACAAACTCAGGTCCTTCTGACTCCAGGGTCAGTGCTCTACTCACTGCGCCACCTAGCCGCCCCACTGAATATCTTCTTAAGGAAACATTCGTAAACAAATGTAAATTAAGCTTCCTGTCTTTTGTCATCATGTAATAGGAGCTTAATAAATATTTGCTGAATTATTAATGCCAATTATCATAAAATTCAACTACTCCTGGATCAATAAATTCATCAGTATGAGTATTCCCATTAATAGTGTAGATCCATACCTATCCATGTTAATTGATTCTTGGCCATCTCCTCCCATAAGTACATACACACAGATATGTATTGGATGCTAATTCCACTCAGAATTTTTTAAAAAATGGGCTTTTAAAGAATGCAATCTTACTGTAATTTTTATTCCATATGTATAGAATGCAAAGTTATCTCTGTATCTATCCATCTATCTGATTGAGTAGAGCAAAATGCTGCATCAATAGTTTTCCTCTAAAGATACATCTCCCATACACATCAAAATAATGTAACATTCCTAGAAAACTTTATCTCCAGAAATAACCTTGTTCTAAAATTCTTTACCATTAATATTGGGTGCAAAAACATACAATTGGGGAGCAAAAGCACCATTGTTATATAAGAAATCCAGTGCAGAGTCTGATTTGAACCATAAATTCCCACAGATGGGGAGGGACTGCAGATGCTCCTTTTTGTATATGAAATTGTACTCATTGTGTCAAGTCCCACAATTTTGCTGACCATTTTGAATAAGATCCCAAATTACTGAAAAGAGTTTGGCCTAAGTATCCACATAGGAATAACATAGTGGAGAAAGAATGTCTGTTATCCAGCCATCCATCTGATGATGCAAATGTGGTTTACTGTAGAAATATCACTTATAAATACTTGTGGTTCCTTCTAATGCTCTGGACTAGTATCCCTTGATGCATATATAGTCATATAAACATGTCCATATAGAAGCAAATGTAGCTAAATGTATCAACAGTTATAAATGTTCTTTCAGTTGTCTTTTGCCATGTTTTGATATCTCCCCTTCCTTCAAATAGTTTGTGAATTTATCCCTCAATGTTCTCAAAATTGTCTCTGTAACAGTTATTCTCTGGGTGTATTTGATTTATTCCAGCTGCTTCTCCAGTTCTCCACTGATCTCTTCAGTGCCATTTCCACATCCTCTCTAATAATAATCTGGATGGTGATGTTATAGTCAAAATACGGTGGTTCCACTATGGTTAATGATGAAAATAATTTGTTATATTTTCACCCCAGATTTTTTTCTATGCTTTGTTGTTTGCCTTCTTTTTTGCCTTAAAATGTTCCCAGGATGACTGATAGCTTGTGTTTTTTGCCAATCTTTAATTTTATTTATATTTGTTCTTATTATTTTATGAAGTAATACTATGTATTATCGTCCATTATGCATCTATGAAAGATTTTACAAATGAGCTTATATTCTAAAGAATTTCTGTTTATATATATTTCTACTTGTTAATTAAACCGAGTTTGTTGATTAAGGTGCTTTTTAGGCCCTGTTGTTTTTCTGATTGGGATAGTTGATTTATATCAGTTACACTTCTGTGAGATATTATTATAATTAATTGTTGTTTCTGTCATTGTCATACCTTTCCCAGTTTGGGCATTAAAGTTTTTTTTTTTTAATAAAATAAGTTGGTCTACTTGCAGCTAAAAAAAAAAAAAAAAAAAAATGGGCTTTTGTTTCAAGAAACAGCTCAGGATCATTAAGATTTTATTGTTTTTCAGAAGCAGTTGAGGCTGCTCTTTTCAATTCTGGATTTGATTCATTATCCTTTAGCAGTGTTTTTAGTACATACATGTGCATATATACATATGAGAATACATATACACATATATATACACACACACTCATGTATAAACACACATGTATACACATATATGTATGTTTTGCTACTGTGTACATAATATAAATGTGTAATGATTGACAGGTTCTATATTTTTTCCATCCAGTTACATATTTTACTTCATTTTCTTTATTTTTCCTTGGAAGGATAGTTAGGTCAAATGCTAGTTCTCTGTAGGGCACATCTTTAATATTATACAATGACTTAATGATGTAGAGAAACAGCATACTACTATACTTTTTGTTTGTTGGCTATGAAAAAAGCATTTGATTTGGTAGAACAAAAAAGATTCCTTGGAAGATATAACAACATAGGGAATCTTAGTCTACAGGTCTGATCTTTAATGTGAGGTGAGGTATAAAACAGGGAAAGATATGCTTACCAAATGTGTTCATTACTATTATGGGAAAAATCTAGAGTAGACTCCAAGTTGAAGAGGGATTCCCTATACATGGTGAGATTCTCCATATAAATCTGTTTTTTGATGACATTACACTGCTTCTGTCAAGCCTTAGATCATTGCTAAGCCTCCTGGATGAGATCTGTAACCAATCAAGAAAGCTTGACATATATGTTATTATCACTATGTATTATAACATGATGCCTGCAGTGGCTTTTGAGATACATAGAGCTGTTTTTCCTTTCACATTGCTATGCTTTATGTAATCCTTGTGTCCTTGGCCTTTCTATTTCTTTTAGCACTTTCTATGATCACTTCTTGATGCCTTTTCTGTATATGTTTCCAGCTGAAACTACCATTTTGATTTGCTACTTTTAATCTTTCATTTATTGAGAAGCAGATGACTAAGCATTAGAATTATCTCAAAAAGAAAAATAAAGAGAAACCAAGGGAAGAGCATTAGAGTATATGGCATCCCGGATTTGTTAGTTAGAGCTGAATTTCATTCTTATCTCTATATATGACCTATGTGACCTTGGGCAAGTCATTTCTTCTGGATGAGTCTTTCATTTGTAAAAGGAGTGGGGTTGAATGAGGTGGTCCTTTTGGAGTCTGTCCTCTAAATCCCGTGATCCTTCCTATGATTTGAATTTCAATAATTTGGCAATTTTTAAAAAAAAGCAATTGGGGTTAAGTAACTTGCTCAAGGTTACACGGCCAGTCATTATTATGTCTGGGTGCTCATTTTCTGAGAGAGGGACCGATCCTGGGTCATCCCGACTCTGGGGCCGGCGCTCTTACTCACTGTGCCACCTAGCCGCCCCTATTTGACAATTTAGTAGCATCAGCTTAACAGGATAGTAGCATCAGTTTTTGGCTACTTATGGACTTTTTCTGTATATGTTGAACAAAGTATCATGTGTCAACAAGCAGTTTTTAAGCTACTCTATATCAGACACTGTTCTAAGGTGCGTTGGGTAACAAGACAGAAGTACAGTGATCTTTACTCTGTAGGAGAGTCTACACTGGGTGAAACTGCAGAAGCACTGATAAATAATTACAAAATACATAAAGTAAATACAGATGCTCTAGCAAACATGTTCAGAATAGGTCTTGTTTAGGTGTGGTACTTGAGCTGAGCCTGGAAGACTTCAAGGTAGGTCAGTGGATAGAGTGTTAGACTTAAAGTTAGAAAGAGTTTGAATCCTGCCTCAGATGCTTACAAGCTTTCTTTCTGTTGTTTTTTAACTGAGCTGGAAGAGTTTTCCTTGCTTTTGAAATTATTTTGTATTATTTCATATATACTTTGCGTTTTTATCTATCTACATGCTGTATCTCATTAGTAGAATATAAGCTCTTTGAGGGTACAGATTGTCCTGTTTTTATCTTTGCATTCCTAACACCTAGAACAGTGCCTTGGACAATGTAATTTATGTGTGTTTGTTATTTTGAATTACTAAAAGAAAATAGCATGTTTTGGAACTTAGACCTCTTGGGTAGAATTTAATCCAGTTGACTTTGCAGCGTACTGTCTGAAATAAAGATTTTAAAGACTTTAGTTGATTTCTTTATGAAATTTAGTGACAGACTAAAAATAGTGAACCCTGACTGAAATAAAATGTTTGACATTTCAAAGAATGTGATTAGTAGTAGAAAAAGATAAAGTAGGCATGTTGAACTTGTTCATCTGTACATATATATCTTGGATAGACATTACATTGAGACAGCGAGCTGGGCTTAAAATTCAATAGGAGAAGGAAAGCAGGCTGGATTGCATTCAGGAAATTGTCCTGAACTTTCAATGATACCAAATTCTTGCTACCAAAGATTATCTTTTTAACACTAATATTCTTCCTGTAATGCTCTATGAATAAGAATCATGACACATCACTCAGAATCTCCAGAGCTCATTTGATCTAACAGTGAACTGAAACATGTATAATGTATTTAAAAAGACTGTAGTATATTTTCAACAATGACATATGTAAGAAGTGCCATAAAATTCAGTTTAATCATATGTGGCCAGTAGAAAGAATCATACTGCTGTGTAGATTATGTTAAAAAAGGTGCAAAGCAAGGCCTTAGTGTGTTGGATAGCTCCTAATATGGATAATTTATGTAAGTATAGCACATGCTCTGGGCTACTTCTCCCAATTCTGACTTATACTAGAAGATCCCCAGAGCGTGGCTGCTGCTTCTTGCAGAGTTCTAGAGGTAACCCCTGAGGATCTGGAGGATGCTTTTCTTAGTGTTAGAGCTTATGAACTCCTACTCTTCCTCCATGAATGGTCAGTTGATTCCAGTTAGTGAATCAAACTTAGTTTTTAGAGAGGGAGTATTTACCATTGTAAATGCAAATGGTAAAAACAACAATTGGTAGAAAACATCTCCACAAAAATCTGTGATCCAGTACATACAGAATCCAGTGGAAAGGAATCATAAGCTTAGAGAGCACATGTGACAAATGTATAACTCACAGCTACTGAAGTTACTCCTTTTACTGGAGTCCTTGAGACAAAGAGACCAACTAGCAAGGTACAACAGTAGTTTAGGCAGCAGATGAGGTGGCACTGTCAGAGGAAACAAGTGGGTGTAGGTGAGAGATGTTATGTGAGAGATGGTAGAATTGACAGATTAGATATGGGAGGAGTCGGAGTGTATGATAAGTAAAGAATGATTCCTAGGTTGTAAGCCTAGGTGACAGGATGGTGGTGTCCTAAACAGTAATATGGAAATTAGGAAGAGGGGAGGGTTTTGTTTTGGACATGTGGCATTTAAGATATCTATAGGAGGTAGTTTTGTTCTGCTGGGCTCTTTGTAGAACCTTGAATCTGTTGTTCTTAGCATGTCTGGTCTATTATTGGCTCCTGCTGCAGACATTGCAACCAGCTGCTGCTGTCCCTCTAATGATATTAGGCATGCCAGTGAAGGGTCCAGATCCCCCAACCTTCCAAAGTTCATCAGGTCGTCCTTTGGGCATGTGGAGAAGAGGATATTGAGATCAAAGCTGAGGTCAGGTGCCAGGGCTCAAGTGATTTCTTCTCAAAGGCTTAATTAGAAACTTCCACCATCAGTTGCTAGACCCCAAATCCTTGGGTTCTGAACTGGTCTGCTGTTTTATATAAAATCAACTCACAGGATGTTACCAAATTTCCCTAAGCATTCAGAACACACTTCCTCTTTCATGTCACTCCAGTTTGTCCAGTGGCCTTAAAGTATATCTAAATTGACAGAGCAGTTTTTTCATGTTTATTCTAAAGAAGGGTTCTCAAAACCATTTTTTAAAAATATCAGTCTATGGCAGTCTGGTGAAACCTAGAAGCCCCTTTGCAGAATAATGTTTTTTTTTTTTAAATACATAAAATATATAGGATTACAAATTATATTGACACATACAATTATCAGGATTAAAAAAAAACATGACAAATTCATGAATCCCAGGTTAAGAACCCTTGTTCTAAAGATTATAATTGATTTAATGCAGAAGTGCCCTCACCAGGACTTATTATTTTGTCATTTACTTTAAATGGGATTGGGTAATTGGTTAATTGACTCAATTTTACCCATCTTTATACCAGAATATGGGTAGTAATTGTATAGAATGAGATGTGTTATTATTTTCACTGGTGAGAGTAGTAAGACAAGAGGGTTCCAAGAACGTTTACTTCCAACCTCTTTCCCTCTCCTTCCTAATCTCCCTATTACTATATAAGGCACCTACCATTCTGTCACCTAGGTTTGTAACCTAAGAGTCATCCTTCACTTGTCATACTCTAGCACTCATTGAGATTGTGTAAACTTTGAAATACTCTTAAGATTGATTTGATTTCTTTTTGTTAATGTATAAAGATACATATTTATTCAAAAAGCTAAAATAAAATAATATATAATATGATAAAATAACATAAAATATAGTAAAACACTGGGTGCCAGTTTGATTGTGGAATAGGATATGAAGATTTAACTTTTCTAGCTAGCTGAGAGTAAAGATAGTCTCATTTTCCTGTTGCCACAGTCTGCCTTTTCTGCTTTTCTCCCTGTTGTCTATTTCTCCCTTTCCTCCTCCCCTTTTAGGTTCTCTTTCCCTGTTGCTTTTCTTTTCTTGCCCTCCTCGATTTACTGTACTTCGAGGTCATGCATGAACTAATCTTAGGGAGTGAGCAGTCTGGAGACCCAAGATGAATGAGGTTAGGAAAGTGACCATACCTGTGCAGAGAGAAGAGTGAGGTAATAACAAATGGAAGTAGGGCCCCTTTAATCTTTGTTTCTTTTGGTTGGTGAATCAACTAATCAGAATGTTACTCCTTTGAATTTTGTGTTTTTGACTCTTTCAGATGATGTTTGCTCTTATTTGATTTTTACTTACACATTTGGACTTCTTTTAAGTGTCACTTCCTCGAAGTTCTAGATTTCCAAATGCCAAGTGACTAATGAGGAACCACAAACCATTTTTTTGGTGATCATTGCAGAATCTGGATAAGCTTTAGAAGTCATGTGGAATCTTTGATAGGAAGTCAGTGAAAAAAGGTCTGTGGTTATAACTAAAGTAAAAATAACCTAAAATAACCCACATTAAGTAGGAAATGGTTCTTCTTTTAGTACATGGAACTCCCTGGGGGCAAAGTTTCAGAGCATATCTGAAAGAGTACTGGAGTCTGGAGACCAGTACTGATAAACTCACTGTGACCTTGGGTAAGTTACTTAACTCCTGAGGTTTCTAATGTCCTCCTTTGTGAAATGAGGAGGTTGGACTAGATGATGTTGCAAGTTTTTTTCAACTCTAAAATGCCAGGAAATAGCTGTTTTAAAATTGCAGAAGTGACACTGATTAATAACAATTACTGCTGTTTTCCAATAGTGAAACTCTGAGATTCAGATAGTTAATGCTAAGCTGTGCAAGAGACTTTCTGAGCAAGTATTCCAAAAGTACTCTCTATTGTAGTGTCATCATATCTGTTTAATCTTTGTTTAGCACTTATCCTAATATTGTATAGTCACAAATCTAGCAAAGGGGTCAAAGGCAGTTCTGATGTTCTTTGTAGAGTCATTTTTTATTTTTACTAAATTCATCATGTGATCATGAATAATTTTTATAAACATTGAGACTTTAAATTTTTTCAAATATTTAACCTCTTGTTAGTGAATTATTGACTATATCACCCAATGAAATGAACAAACAATGCAAAATAACCCTCATACCAATATATCAAGTGACAATGGTGGAAAAGAGAGTAGAGGCTGCTAAAAATCACATCGCTTTTAGATTGATTATAAACATGCTGTTGGCACTTTAAATTTGAGATACAAAATCCTGTTATTTAAAAGCTCTTCACAATTTTTATCTAACCTACCTTTCCAGATTTATTACCTTTTTCACACTCTATAGTTCATTCAAGCTGACCTACTTAATTATTCTTCTCTAAAGCAACATTGCTTCTCTCATCTCTATGCTTTTTCACAGGCTGTTCCCCCATCCTTAGAACATCTTCTGTGTTTCTTTCAAAACCCAGGCTCAAATTTTTGCCTCCTACATGAGGCTTTATGAGCCTTTCTGTAGCTCTCTCCCTCAAAAAATTGTAGATATTTTACATCTACTTATATATGTGTTGTTTCCCCTAATAAGGTGTAGGTTCTTTGAGGATAGAAACTGTTTTAAACAGGTAGTACAACATACTTCTAGTAGAAATGAAATGTAACTAGAAGACAGAAGAAAGCTAAAATGAAGTGGAAAGGTTGACCACTGGCTCTTCTAGGAAAGGCAGTAGAAAAGAGTGGGCAGAGTTGGCTTCACTATATATCTAAAGGCAACAAAAACATTATTTCATGGTGGTATTTGGTCATTTTATATTGCACAATAAATTAAGTATTTGCAAAAAGACCATAGTGAAAATAATTGTATCTTATGTGCCAGCATCTGTTGCTGAGAATGAAAAGATGGAGAAATTCTGTGACGAGCACATAATAACTTCCAAATTAAATCAAACTATCTCCCATCCATCTATCAATATCAATAAAGATTCCTTGGAGAGTATAGCAACATAAATAACCCCATTCAATGATCGTAAACATCATGAGAGATGTAAAACAGGGAATGTATGCTTGCCAAAGGTATTTGCCGCTGGAATTGGATCACATTTTTACAATTTAATGAGAGATGTAAAGAATATCAATCCCCACTGTCCTTATAGTTTGTTGATTATGAAAAAGTATTTGATTCTATAGAATAAAATACCACCCTAGAGACTTTTCAACTTCTAACAGAGTATCTCACCAAAATCATTCAAGATTCCTTTGAAGATAAAACAGCAGAATCAATCTTGTTCAGTTGTTCTCTGTTCACAAAGATCCGATGAAGCACAAAATAGGGAAGTGTTTATTTACCAAAAGTATTTGCGAAGGAAATCCAGCATGAAGGTTTCCTTGTGGATGGTGAAGTTCTCTAGATGTTCCTGTTTTCAAATGACATGGTGCTAATTGCACCAAACCTAGTGCTGTGCTGGTAAATGTTTAATTACTGACTTCCTGAAAAAAATATGTACTGACTGTATACTTTTAATGTTTGGCAAGGTTAACATTGTCTTTATTGTTTTCTTAAGTCTAGATAAGGCATTGGTAGACCACAGCAGGGTTCAGATTCTACCCCTGATCTGCTTTTGTACAGCTTCAGCTATTAATGAACCTGCAACCAAGGTTTTTATACTTTAAATACAGTATAACTGTATTTTATTTTATTTTATTTTGCTTTTTGGAGGGGGGAGGGCAGAGCAATTGGAGTTAAGTGACTTGCCCGAGGTCATATGGCTAGTTTTGTGTTAAGTATCTGAGGCCAGATTTGAACTCAGGTCCTCCTGACTCCAGGATCGGTGCTCTATTGGCTGTGCCACCTAGTCACCTAGTAAAACTGTATTTTAAAATGTAAAAATCAAATTAGCCTCGCCCACAAAATATGGCAGGTGGGCTGTATTTGACCCAGGAGCAGTAGTTTGCTAACTCCTGGTCTAGACAGTCAACAAAATAATAAACCAAGCCCTGATTTGTAGTGTTTGCTGATTTCTGAGGTGTAAATGCTCACACTGAAAATTTAATGATTAACTGGTGAGGTTTGAGTTGGCTACAGCATACTCATGCCTTCTGAAACAGAACTATAATATTTCAAAGAAGTTTACCCTTTTCACTAGTTTGTGGTAGAGATTTCAACATGCATTTTTACGGACAGTTTATACAGCTTGTTCAATAATGAGCATTTTCCCTCTGTAGATGGAGGGATCCAAATGAATGGTCTATTCTTCTTTCAAAATGCATTTGGATGGACACCCAATAGGACTTATCCACCATTATATACACAGGTCTTTCCTGACAGGCCAAATTTCTTTGCTCTGTCGTTTTCTTTCACTCTGTCTTTTTCTCTCTCTGTAAAAGTTTTTAATGGTCTTCTGTTTCTTACATCATCCTAATTATCCCTAGTAAATACTTCTTCCCTCTCCTAGAGAGCCATCCCATTTAAGAAATGCTATTTTTTTAAAGAGGAAAAAAATGAACACAACCGATTAATACATTGAACAAGTCTGAAAATATGTGCCATGTGTAGCTCTCTCCCATCTCCACAGAGGAGTAAATTGGGACTCTCTTCTCCTGACTCTTCATTCAAGACATGCTTGATTTTTATAATTTTTTTTACATTCACTTTTGATTTTTTTGGAGGGTGGTAGTTCTTTCCATTTGCATTGTTATAGTCATTGTGTATATTGTTTTCTTGGCTTTCACTTCGATTTGCATCAGTTCTTGTAGATCTTTTGAGATTTTTCAGTTTTTATCACACATATTATTTCTTTCTTTCTTTCTTTTTTTTTTTTTTTTTTTTTTGCTTTTTTGGAGGGCAATTGGGGTTAAGTAACTTGCCCAAGGTCACACAGCTAGGTTTTTGTTTGTGTGTGCATTAAGTGTCTGAGGCCGGATCCGAACTCAGGTCCTTCTGACTCCAGGGCCAGCGCTCTACTCACTGTGCCACTTAGCCACCCCTACACATATTATTTCTTATAGCATAATTACATTCCATTTCATTAATGTACCACAGTTTGTTTAGACAGTCCTCAGTTAATGGGTATATACTTTATTTCCAATTCTTTGCTGTCATAAAAAGTGCTATTATAAATATTTTGGTGTATATGGGGACTTTCTTCTTATTGATAATTTCCTTGGATTATAAGCCCAGTAATGGAGTCTTTGGTTCAAAAGGTATAGGTATCTTAGTTACTTTATTTACCCAATTCCAAATTGCTTTCTAAATGGTCATACCACTTGACAGGTCTACCAACAATGTATCTATGTGCCAGTCATTCTGCAATACCTCTAAAATTTGATATTACCATTTTGGCCAGATTTTGGCCATATTTGTCAGTTTGTATAAACCTCAGGATTATTTTGTTTTGCATTCTCCTAGTGATTTGTGATTTGGAGCATTCTTTTCATATAATTGTGAATATGTTGCCATCCCTTTTTTGGAATTGTTTGGCCATCTATTGGAAAATGGATAAAATGGACATACACACACATAAAAACATACATATATACACACATATGTATATATACGTATGTGTGTATATATGTTTCAGTTGTTTTTCAGTCATGTCCAACTCTTCATTACCCCATTTGGGTTTTTCTTAGCAAAGATATTGAAGTTGTTTGCTATTTCCTTCTCCATCTCATTTTACAGATGAGGAAACTGAGGTAAACATGACTTGCCTAGGGCCACACAACTGCTAAGTGTCTGAGGCCATATATGAACTCAGGAAGATGTGTCTTCCTGGAGGAAGAAATGGCAAAACATTCCAGTGACTTTGCCAAAAAGACCCCAAATGAGGTCATGAAGAGTCAGATATGACTGAAATGACTACACAACAATAACAATATTCATTTAGAATGTAGTATGCATGGGGTGAGTTGTTGGTCTAAATCTGATTTCTGCCAAACTGCTTTCCAGTTTTTCAGTCTCTCTCTCTCCCCCTCCCCCCTACACACACTATAAATATATAAACAACTCAAAGGATTTTGACTTATAAATAATCAAATCATACTTATGCATATATACATATGTATACATGCATATGTAAATTTAAATATATATGAGAAAGAGATAAACAACAAATTACAAATCTGATTCATGATTAAACAGAAAAAAAAAAGAATAGGCTGGATTGCATTTGAGAAATTACAAAGGTCATTTATTGATTTAGAGATTCCTTTGAAAACAAAGGCTCATCTTTTCTTTTTAATAACTTAATTCTTTAACAAAAATTTATATTTTTTCTCTTCTACATCCCTATCTTATGTAGTGCCAATGCAGTATTCACAGTGCACATAATCGCTATAAATATACCTTCATGGTGCTCAGTTGCAAAATATAACAGACTCTCCATATAGGGGACAGAAGCAAAACATTTATTCAGACACCAGAAAACCAAATCTCAAAACCAGTAAGCTGATTCCATCATAGTAGCAAAGAAGTTAATAAGCCACAGCAGCACAGAGAGCCACAGCATCCTTTAGCCTTCCCACAAACCAACATAAGACCAATATTTACTCACAAGCCTGACTGACTCTTTCAGAAACAAACTCCTAACAGACTTTGATTCCCAGCTTCCTGTGATCTCTGCTCCACTCTTCAGCAAACTCCTCCCACCACAGGCTCCATGTGATTACATTCATCCTATTAGGAGGCAGAATATATTTTCAAAACAGGGCAGTTCTTCAAATTCACTAAGACTTATTAAGGGGCAGGGAAGATCTTCAAACTCCCACTCCCATTACACTTCAAAAAAAAAACCAGCAAACAACCTTGTTATAGATATATACAATCAAGCAAAACAAATTCCCACTTTTCCATGTCCAAAAATATATCTTTCATTTGGCATCCTGAATCCATCGCCTTTCTCTCTGGAGAAAGGTTAGTAGTTTGTTTCATGGTCCTTTGGAATCATGGTTTGTGATTGAGTTGATCAGAGTTTATGTCTTTCAAAATTGTCTTTACAATGTTGCATTCCCAACCGCTTGTACTGTCTTTTATTTCTTTGGGAGGGGATGTGCTACTGTTGATTCATGTAGCTTCTACCTTCATTATTCTTATTTCTCTCTTGAACTATTTGGGATTATCCATATTGACTTGGCAACACACAGGATTCTTTTCATCATTCTTCTTTCCTTTGTTTGGCAATCTTATTCAGAGAATTTTGGACTTACTTTGCTGATCTGAAGACCATATTTTCTTTTATTAATATCTTCCCAAGGATTCTGAAGGGTTTTCCCCCTTCTTCAGATTTTGGTTATTTTCAGTATTTTTTTCATTCTATTTCCCTATCACTACTATTCTGACTCCTTTACCATTGATGGTAGTTTCCTTGAGGACTGGACCACAAAGGTGTCTCAGCATCCTCCCAGACCAGGGAATTAATTTTTACTAGCCTCTGGCTCTACCACTACTAAATGACTTCTGGGAAGTAGAACTGCTATTCCCCTTTCCTTCTTGCCTAGTGAAGATGCACACACACTCTGGTGTCCTGCCTTAATTCCCTCTTAGTTCTCTGGTTGAACACTGCTGTCCCAAGCCACAGCCAACTTCTGTTTTCCTGTGCCTATATCTTTGCTCCACAGTGTGGGAGAGAGCAGAGTTGAGTTCTGTTGCAAGCCCATAGGTTGGGTTGTTTAGTCCTGAGAAGGTTTGGAGATTGTTGAAGGAAGGAATCCTGAGTGTATTGATTAGGAATTAGGGAGTAGCCACCTCTGCTATTATTTCAGCCATGTTGTAGTGATCTTGTTAGGGTTCTTGGTGTCTTAGACCATGAAGACAACTGCAGCTGGATGAGGATCTAGCAGAGGAGATTGAGGAGATAGTTAGGAGAACCAGGAGAGAGTGATGTCCTGAAAACCTAGAGAAGAGAGTGACTAGGAGGAGTAGGTGAGAGGTGGAGGAGAAAAAAGATTAAGGAAAGGCCATTGGATTTGACAACAAAAAAGTCTTTGGTAATTTAGGGGAAACAATTTAGGTGAAATGATGGGATTTGAAGCTGCATTGTAAGGGGTTAAGGAGAGAATGAGGAGAAAAAGTGGAGGCACCTCTTGTAGACAAACTCTTTGAGTTTAATTACAAGGGACAGAAGAGATATAAGACTTTAATTAGTAGGGATGGAAAGATCAAGTGAAGATTTTTTGAGAATGGGAAAGATATGGACATACTTGTAGATAGTAGGGATGGAGCCAATAGACAGGAGAGGTCAAAGATAAGTGATAGAGTAGGTACATTTGGTGAATTGACTAGATGGAATGGATTGCTTGTGTAGGTATGGGAGTTTGCCTTGGTTAAAAATAAGGTCTTGGTCAACCAGCTAATATGTCAAATTCAAATTCATTTCTTCTTGACTTAAGTCGCCTTTCTACTGTTCTCCCCAATTTTAACTTGATTTGACCTTTTAAAAAATATTGTGAGTCAGAGGTAAAGTAGGCACAGAGTAATTGGCCATGATTCCTAGGCATGGTCTTATTTATGGTATTTTGTTGTTACTGTTTGAATAATGGAATGAATGCTTCATTATACATTCCATTTGTAACAGCTTCTGTGAAACCCTGTTATATGATACTAGCAGTGTTTAGCTTGGAAAAGGAAAGACTTAAGGGGATATAATAGCTATTTTCATATATTTGAAGGGCTTTCATGTGAGGGAGCCCAGACTTACTCTCCTTGACCCTAGAGGGCAGGACCACTGAGAGTAAGTTACAGAATGTTATATTTTGGCTCAATAGAAGGAAAACCTTCTTAATAAATTGAGTTGTCCAGAAATAGAATAGGTTGCCTCAGTTCCTAGTCAGTAGAGGTCTTCAAGCAAAGGCTGGATGACCATTTTTTGAAAATATTGTAGAGAAGATTTAGGTAAAACTAAATGACCACTGAATTGAATTCTTTTCCAGTTTTGATATCCTAAGGTTCATTTGTTTGGGGGTAGTAGAGGGTGGTGGGCATGAGGTAGGACCTATTTTCATTTTTCATTGGAATGTGGGATATAAGTATGGTGACTATATTTTATGAGCCAAAAATTGGGTTGGGGTTTGGAAAAATCAATTTAGCAAGCATTTATTAAGTGCCTACTCTGTGCCAGATATTGACTTGAAAAGAATAAGTGTCTGATAGGACAAGGGATTCCAGGGTAGAGACAGTATAAAATTGAACTGGTTAAAGATAAAGAAGGGAGGAACGTAAGATCAGGATCAGAGAGGGATAGAGAGTGATTAGAGGCTACAGTGAGGTTTAGCAAGAGGGAAGCACTGGTCAGGGGGTTGATATCAGAAAGAAATTTCAGTTCTGGATCTTGGAGGTGAGACACTTGTAATCCATAGTTTGGCTACCCCTGTGTTTGACTTAGATGGAATTAATGTTATGTTGTTATTGTTTAGTGGTTTCAATCGTGTCTGACTCTTTTTGACCCCATTTGATTTTTTTTTTTTTATTGTTGCAAAGATACTAGAGTGGTTTGCCGTTTCCTTTTCCAGCTCATTTTACAGGTGAGTAATAGGCAAAGAGGGTTCAGTGACTTGCCCAGGGTCACACAACTAGTAAGTGTCTGAGGCCAGATTTGAATTCAGGAAGGTGAGTCTTCCTAACTTCAGGCCCAGCCCTCCATCCATTGTGCCGCCCAGCCCTCCATCCATTGTGCCACCCAGCTCCCCAGGAGCTCATGTATACATCATATTATTTGAAGAAGTTGATGAAATTGGAAACCAAGGTGTTTGAGGGGATCTCATCAAATGTAATGGAATAGAGAGCCTCGCTAAATATTTAGAGGAAGACTAGGACTGAGGGAATGGGGAATGGGGAGTGGGGGGTAAGGCAAGAATATTTTCCTCTAGGCAGTTTATGATTTTTAAAACAAATAAAATTCATCATTTTGTACAGGTGTTGTCCTTTTACCCATCTCTTTCTCAATTAGGCTTCTTATAAATTCTCTTTTAACTTGCAGTAATTCTTACTTCCAGGTGGTTCTCGTTATTTTCAAAGCATGGCAAAATTAAAACAGATTTGAAAACCAAGTTAAATGCAACAGTATGAATTGGAGAAAAAGGGATCGGTCCTAATAATGTTTATTTTGTCATCATTCTCTCATTCTCTCAATTTTATAGCTATTTTTTTCTTGATAGAGAATAGTATCAAGGCTGTAATTTTTTTTCCAGGTGGAAGAGCAATGTGGCTATACTTTTATAATGACTATTTACTAGTTGCACTTAATCATAATTCTCTTGGTTGTCATCAATTGTATTTAGTAAAGCAGATTTTTAATATTGTTGATTATAATAATTCATGTTTATGTAGAACTTTAAGATTTACAAAGGATTTTCCTCATGATAATCCTCTATGAGAGATAGTATTTTACAGGTGAACACCTGAGATGTGGGGGGGTTGGATGATTTTCAGAGTATCACAGCTAGAGAGTGTTGGAGCTGGAACTGAAACTCAGTTTTTCCTACTCAAAACCAATAGTTCTTATATAATATGCCCATAAAACTAAATATAGGAAGAAACCTTAAAACACTACCAAAATATATTTACTTTAGAGAATTCTGGAATACAGGGGGAAACTGAGTAAATAATATAGTTTTTTTTAAAAAAACTCATATTCATTTATAATAAAGTTTAATTTACTTTGGCCACGTGTTAATGATTTAAATTCTTTAAATTATTTTTTTAACCAAAAAATGGAGGTGTTTAAGTATGTTTTCCTTTTCCTCTCTATTATATAAAAATTTTCTTTTCAAATAATTAATTTCAAATTTTACCCCTTTATTTTTTGTGTGGGAAAGTGAGTAGTCTGTTTTTAAATGCAGGGATTTAAAGATGATTTACTCTACTTAGTAAAGCCTTCAAGAGAATTTGCAAACCCATAATGAAGTACTAGAAACTTGGGCTCTAGTCAGCTTTTTGTTTCAAAATTTAGAAATTATCTATTTTTCTATGAAGGTAGAATAGAAAATCACAAATTACATTGTTTTGGAATACTTTAATTTACTTAATCATCGTTTTTGCAGAGTTATCTCATTTAATACACACTTGCATTCAAGACACTTTATTGGTTGCATCAGCAGTATGCCAGTAGGTGTCACTATGTACATTGAGTGGAAGTTAAGGATATTATTAAATGTATTTTAAAAATTAAACACTTAGAAGAGTTTTTTTTAAGGAGAATTTCTTTTGATGAGCAAGGAGAAATTTTTGAGCTTTCTTAATTCCAAAAAAGCAAGTAATTATTAAAGTATTTAAAATATGTGTGAATGTGTGTATATATGTACGCACACATACTTTTGTTCCATTTTTATAACTTATTAGACAAAAGTAATAAATTACATTAAGATACATATTTTTAGAATCAAGTAATAGACATCTGATCTTATTGTTTTTCTTTATTTTTTCCATGTGTATGTATAATGTTTAGCTTTGTTGTTCAAAACATATATCTCAATGAAATTACTGTTCACCTCTTGAAATTTTATCCACAAATAATGTCAACACCTGCAAAATACCTTTGAGTCATGCACATACATATAGATACATAGGGACTTTTGACTCGCAGAATAATTTCATGACCTCATACTGGAAAAGTGAATTATGTTAATGTTATACAACCAAAATTTTTTTTCCTAATACTATTTTGTTTCATGGAGTCATTAATATGAGTATTAACATGGTTTAACCAGTATCAGGACTGTCCTTCCCCTGTATATACTACCTCTTATTTGCCTGTATTTGACATGGGGAACATTTTTCTGTTCCTTTTTCTGAGTTTACAAGTTTCACATGACAGTGAGAGAGTCACTAGATTCTGTTTTAGTTATGTGCCTTGCTCTCTTGGCTGGGAAATTTATTTGTAAAAAGAAAGATTGTGCTTCAACTGAGGCCCCTTCTCCCCCCATCAAATTTCTTATCTTTAAGTATTTGGTGGTAACTTCTGTTAGACAACAACAGAATCACCAAACAACCTCTGATCAGACACAGTGACTCTCCCTGTGTGACCTAACAAAAGTAATTTATCCTTCCTCAGCTTCAGTTTCCTCATTTGTCAAATGAGAAGGTTTTGACTATTGGTCTCTGAAGTAACCTGGAGCTTTGGGTCTATGATCTTATGAATATTTTTCTAGGTGGGCCATCTCTAAAGATATTTACAAAGTTAGAAATTTTTTTTCTAGTTCTAAATTTTAGAATCCTGTGTTTCTATATCTTTGTCATTTTGTTGTTCATATTTTGTGTGTGTTTTTATATATGCAGTATAACATAATGTACCCTAGCTGAATTTGCTGTCTTGTCAGTTATGGGACTTAGTCATGTTATGTTTTGAAACTTTTCCTGTGCTATAATTTTCTTCTCCCCTTTCCCTAGAAGATTGAAGTATACAAAATGAGCACTTGACTTTCATATTTTTATGACTGTTTATGAAAATGTTCAATTGTGTGTTTATTAAATTTTGATAAAGGCAGCAAATTATATAACTGCTGTTTCATTTTTAAAAATTAAGAAGATACATACTGTTAGAAAATATGATGCTTTTATTATTCTTGTTATCAGTTGAATACAGAAAAAATTTCTTACAGATAGTTTGAAAGTATATATAATTTTCAAACATGTTTAACTTGACATTGCTTACATAAACTGTGGTGATAAATTTTATTTTATTGCATTTACTCTACTCTAAGAGTAAATTTACTCTACCTTAAGAAATTTTTTTTTTTTTTTTTTAAAGCAATTGGGGTTAAGTAACTTGCTCAAGGTTACACGGCTAGTCATTTTTTGATTTATGCGTGGGTGCTCATTTTCTGAGGCCGGATCTGATCTCGGGTCATCCAAACTCCGAGGCCGGCACTCTTACTCACTGCGCCACCTAGCCGCCCCTTTAGGGCAATTGGGGTTAAGTAACTTGCCCAAGGTTACACAGCTAGGTTTTTGTTTGTGCGGATCAAGTGTCGGAGGCCGGCTCCGAACTCAGGTCCTTCTGATTCCAGGGCCGGCGCTCTATTCACTGCGCCACCTAGCCGCCCCAAGAAATTTTAAGGAGCTTTATTAGTAACTTCACTATTATTCTGAAAAGTTAACTGTAAAACAAGTTAGATTTGGTTTCTCCTGAACTTCATTCAACTAAGAGGGGTTTTATGGGAATGAATAGGAAAAACAAAACCCTGTAGCATAGTCAAAAATCACAATTAAGAATTCAGTACTTTTGAAAGTATACAGTTAAAGGAAGATGGGACACTCAAAATAAAATAATGATAATACATGAAACAAGTAAACATTACTAATTTTCTTGGACATTATGTTTTTTGGGGGGGGGCTGTGTCTATGCATCTTACTAGTTTTTTGGACATTTACACAGTAGTATTTCTAGAACTCAACTTTCCTGTAATAGCATAATCGCTGTGGCCCCTCCCTGCAGGGCTGTCCTCAGCGGGAGGTTAGCTTCTTTGTGTCATTTTGTTGGTTCTGTAGCTTCAAAGTTTGTTCAGAGTCCCCTTTTACATGAATTGGAGGTGGTGGGAGCCAGAGCTGCTTGGAGGTCCTGTTTCTGCTACTCCATCTTGACCCCCCCCCCCCAGGCTTTCTCTTTTTAAAGGGCAAAACAGAACAGTGGGGCAAATGAGTCAGGGAAATTTGTCATTGACTTTGCAGAACTCTTCTCAAGTTTTCCCAACAGTTCAAAATATTCACCTGTAAAGTTTTAAAATTTTGGACATACCATTCAACATTTCAAATGGACTTGCTAGCAATTTCCTTACATCACAGGTTGCTGATAAATCAGTAAACACTTTGTTGCTGTTTTTTTATCTTTTCCTTTCAGGTCAAAGTGAGATCATAGATAATAGCTTAGTTAGATTTTTACAGACCTAAGAGATTCTCCCTCAGGTTTCAGTGCTTATAATTAAGATCAGTATTCACTTATTTTTTAAAATCAACATCAGTACTAGCAGGTATTGAAGCTGGATTAAATTAGTAGTGTGGTACACAATAATAAAGTATTCATCTTTTGTACTCATTTTTAAGCTCATACAATTTCATTTCACATTTCCACAGTATTCTTATCTTTCTGGCTTTGCCCTTTCCATTCATATATGATACACACTTCATTTATTATAAAAAATTTGTTAATACAAGTGACAAATTACAAAAATATAAGTGACATTTGGGATTTACTAAAAAAAAAAAAAAAGATGGAGACTCACCCAAGATCAGAAAGGCACTTGTTAAGATTAGTAACAATGGTCTACTGTAGAGTTTTTCTGTGTCTAAGGTTGTAGGGTCAAGGTTATATTTTTATGCCTTATCTGGGTAGGAAAGTCGTTACTAGCATAATCACACTGCCTTTCTTTTTAGATTTTAAAGGGACAAAAGTCTTTTAAAATGGGACTAGGGAATCCAAGGTTGCAGGCCTTGACATTGAAAGCATCCCTACTAGTTTAAAGTTTCTTTCTGAGAAACAGAGAGAAAACATGAGCTCACACTGTCATTCTTTCTTCCTTTACCTTCAGATGGCTTTGTTCCAGTTTGAGAATAAATTATTAAACATTTATTAATCACTTGCTTTGTGCCAGGCATTATGCCAAGTGACAGTGATACAAAAAGAGGCAAAAGACAATCCCTGCTCTCAACAAGCTTACAATCTAAAGGGGGAGACAACATGCAAATATATGCAAAGTAATCTGATGGGAATGGGATCTGAACCCCTAAAAAGAAAAGACCATGCCTTTGGGATCTGGACCTCAAAAAGGAAAAGTTGGCATTTGTCTGGGGCACCTAGCCCTTCCAGGTCCTTGTACCTTCCAGTCACTCCTAAATACAGAAGCCAGGTAGTGTGGGGATGACTGGGAGGTAACAGAGAAGGACCCAAAAGGGCTGCAGGGACCTGGGCTATGTGGGAAGGTCCAGGGGCTTTTCCTTTTAGGGGTTCAGATCCCATCCCCATTAAAACTATATACAGGATAAGAAGGAAATAGTTAGCATAGGGAAGACATTGGAATTAAGAAGAGTTGTGGAAGGTGGGATTTTAGTTGGAACTTCAAAGGAAGCCAGGGAGGTCAGTAGTCAGAATGGAGAGGGGAGAGTGTTCCAGGTATGGAGGGACAACAAGAGAAAATGACTCAAGTGGAGAGATGGAGTGTCTGTGGAACAGCCAAGAGGTCAGTGTCACTGTATCAAAGGCTACATGGTGGGGAATAAGATTTAAGAAGACTAGAAGGGTACAAGGGAGCTAAGTTATGAAGCAGTTTGAATGCTAAACAGGATATTTTGTATTTAATCTTGGGGGTAGTAGGGAATCAGTAGAGTTTATCCAGTAGGGAAGTTACATGACCAGAACTATGGTTTAGGAAAATCACTTTAAGTGGCTAAATAGATGATGGATTGGAGTAAGGAGAAACTTGAGGCAAGCATGCCCTGTTCACAAAATTGTCTGTTTCTTTCCCTTTGGCTTCAAGTTTCAAAGCCTTGCTTGGACTTGAAGGCCTGACTGGTGAAGGTACCACTTTTGTTTTTTCCGTTTCAATAATAGTCTCTGTGATCATGGCAACTGTTGCTGCGACCAGAAAGTACTGAACTTCCAAGTATCCTCCAAAGCCTAGTGCTTTTTCGCTCTGTCTCTCAGCATCTCTTCAGGTCTGCTATAAAATCTTTGCTTTATCCATCAACTAGCTATTGTAATATTCAAGGCATGAAGTGATGAGAATTTACATCCTCCTCCTACAGGCTCCATGTGATTACATTCAGCCTGTTAGGGAGCAGTGTATATCTTCAAAGCAGGGAAGATCTTCAAATTCCCTTAGGCTTATTAAGGGGCAGGGAAGATCTTCAAATTCCTATTGCTATTACATTCAGCCCCAAGATCTTTCATGTCCCTTACATAGTGCAAAAGTGGTAGAGAAGAGAAGGGGGAGTTTTTGAGAGATGTTACAAAGGTGAAATTGACAGGCATTGGCAACATCTTGGATATGAGGAGGATGAGAGATTGTGAGGAATCCATCATGACACCTGGTTTATGAGCTTGAGGGACTAGAAGGATTGTGTTGCCCTCTACAGTAATGTGGGAGTTAGGAATGGGGGGGAGGAGGGTTTGGGGAAAAGAAAATGAGTTCTGTTCTGGACATATTGAGTTTAGGATGTCCACTGGACATCCACTTCAATATGTCTAAAAGGCACTTGGAGATATAAGATTGGAGATAAGCAAAAAGATTGGGGCAGGAAAAGTAGATTTGAGAACTAACTTGTATCTTGATTCACCCAGTTAATAAACATTTATTTAGTGCTTACTGTGTTCCAGGCACTGAGATATATTTACTGGGGATACGAAGAAAAGCAAAAGATAGCCCTCACTCTAAAGGAGCTTACAGTCAGGTGGAGACAACATACAAGCATCTATGTAGAGAAAAGTTATATACAGGATAATTTGGAGACAGTCAGTAAAGGGGAGGTGTAGCACCAATGCAATATTGCCAGTGCCAACAGTCACTATAAATATGCCTGCTTAATGCTTGATCACAAAATTTAACATATTTTCCATATAGAAGACAAAAGCAAAACATTTATTCAGATACCAGAAAACCAAATCTCAAAACCAGTAAGCCGATTCCACCATAGTAGCAAAGAAGTTAATAAGGTATAACAGCACAGAGAGCCACAGCATCCTTTAGGCTTCCCACAAACCAGCAACAAGTCTAGCTGTCACAGCAGGTAGCAAACACCAACATTTACTCACAAGCCTAACTGTCTCCTTCGGATGCGTCCTCCCCTCCCACCATGTCTAACTGCTCTGACTCCTAGCTTCCTGTGGGCTCTGCACCACCCTTCAGCAAAGTCCTCCTCCTACAGACTCCATGTGATTACATTTAGCCTATTAAGGGGCAGGGTATATCTTCAAAGCAGAGAAGATCTTCAGATTCCCTTAGGCTTATTAAGAGTCAGGGAAAATTTTCAAATTCCCATTACCCATTACATTCATCCCCAAGATCTTTCATGTCCCTTACATAGCAAAAATACATTAACAGTACATTTCATTACATAGATTAATGAGAGTTTAGGGGTAACTTGTGGGGTAACTGGTGTCAACAGCACTTTGCAACAATATAACAGGGACAATAGAAAATAAGCACATAAAACAATATCTTAGGATGGGGGCTTGGACACTAGCACCCCATCTTTTTCCCATTGAACGAGTGGGGCTCAGAATCTTGGGGTAAGGGGTGAAGATCTCTTCTTCATAGTTATTTCTGGCTGAAATTGGATGTAAAGCTGTCCCTGCCCCAAGAGGTCCCATTTGAGAGGTCAGTTTTTTAGCTGGCATTTGGAGTTGGTTGATGCCAGGTCCAGGAGGTCCCATTTGAAAGATCAGTTCTTTTTTAATTTTTTTTTTTTTTTTTGCTTTTTGGAGGGGGGAAGGCAGGGCAATTGGGGTTAAGTGACTTGCCCAAGGTCACATGGCTAGTAAGTGTTAAATGTCTGAAGTCAGATTTGAACTCAGGTCCTCTTGCCTCCAGGGCTGGTGCTCTACTCACTGCACCACCTAGTTGTCCCCAAAAGATTAGTTCCTAAGCTGGCATCTGGAGCTCAGTTGATGCCAGGTCTAGGGGTGGCATATCACAGTCATGGACAGGGGCTGGCATCCAGCTTAAGTGATCAGGAATCTGCAGGTGGAGGGTACTAAGCCTGTAGGAAACAAATCTCAAAAACAAGTTTAACAGAGAAAAAAAGCCAAAAAGAGAGAAATATAGGGTCAGCCAAACTCATTATCATAGCCTCAGTCATGACAGAATATATGAGTTAAGGGTACAATTTGGTAGTTATCTTCTCCTTAATGAACAACAGATATGGTATTGTCTTTCCCATGTGCTATAATCTCTGCAGCCTTTGGAATATTGTTGAACTTCTGCTTTACCCATACTTTAGCTCCCAATTTAATTCTGTCCATAGAACCATACCCTTTAGTTTCTCTGATAGTTTTTTCAGAAGGAAGGTCAGTTTTCACATGGGGGTATTGTTTCACAAGGAATAATAATCACTTGAACTATTCTATCATTTTTACAAAACTGTATGGATTCTTCACTAAAATTTTGGAATGTCACAAGCCACTAGTACACCTGAATAGATGTCAACACAAGTACATATACATCTGCATCCTTTATCTTGGAGTAGGGGACCAGTATAATCTATTTGCCAGATTTGGACTGGAACTTTCCCTCTTGCTATTTCCCTAGTTAGTACCTGAGGAACAGTTTATTCCTTTTCCAATTGACATATGACATTCCTCTGTTATCTGTTTTTACAATGAATGAGAGATACTAATACTTTAGTCTTGTGCCCACTGGTGTGTGGCCTGGACCCCTAAATGGCCGGCCATTTGGTGGAGCCATTTTACTAGTACTGGATCATCAGTTCTTGTCAAAGTAGGGACAATATGATCAGTAGCAATCTTTGCTAGTTGATCAGCATGTGTGTTGTACTCACATTCTGGTGTGGTGAAGGCCACGTGAGTGTATACATGAAAAACTGGCAAATCAGTAGCAAAGACAAGTCCCATATATCTTCTCATAATTCTTTGCCTCAGACTTATTTACCATGAATTTCCCAATTTTGATTTTTCCACATGGACATCCATGTAGCCAACCCATTAGCTAGTGCTCATAAATCGGTGAATAAATGATACTGTCCTCCTTGTTCTGTTTTGATGGCTTGATGATGCACTGCCATAAGTTTACCATGCTGACTTCTACCTCTCCCATTACTCTCCAAAATCTGCCTAATATGTGGGTTATGGGCTACTGCTTTCCAGTATCTTTTATGACCTAAATACTTTGCTGTCCCATCAGTAAACCATGCATGTTTCTTCTCTTTTTCAGTTAATCCATCATAGCTGTCATTCCATTTTGCCAAGGTTTGTACCAGCTGTTGCTTTGGTTCAGGGGATGTATCGTTTCCCTCAGTATAAATGTTTGCTATAGATTAATGTAGAACGGAAATTCCACTTTTGCCTGTTTTAACTCTATTTTGAATGTAGCATTTCCGTTTAATTATGATGGCCTCTTGGGCCTGTCCAATTCTGTGAGGAGCTGGGGTACTCATTACTCACATCATAATTGGGATTCCAGGTCTTAGTATCACTTCGTGGCCCAGAGTCAGTTGTTCAGTCTCTACTAAAGCCCAAAATGCAGCTAACAACTCCTTTTCAAAAGGTGTATATTGAACTCCAGATGAAGGAAGTTTCCTAGACCAAAATCCTAAAGATACATTTCGGCTTTGTTATTTTTGCCATAAACTCCAGTTTGCATAATTATCCTGTACAGTCACTTGTAATTCCACCAGGCCATTTTGCATAGGCCATAAATCTAGGGCTAATAGTATAGCAGCCTTGCTTCTTCAAAAGCTTTACTTAGGTCCCCAATCAAATTTATATTTCTTCCAAGTAACTTTATATAAGGGTTTCAAAATCTGTCCCAGATGTGGAATGTGGTGTCTCCAATATCCAAATAATCCTATAAACTTTTGGGCCTCTTTCTTATTAGTGGGGATAGGAAAATCCTGAATCTTTTTTTGGGCTTACAGAAGATTCTCTTGAAGCCCCTTATTCCATTGTATATCCCAAAATTTTACATTTTGAGCTGGCCCTTGAATCTTTTCAGGGTTACTTTTCTACCCTTTGCTCAATTCTTCTCCACTTGTTTTACATTTTTTCATTGTATCATAATATCATGAGTGGGTAAGTTGTACACCAGGTAGCTTTAATTCATCCAAATGTTCAGCCACAATCCCATGACAAATAGTGGGGCTATGCAGATATCCTTGTGGTAAGCAGGTGAGAGTATATTGTCTGCCCTGCCAAATGAAAACAAACTGGTCCCATTGTTTAGAGTCTATTGGGGTGGTAAAGAAGGCATTGATTAAATCAATAACTGCATAGCAAGTTCCAGCACATTTCTGGATCCTTTCTATTAAGGTGATGGGATCTGGAACAGCAACATGCAAAGGGGAGGAGTCACCTTACCCAGTTGTCCATAATCCACTGTCATTATCCGTGTCCCATCTGATTTTTGTACTGGTCAGACAGGATTATTCCATTGTGTGGTTCTAGGGCCTAATACTTATGCTTTAACATATTCCTTTATAATATTGGTAATTTCATCTTGCCCACCTGGTACATGATACAGCTTTAAAGTAATTAAGTAATTACTTCATAAGGTTCAGGTAAAGTTTGGGTCCATTTTTATTTTTCCCAATAAAACTGTATTAATTCCTATGTTCCTTACTGCAAGTTGGCATTTTCCTTTAGGTAAATTCAGGGTCATACTTCTCAATATATCTATTTCAATGATATAATCAGGAATACGTACAATAACTGCAGTATATTCTTTCTTAGGCAGTTGTCCAGTTTTCATCATTAGTTTGATTTGTCTGATATTTCAGCCCCTCCCGCTCCTGTGATGGTAATGGGAGTTCCATGCTTGAATTTATAAATAAAGGAGGCCTCTGCCCCAGTATCTATCAATGCCCTGGTTACAGTATTTGATCCATATTTCCAATATATAGTCAGATTGATATGGGGTCTGTAATCTTGTCCATGTATTTCTTTAATCTGAACTGGGACTTGGCCAATTTCCTGTTCTTCCTGAAGGTGTGACGAACTTGGATATAATGGTTCAGGAGAATCTGTAGGGGCAGTTCTCACTTGCCTATTCCATCTAATATTAAGCCTCTTTTCTCTCTGGGGAGGATGGAAGTGGGGAGGAGCTGCTTGCCCCTCTCCATCCTTATAAGTTTGGCTGCCAAACTTATCCTTATAAGTTTGGCTGCCAGGAAACTCAGCCATAACTCTGATTAGTGGTTCATGAACTGAAGGGAGGAATTCATGGCCCCAGCTTGACCTCTTCCCCATCTGGCTGGTTTGGTTGGATTCTCTCAAGAAGGGACAGCTCCAGGAATCATTGCAGGAGGATTTGTTGGTAGCCTGTTAATCTTGATCAGCACCAGCAGTTGATGGGTAGGCTGCAGTGGTTCCAGAGGCAGGAAGTACAGCAAGAGCAAAACTTACATGGGGATGGGGAAGGAAGAGGAGAGACCCAAAAGGAATCCTTTTTAAGGAGATAGGTGATGCTTGAGGGATAAAGGAGATTTCTAGACATCGGCCAAGAGTGGGGGACGATCACAAAGCCTGTAGACTGCTCTTGCTGGGATGTTCAAGTGGAGTTTCTAGGATGTTCCCTTTGACCATCTGCATGGTGATGGAGCAGCTCCCCCTCAGCTCCAAAGCATGGAGGGGTATTCCTCCTTAACCTTAAAGTGAACCTGAACAGTGATGGGCCTTATCTTCAGATGCAGGGTAAGTGAGAGTTATACCAACTCTGGGCCATCTGGACAATGATGATGTTGTACCAGAGATGGTAGAGTGCACCGTGAAGGAAGGCAAAGGCTTGTAGAGGGTTTCAGCAAGCCAGCTATTACATTTCCATAGCACATTAAAGCTTTGTCACAAGATGGGCCCCAGGTGACAAAAGGGAGTTTTTAAAAAAAACCGGTGGATCACACTGGAAAACATTTCCACTACACTGGGTGAATGGAAGGATTGTGGTTCCCTCTACACTAAGATGAAAATTAGGAAGAGGGGTGCATTTAGAAGATTGGATTTTGGATATGTTGAATTCACCTGGGACAAGCATTGCCTACTCATCCCAGAGAAATGTTTTGAAACTATCATGTTCTGTGGATTTAGAATCTGTCAAGTGATTTTATGTATTATGCTAGATTTATTGCATGTGTAAGTGTATATCTGCTGAGTTTGGGGTCCTAGAACTATTACCTGGGACACTAGGTTAATCAGCTTTGCTCTGTCAAATGCAGATGTAATTTAATAAATCTAGATGTCAAATGTGTCAAAACTTTTTTTCTCCCTTTTTTTGGGCAAGCAATTGCAAATTTCCAAACCCTGGTTAGAAATGCCAAGAGTTTGATAACTGCCTGGCATCTTGGGCTTTATAGTTCACATGCTCAGACATTCCCTTCCCACCCAAGAGAAGGGATTTGGGCCTCTGAAGATCTTTGAGGTGTAATTAAATTATATCCCAGAGGTCTTTTTTTTTTTTTTTTTTTTGCTTTTTGGAGGGGGGAGGACAGGGCAATTGGGGTTAAGTGACTTGCCCAAGGAAAAATGGCTAGTATGTGTTAAGTGTCTGAGGCTGGATTTGAACTCGGGTCCTCCTGACTCCAGGTCCGGTGCTCTATTCACTTTGCCACCTAGCTGCCCCCAGAGTTCTTAAAGAGACAAAATCTGTGAGACAGACTGAGAGGAAAATTGTGGGGTCCTTAACAGTTGAATAGTAGCAACTGCAATGGAATCAGCCACCCTTAGCCTGCTTGGGATTTTAACAAGCGGAGACAATAAGCACAGAGGTATTAGGAAGAAGAAAAAGTAGGACAGATCGAGGAGGACCGTTAATCCTCAGGAATCTCAGAGCTGAAGTCACTAGGTTTACCCACCTCCTTGGAAACTGAGAAGTCTCCAAACAAGAAATGGTTGCTTTTCCCTAACTTTTCCCTCTGGAGCCTATTCATTAACAGATGGAATAGCATATCCTGTATTGCTTCTTTGCCCCCAAATTTTTGGTAACATGAATTTTAACTACATGCCATAAGTAGTCCAGGGACAGCTAGACTATAAATATAAATTAAGGTAGAGAGCCAGGCATTCCTAAATGTTGGTAATTTTCCTAACTGGGAACTCTGAGCAATTGTGATTTTACTTTTTGTTTATTTTGATACTATATATTTCGTATAGTTTAATATGTTGATGTTTTAAACTTTTTGTTTAATAAAAAATCTTCATAAATAAACAGAGGAGAAAACACATGAACGATGAGCATGAGGTGCTTTTATATTGCCCTTAGGCTAATTAGGATGAAGTAATTGTTTTTAATAGGGTATCGCTGATTAAATGTCCAGAGACAAAGGAGATAGGGAGGAAAGGGCTGTAGTGATCATCCTTCACAGGGAAATCCACATGCATCCACTGTTATTAAAAATCTCACAGTCATTCAACCACAGCAGTATATTATTGATATTAAGAAGGTAGGACTTTGTTTCAGGGAGAAGCTTGTGATCATTAAAGGAGCCTAATCATTTCCTTAATGCAGTTCACTCCACTGTCTTCTTTCTGTTTAATTCTGGACCCCACTTATTTTCCATTTATATCATCTGTCCCAGATGTACATATTGATAGGCAAATTCAATAGATTGTCCATCCAGTTACGTTTTGTAAACTAGGTGATAGACATGCTTCAACCACTTGGTCTTTCCTTGGTTAGGTCAAACTGTTATCAAGTGGGTATAGATTTCTCCCAGGGATTGGTGCAAACCAATGTTGTCTACAAATAGAAGCATCTAAAAAGAACCTCACAATCTCCTGGGAACTCTTTCTTACTTTGGACTCTGCTAGCATTATTTGCAATAGAAAAAATGCTTGGAAGTATTAGCCATAGTGACATTTAAAAAGTTCAAAAGACATAGTTTCTAAGTAATTAGTCATTGTGTTAATACTAGCATTTTATTAATAAAAGGAATGGTATTTTGACCATCTCTCTCTTGAACTAAAGATGACTTATGGCAGTGAATTAACAGCTTATATGCCCTTGGAAGAATGGGTGTTCCTGAGAGTGGCAATCAACTCTTAACTGGTTGACCATGAGAAGAATGAATATTACAATGAGAGACGGACCTATTCTGAGGGCTTGGTGATATTTATTATGTCATTTACTTCTAAATTGCCTTAAACCTTGGGCAGTCTAATCAAAGAATTTATCTTCACCCATACTGGGTAGTACAGTATGGTCAGGAATTCAACTAGGAAAGATGGTCTAGGTCAGCTAATTTTTTGACCAAGGTCAGTAATGTCCTTCAAAGGCTGGGCTTTGAACAAGGAAACAGGACAGGGAAAAAGCCTGTATCTCTCCCATAATTGGTTATCAGTAATCATTTCTCTCAAGAATAATGAGAGATTAATCAACAGAAATAAGTAATAGCAAGCTCTTGTGTTCTCTACACCTTTCAGTCAATTATACTGTAAATACGGGCCTCTTATAGAGAATCATTTGTATAAAATCTAACTAATTTTTAAATTCTTTTTTAGTGAATAAAAATACAGATTAAATGAAAAAGAGGAAAATGCTGACTAAAATATTCATTTTATATGTATGTGTATCTATTTCCTCATCTTTAAAGTGGGGATACTAATAGTGCTGACCTTGAGAGATTTTTATATCAAATGAGATAGTAATTGATATAATTGTTGTTCAGCTGTTTTCAATTTTTTTTGTAAAGATAATGGAATGGCTTGCTGTTTCCTTTTCCAGTTCATTTTGCAGATGAGGAAACTGAGGCAATTATGGTTAAGTGACTTGTCCAGGGTCACACAGCTAGTAAGTGTCTGAGGTCAGATGTGAACTCAGGAAGATGAGTCTTCTAGACTCCAGGCCTGACACACTATCTATTGTGCCACCTATGTGCCCTTAGTATAAGTAATAAATGTTATAAACTAAAAGCACTATTTAATATTACTTAGGATTATTATAAGATTTTATTTCCTATGTAAAATTTGAGATTCCTAATATGCACACTTTACCTCATTTATTTTAATGTGCTTACTGTGGTGACTTTTTTCATGATGAGGTATAAGGATTGACTTGATTGTAATAGAGGATAAGTTTTGGGGAAGGGTAGGAAATCAGGTAAGAATGATTGTATGTTATTAGATTATAAAGAGCCTTAAAAGTCAATCAAAAATTTGATGTATTGAGGAATGAGAGCCATTGATTTTTTTTTTAAAAGCTGGGCTTGTTCTAATGAAATCAGAGCTCTAGGAATGACTTAATTTGGTCATTTAGGATGGATTGGAATGGGATGCAACTAAAGGTAATTAAGAGCCAGTTCGAGTTGTTCTGTGATGACTGATTTCTCTCTTTTGCTTTTACTTCCTTCTTTGACACGTAACGTTATATCCCCAGAGCACTAACTCAAACTGGCATATAAGGATAGAATGTTCTTATACCCATTTTTCATCACAGGTCTCCAACTAGCCAGTGATTCATCAAGTTGAGAACTGGGCTCTATTTCCTTTTTACCATATAGTGAAGCCCCTAAATGGAACCTCTGCTTTCCTTTTCATACAAAAAAATGAGTTTAAATAGCCCCTGTCATAAATAGAATACCCCAAACAATTATGCATGCTGCTGCCTACCACTATATGGTAGAGTTGTTACCTTAGCAGATTGTCCATTCTATAAAGTTATACTTAAAGTCAATTAATAAATGTTTGTTGAATGAATACCAATTTTGCTTATCCTTAGATACCATATAATTGCTCACAGGTCAAAATTCATTGAAAAAAGTAAATCAGAATTAAGGCAATAATTTGAACAAAAAACTTTTGCTCCAGTTTTTGGAAAAAAACAAAAGCAAAACATTGAATGGAGTAGGCTTTTGTCTGAGTTATGTGAATTCATTTACTGCTTTTTTTCTGATAGTAAAATTCTGTTCACAGTGGCTTTTCTTTCATTTTTATATATAATAAAGTCCCCCAAAATGAAAGAGAAAAAGGAAAATTTCCCCAAGATGAGAGAGAAGGAGAAGAGAAGGGAGGAGAGGAGAGGAGAGGAGAGGAGAGGAGAGGAGAGGAGAGGAGAGGAGAGGAGAGAGAGAGAGAGAGAGAGAGAGAGAGAGAGAGAGAGAGAGAGAGAGAGAGAGAGAGAGAGATTTTTGCAAACTACCTTGGGATTAAACTATATCAGTATATTTTTAATGACAATTAGTTCGTGGTCCCTGTAACCAAATTAAAAGCAGAATCATTTTATTGTCCAGTGTGTTGCTAAGCAATACAGGACAAATTTAAATGATGTTGATGAAAATAAATCTTTTATCTTACATATTGTATCTGCTAAGAAAACTGAATGTTCTCATTCATAATAAATTTGAGATTTTATTTTTTATATACTTTGCCCTAACCTCTATGGAGTTAAACTAGAAATACGTAATTGCCTTAGGTAGTGTGCTTCTATAGAATTAATAAGCAAAGTGCTTCAGACAATATTTTGAGCATTTAACCAGATGTTTAGACAATTCATAAATTCCTGTCATAGGAGTCAACTTCTGACTATTGAGGATTGGCATGGTATTTTATGGTAGGTTCCCATGAATCATCTATCAGGGTTATAAGAGCACTTTTTTCCATTAACATATGTTAATGCTTTAAAGTTACCTGGGTAGATTATTAATGCCAAAAATGAAAATGAATATGTGAGCATTGCGTAATACTTTTCAAGAGAATAATTTGCTTCCCCCTCTCCCCCAAAGTCTTTAAATAGGTGAAAGGAGTTCAGAGGAATAACTAATAATGTAGGTCATTCTGACACTCCAAGGTAGATGTAGACTTGCCAGTGAACCAAGGATGGTGGGTATAATGGCATGAATAATCAGGTCATTTGCTTCAGGATTAGTTGATATATCATCATCAACTATCTAAATGAGTGGATTTAATTTATGGTTCCTTTTATCCTCCAACTAAAATAGTCACTCAACCTACTTAACTTGTTATGTAGGCAGTAAAACAAAGATACCCACCCACCCACACCCACCCACACACACACACACACACACACACACATCTCATCCACAGCCCCCAAATAAACAAATAAATAAATAAACAAATAAATAAAATCAGAACAACAAGCAAAAAAACTGTAGAATGTCAAAAGATTTAATAATTGTATATGACAGTTTCTTCTAGTCTTATTACATAGATATTCTTAAATTGGAGTTGTGATCTTTGAAAAATATATATAATTTATTTATTTTTAGTTTTCAACATTCACTTCCACAAGATTTTAAGTTTTAAATTTCTCTTCCCCCCCCCTCCCCAAGGCGGTGTGTAGTCTGATATGAGCTCTACTTATGCATTCATATTGAACATATTTTCATTTTAATGATATAAAGAAGAATTAGAACTAATGGGAGGAACCACAAGAAAAAAGAAACAAAACAAAACAACGACAAAAAAGGAAAGCAAATAGTATGCTTCCATCAGCATTCAGATTCCAGACTTCTTTCTCTGGATATTTTCCATTGTGTCTTTTGGAGTTGTCTTACATCCTTGCATGGCTGAGAAGAGCTAAGTCTATCAAAGTCTGTCATCTCACAATGTGACTTTTACTGTGTACGATATTCTCCTGGTTCTGCTCGTTTCACTCAGCACCAGTTCATATAAGTCTTCTCAGGTTTTTCTGAAGTCTACCTGCTCATTATTTCTTATAGTACAATAGTATTCCAGTACATTCATATACCACAGCTTGTTCAGCCATTCCCCAATTGATGAACATCCCCATAATTTCCACTTCTTTGCCACCACAAAAAGAGCTGCTATAAATTTTTTTGTACATGTGGGTCCTTTTCCCCTTTTTATGGTTTCTTTGGGATATAGCCCTAGAAGTGGCATCACTGGGTCAAAGGATATGCACAATTTTATAGACCTTTGGGCATAGTTCCAAATTGTTCTCCAGAATGGTTGGATCAGTTTGGAGTTGTGAATTAAAAAAAATATTTTGGAATTGTTTTTTTAGTATAATTTGTTTTCTTCACGATCTTATTTATTTTGTACATTTAAAAACATTATTCCAAGGAGTCTGTAGGCTTCAGCAAACTGCTAAAGGGGTCTATCATACCTAAAAGGTAAGAACTCCTATATTAGAGTATTCAAAAGTTAGAAAACATGCTTTTGTATGTTGACCTTTTAGATTGTGTAAGGAAAACTTTTTAATTTAATGATTTAGTTTAAAAAGCCTACATCTATGAATAATTGGTTACTTCAGACCTTGAGTCCAAGAGCCTTATTAATAGTAATGCTCCCCAAACTACCAGACCTGCTTCCAGCCCAGTCCCTACAGCCATCATTGACTGGACAAATCATTATGGAGAGGAAGCCCACCTTTCCCATCACCACCACCACCATCTACCGAACAGTGGACAGATGGGCACATGAAGCCTTTGGAGTGGCTGCCATTTATATTGCTGCTGCTGTGATCCAGGAACTGTGCTAAGCAGTTTTATAAATATCACCTCATTTAATCCTCACAACAGCTCTGCAAGATATTTGCTATTATCATCGCCATTTTACAGTTGGGGAAAATGAGGCAGAGGTGAAATGACTTGCCCAGAGTCACATAACTAAGAAATGTCTGAGGTCTGATTTAAACTGAGGTCTTTCTGACTGTGTTACCAGATGCCTTTAAATAGAAGGAGATCCTATGCAGAGACATAGAGTTGAGAGAGATAGCAACCCAAATTCAGGGAAGAGCTAGTAGGCCAGTTTGGGTGGAATGTAGGTTATATAGATGGAAGTAATGTGAAATATGACTGGAAATGTATACTGGAAATAGATGATCATTTTATATTAGGTATTTTAAGTAGTATTTTTTAGTAATTATTATTTTACCTCAAAGACAACAGGGAACCATTTAAGACTTTTGAGTGTGTTGAGTGACATTTTGAGTCTTTTGAGTGGCATAGACCTGTGCTGAAGGTTATTTAGGCAGCTAGATGGAAGATGGACTGGAAATGGGAGAGTCCAGAGACAAGAATACCACCTGTGAGGCTAGTTCAGAATAGTCCAGGTAAGAAATTACAAGGCATTGAACTAGAGTAGCAGCTTTGTGAGTCAAGAGAAAGGAACAAATGGAAAAGATTTTGTGGAGGTAGAACTGAAAAGATTTTGTGACTGATTGGCTATGAGGGATGTCATGGAAGGGAAAGAAAAGAGTCAAGGATGACTACAAATTTGTGACTGGAAGGATAATAGAGTTTTCCCCAGAAAAAGGGATAGGTAATGACTTCTCTTTTGGACTTGTTAAATTTGAAATAATTCAGTATCTGAGTAGGGGTCAGGAGTAAGCTGATATTGTGGGACTTTATGATAATGTGCTCCAGAAAGAGATTAGAACTGGGTAAATAGGTTTGGGAATCATGGTATTAAGATGATAAGCCTTTTACCAAGCAGTTCACCAAGAAGGGGTTGTACTGAGGAAAGAGGAGAAAGAATAAAGCCTTGAAAGACATGTGAGATACAAATGTCTTGCTGAAATCCAGATGTTCATTCCTCAACCCTTTGCAGTCTAGCTTCTTCTGACTTCATCACACAACTGAAACTGATTTTTCCAAAGTTACCAAGATGTCTTAGTTGCCAAATCCAGTTGTCTTTTCTCATTTCTTATCCTCCTCAACCCACTGGCTTTGGCACTATTTGCTGCTGTCCCCTCGTGGATACTCTCATTCCATAGACATAGCATATTGAACATGTTCAAAACAGAACTCATTTTTCCTCCACCAAAACCTCCTCTCTTCCAACTTCCATATTTTTGTCAAAGATATATCACCATTCTTCTAATCTCCCACATTCATAGTACTGGCTTTATCATGACTTCCTCATTCTTCCTCACCTCACATATGGCAAACAGTTGCCAAAATTTGCTTTCTCTACTTTTATAGCATCACTAAAATCTTACCCATTCAGAGTCAGTACCATTTATAGAATGCTGGACTTGGAGTCAGTACAAATACTGACCCAAAAGCTTTCTAGCTGTGTAATCTCAGGTTAGTCACTTAATTTGTCTTCCTTGATTTGTTTTTCTGTGAAGTGAGGGGGTTAGATTGCATTGCCTCTGTGGTCTCTTATGGCTCTAAGTCTGTGATCCTTATGGCTCTAAATCTATCTTGGAGGGCTGTCATGAGGCTACAGTGCCCTAATACATGCAAGGTTTGTTGCAATTCTTAAGTGCTATCTAAATGTTATCTGTTATTATCATTGTCCAGACCCTTATCACTTTTCCCCTAACTTATTGTAACCCTAAATGGTTTCCTTGCTTCAAGTCTTTGTGCACTTAGGTCTGTTTTACACACAGCTGCCCAAGTTATCCCCTCCTCAGTCACCCTTATTGGCTTCCTGTTCCTCTGGGATAAAATTAATCGTTCTGGTAGCTTCTAAAACCCTCCGCAACATGACCCTAACTTTTCTTTCTAGCTTCATTATTCATTACTCTTCCTCCCATAGTCTGAGATCTAGCTAAAATGTCTCCATTCTTTTCTTCATACACAGTATTCTGTTCCCCATATGCATGCCTTCACATTGGCCATCCCCCATCCCCTGGGATTTATTTTCTCTCTACCCTTGCTTCTTTCAAGACCAACCATAAGTATTGCTTTTTACATGAAGTCTTTACTAGATGGTACAGTGGATAGAGCCTGGACTTGGAGTCATGAAGTCCTGAGTTCAAATCCAACTTCAGATACTTATTAGCTGTGTGACCCTGGTCAAGTCACTTAACTTCTGTCTGCTTCAGTTTCCTCTGTTGTAAAATGGATATGATGATAGTAGCACCTGGCATATAGTAGGCACTCAATAAATGCTGGTCCCCTCTGTTTTCCTCAAGTCACATTGCCTGTTTTATTAAACTACATTGTATTTAATTACTTAGTGTTTATTCTCCTAATGTTTACTCTGCATATGTTATAATTAGTCAATAAGCATTTATTGAGCATTTACTACATAACCACACACTGTGCTAAACACCAATGGTACTAGGGACATCAGAAAAAAGCCCCCTTCACTTCTCTGGACTCTTTCCTCTCCTCAGACTACTTGATCTCTCAGATTCCCTTAACCTCTAAAGCCTGTGATCCGACATGATAATGAGCTTAAGATGATGATGATTAGAAATGTTCCCGGTGCCACACAATTCTTTTTTTCTTTTGTAATTTTGTTGTTTTGTTAGTGATAGTCATTTTAGCTTCCTAAGGCTTCTTGGTCTCTAGCTGTTCAATTATTACTTTTTTCTCAATATTGTAATTATATTTTCAAATGACCTAAGTCAGTACTTTTTCTTTGTACTTTGTAGTTCCAGTAAAATATTTGTATTAATTATCTGGGACTTAGTATTTTAGGTATGTCAAATCAACTCTAACCAAAGGACACCAGAGTGATCAGTGTAAAAGACTGACCATGCACTGGTATGACTGAGACCACAAAGGCAGACAAAGAGCCGGGATCTGTCTTCACATTGGTTACTAAGTGGGGCTTTGAGGGTGCAGAGGAGGCTGCAGACAGAAGACCAGGGACACATTCTTAAGTGGGTAAACTAGAAAGACTATCCAGAGGTTTTAGGAGGTGTGATCAGGAAGAAGCTCTGTGTTCCAATGTATACTCTAATTATATGTAGATTTGTAGTGAATTCAGTCAGAATGGCTGCATTCTTCATCCCCATTAAACAATGTATATATAGAAGCCAAGACAGCCACCCAAGACAGACTTGGAAGGGCCGCAATTGGTGGTATTATAGGGGGGTTAGGGGACCCAAGAGAAGAGGACAGTGTGTAGTTGACCTGGTTTACCAAGCAGTCAGGATGAGGAAAAGAGGAAAGAGTGACTGCTGGGGAGATGGCTTGGTATCTGATCTATCGTAGAACTACAGGAGCCAATGTGGTTTAGTAGAAAAAGCATAAACTGGAAGCTGGAGTCAGGTTCTGGATGCAGCACTGATATTATCACCTTGGAAATTAGTTTTACCACCTGGTAAGTGAGGTTTTTAGACTAGATGATATGCTAAATCCCCACAAGCTCTGATGCTGTGAGGTAGGAATAGGTTAATGAGGTATAGATAGCTTTCTGAAATTTGATTAGAACTGGATTAGTCTTTAGAAGAGTATATGTGGTATAGATCAAATGGATTTTTAGCTTCACTTCCTTTTTTCCTATCAAAAGAATTCTCTCATCTCTTTTGACCTCCAGCCTTTTCCTTCCACCCTTAGCCCTTTCTTTTGCCTCTGCCTTTGCCTTTCTAACTTTGGCTCTACATTCTTTTGTCTTAATCGAGAAATAAATGGAAACATGGGAAAAAAGAAGGAAAAGTAAACATAAAAATAACAAAGCAAAAATTAAATAAGTGAGTTATACCATGTTTTTTACTTATAAGCCCTGTGAGATAAGGTTGGTGTATATTTTAGCCTGATTTGTCACCTGCAAATCCACTCCACCATTCTTTATGGAAGATGGCATGAGTATATCTATTTTTATTTGTTTTGCTTAAGACAAATACTGGTTTATAATTACTGTACAGAACAACATGAATTCCTTGTGGATTTTAAGTTTATAGCTTTAAAGCAAAAAAAAAATCTAGAACCACTAAAGCACAGTGGGCTGGATTTAAGACTTTAATACTTAAAGCAACCAAGTGTGAATCTCAAGTAAGATTATTTAGCAACATCTCCAGTATTAATCATCACTCTGCAACATGTTTCCAATCATTTAGAAGACATTTTAAGAAATTCTCACCCCAAACTTCTTTTCACAATAGTACAAAAGTTTTAAAGCAACTATATCTGAGGAATTGTGGATCACTAAATGGTAATTCCTTTTTTTAAAGGTCAGCACAATTAGATTTTGGCAAGATTGAGACTTCAGTGTCTCTTGGTATATTCATCAAGACAGATAGGCCAGTAGTTTGCAAGTGGTCATGAACAAAACAGGTTAGTAATGCATTGATACCAGCACAAATAGATTGCCCTCATCACCACATAGCCAAAACAGTCATGAAATCAGTGTGTTGCTGTAAACACTAGTGGCATGATATAATGAAGTTGTATTCCATTAAACACTTGTATACAGGGGAACAAAATGTCATCACCTGAGTGTGGCTGCATTTCTGTGATACAACCTCATCTGTTCCATCAGCTAGTTTTGTTCTGATCAATAAGCAGTTTTCTGTGGCCTTTCACTGCTGTCAGATGTCATTGAATGATGTAAATGCACATCAGAAACTAGAAACTTGACAGCTCACCCAGACTGAGAATGGAAAGAGGAGAGGGAAATCACTGGAATAGACATAGTTGACAACTGACTTCTACTATGTATAACTGATTTCATATTGTAGCAGACGAGACTTTTTTCCCCATATAAACACGCAGCAAAATGATCCTGGCATATGCACAGTATGTAATAGGTATTTTAAAATAGTTTTGGGGGAAGAAAACTGAGTATAAACTTTAGCATATTAACTGTTCATTGTTAGCACAATATGCTAGTTGATTCAATTCAGTAAGTCAAGACCAAGTTATCTGTTGCAGGTAAGCTTCCCTTAGAGCAGGGATTCTTTTTTTTTTTTTTTTACTTTTCCAGACTCTGCTTTTATTTGTCTTTTTTTTTAAACAAATGCTTTATTAACTTCTGTTTTACATCATTCATTTCCGCCAGATTTTGAATTACAATCATTTTCCCCCCATTATTCCCCTACCCGACCTCCCAGAATAGTAGTCCCACAAGATATCGCTTCCTCCAATCTGCTCTCTCCCATACCTTCTCCCATACCCCCATCGACTTTTCCATTAGAGGAAGGTGAGTCTTTGTGTCCCAATGCCTGCACATCTTATCTCCCTATTACAAGCAAAAGAGTATTAATAATAGTATTTATATATATTTGAAACATTTAATGTTACGACCTCGAATTTCAGATCCATTTCCTTCCTCCCTTGTCACCCATTCCCTCTTGGGAGATAAGTAATTCAGTATGTGTTGTACATGTCTAGCTATGCAAAACATTATCATAGTAGATATATTGTACAAGGCTGCTTCTAATTCCCTCCCACTCATCCCACCCCACACCTGGTCCATTCCCTACATGATCCTGTCCCTCTTCTATAGTGGGTACTTCCAACCTCCCCTCCCCCCAAGGATGCCCTCCCATCCATCATCCCTCCTCCCATCCCCCTTCCCTCTATCCTGCTGCAGGTTGAGATATCCCATTTAGTATGTATGTCATTCTCTCCCTGAACCAAATTCAATGAAAATGTGGATTTGCCTTTTTTTTCCCTTCCTATTCTCCCCCTCCCTTGCAACCACTTCCCCTTGCTTCTTCTACATGAGATAGTTTACCCTACCCTGTCTCTCCCCATATCCTCTTGCCTCTTTCCTCTCTCACCTCATAATTTCATCCCTTGAGTATTCTCCCTTCCCAACAAATTCAACCTATGCCCTCTATCCATATATAACTGTAACCATATACACACACATTCACATATGTATTCATATGACCATACACCCTTCTTCCATTATTTTCATAGTGAGAAAGATATCATCACTCACAGTTATTGCTTTTCCCTATAGGAATGTAAATAGTTCAACTTTGATAAGTTCCTTTTGATTTCTTTTCCCTGATTACCTTCTCAGGCATCTCTTGCTTCTTATGTCTGGATGTCAAATTTTCTATTCAATTCTGGTTTTTTCCTCAAGAATGCTTGAAAGTCCTCTATTCCACTGAATGACCATATTTTCCCCTGAAACAAAATACTCAGTTTTGCTGGGTAGGTGACCCTTGGGTTCATTCCCAGTTCTTTTGCCCTCTGGAATATCATATTCCATGCCCTTCGATCCCTCAGTGTAGAAGCCACCAGGTCCTGGGCTATTCTGATTGTGTTTCCACAATATTGAAATTGTTTCTTCCTGGCTGCTTGTAGTATTTTCTCCTTGATCTGGGGATTCTAGAACCTGGCTATAATATTCCTGGGAGTTTTCTTTTTGGGATCTTTCTCAGGAGGTGATCTGTGGATTCTTTCAACCTCTATTTTGCCCTCTGGATCTAAAACATCAGGGCTGTTTTCCTTGAGAATTTCTTGAAGGGTGATTTCTAGGTTCTTTCCTTGATCATGGCTTTCAGGTAGTCCAATAATTTTTAAATTGTCTCTCCTGGATCTATTTTCCAGATCAGTGGTGTTTCCCATGAGATATTTCATATTGCCTTCTAATCTTTCATTTGTTTGGATCTGCTTAACAGCATCTTGATTTCTCATAAAGTCATTAGCTTCCATTTGCTCCAGTCTAACTCTGAAGGAATGAATCTCCTCAGTGAACTTTTGAGATTCTTTTTCCATCTGGCAAATTCGACTTTTTAAGGCATTCTTCTCCTCATTGCCCTTTTGGGCCTCCTTTGCCATTTGAGTTAGTCTATTTTTTAAGGTGTTGTTTTCCTCAGTCAGGCTGTTGACCCTCATTTCATACTTTTCCTGCATCCTTCTCATTTCTCTTTCCAGTTTTTCCTCCACTTCTCTTATTTGATTTGTAAAGTCCTTCTTAAGGTCCTCTATGGCCTGCAACCCGCTCATGTTTTCCCCTGGGGCTTTGGAGCAGGACTTCTGACCTCACAGTCCTTTTCCTGCTCTATGCCCCCAAAATAGGAGTCTAGGGTTGCATTTTTCTGTTTCCTTTGCCTTGGCATGTTGCCACTTAATTGCTTGACTTTTGAGCTTGTTGCCACACTATGGCTTTAAGGCCAGATAGAGGAATTTTCGTCCTGAATGTGTGGGGGGCAACTTCCGTTTCTGGCAAGCTGTAAACCCACCCATGACTTCCACCATAGATCACAATCCAGATCCAGGGAGGTTAAAGCAAGAGCGATTACCCCCCAAGACTGATCGCTGGATTTCCCTACAAATTTGCAGGCCGGGAGCTGGAGCTGCCTCTGAAAACTACAAAATGGCATTTGTCCTCAGTGGCTTCTAGCCCCCAGGGGAGGGAGCCGACGGAATCCCTAAATACCAGTCCCAAAGTCCATAGGACGCTAAGCTCTTACTTTGTCCTAGGCATGTTTATGTTGATAATTCTGGAGTCGCCACAGCTCCTGGTGTTCTGGGGTTCCTCCAGCCAGCTGCTGGCTCTGCCGCCCTGGGGCTAAAACCTCGGCTCACGTGGACCTGGGCTTGGCTCGGCAACTGCGCTCTTCTGCGCTGCCAGGTCCCAGACCTCTGCGCTGGTCCTTCCTGCAGGGCTGCTGGGCTGTCCTCAGCGGGAGGGTAGCTTCTCTGTGTCGTTCTGTGGGTGCTGGGGCTCCAGAAGTTGTTCAGAGTCCCCTTTTACATAGTTTGGGGGGAATCTGGGGGCAGAGTGGTTTGGACGAGCTGTTTCTACTCCGCCATCTTTAGAGCAGGGATTCTTAATCTAGAGTCCCTGTATTTGTTTTACAAATGTTTTGAAAATTGTATTTTAATATAATCAGATTCTTTAGTAATCCAATGCATTTTATTCTGTTCGTTTAAGAACATCATTCTGAGTAGGGATCCATAGGTTTTACCCATTTCCTAAAGGGGTATATGACACTAGCTAAAGAAAATAATGATAATAATTTTTTTTTCTTTTTGGAGGGCAGTTGGGGTTAAGTAACTTGCCCAAGGTCACACAGTTTGGGGGGTGTGTGTGTGTGTGTGTGTGTGTGTGTGTGTGTGTGTGTGTGTTAAGTGTCTGAGGCCAGATCCAAACTCAGGTCTTTCTGACTCTTGGCCGGCGCTCTACTCACTGTACCACCTAGCTGCCCCAAATAATGATAATAATTAACATTCATATGGCACTTTATGGTTTATACTTAGATAATTAGTAAAAATGTTTTTGTCACTATTGAACAGATAAGGAAATTGAGGCTCAGAGACCTGGACAGCATAGTATAATGAAAAGAAGATTGGATTTATAGTCATGAAACCTCTGTTCAAGTCGTTCCTGTGCTACTTTACCTACATGATCATACAAAAGTCACTTAACCTTTCAGTGCCTTTGTATTCTCATATGTAAAATAGGGAAATTGACTTCAGTCAATTCAACAAGTATATATTAAACTTCTGCTGTTACAGGCACTGTGTTAAGTCGCTGAGGGATACAAATTTAAAGAATCAATCAATCCCTGTTCACTTTGTTCAAGACCAATACTACTGCTCTAGGTCCTTGCAGAAGTAGAACAGCTATTCAGTGAGAAGTATAAAGCAGTGTGCCCGTGATTATCACAATCCACTTAAAAGTAATTACCTTTGGTAGGCAAAAACAATTCTTGATTGTATCAGTCAGAACTGAATGTAAAAAGGGTTTGAACATCTCCTTGAATCAGCCAAAACCATTGGTGAGAAACTTGATCATACTCTTAAGAATTTATATAAAAGGGAGGAGCTATCTAAGAACCAAATAGAAATTCTAAGGATCTGAAACCATTGAGAAAGCAGTGAGGTCATACAGAACTGATCCAGAAAGAACCAGCAGCCCAGGAATCATTAACAAAAAGGAAAAGAGAAGGTAGAACTGAAAAGGGATGGAGAAGGGAAATAGATGTTGAGGAGGGCCACTGGCTCTACAGCCCTCTTGGAGCAGGAACCTTGAGTGAATACTGCCAACATACCTACCCACTGAAGGACTGGAGTGTTTCTCTTTTTTTTTAAATTAAATTTTATGGTTATTTTTAGTTTACATCATTCATTTACACAACATTTTTTTTTTTATTATTAGTTTATTAGTTTAGTTTCAGTTAGCAAGATTCAATTCCATAGTTCCTTGATTTTCAAATTTCCTTTACTTCCCTCCCCCTCCCCTCACGGCAGCATATAGTACAGTATAGGGTCTGCAAATGCATTCATATTAGACATTATTCCAATTACAAAGGCATATTGTACTAGGTGGGATGAAAGATGGTAAGGAAGAAATAAGACCAAACAATGAGAAGAACAAGATCATTTAGGTTGCTTCCATCAGGATTCAGGCTCAGTTCTTAATAGTTATATCTCTGGATGACACATTTCTCACTTTCTTGAGTCATTCGGGATTAACTTATATCACTGCATTGCTGAAAAGAGTCCAGTCTGTCATAGTTGGTCATCACAGATATGGTATGTCTGTGATTGTATAGAAATTTCTTCTGATTCTACTCTTCTCACTCAGCATCAGTTTGTATAAGTCTCTCCAGGTAATTATGAAATCCGATACCTCCTCGTTTCTTATAGCACAATAAAATTCCATTACATTCATATACCACAACTTGTTTAGCCATTCCCCAATTGATGGGCACCCCTTTAGTTTCCAATTCTTTGCAACCACAAAAAGGGCTGCTAAAAATATTTTTGTACATATGGGTCTTCCTCCCACATCTATGATCTCTTTGGGATATAACCCTAGAAGTGGTATGGCTGGGTCAAAGGGTATGAAATTATTTATAATCCTTTGGGCATAATTCCAGATTGCTCTCCAGAATGGTTGGATAAGTTCACAACTCCACCAGCAATGTATTAGCGTTCCAATTTGCCCACATCCTCTCCAGCATTTGTCACTTTCTTGTTTGTCATCTTAGCCAATCTGACTGGAGAGATGTGGTATCTCAGAGTTGTTTTGATTTGCATTTCTCTAATTAATAGTGATTTAGAGCATTTCTTCATATGCTTATAGATATCTTTAATTTCTTTCTCTGAAAATTTCCTGTTCATATCCTTTGACCACTTATCAATTGGGGAATGACTTGTATTCATATAGATTTGGCTCAGTTCTCTATAAATTTTAGAGATGAGTCCTTTATCAGAGACACAAGTTGTAGAAATTCTTTCCCAATTTCCCACCTCCCTCTTGATCTTGGTTACATTGGCTTTGTTTGTACAGAAGCTTTTCAATTTAATGTAATCAAAATTATCCATTTTGCATTTTATAATGCTCTCTAATTCTTGTTTGGTCCTAAAGTCTTCCCTCTCCACAAATCTGTCAGGTAAACTATTCCTTGCTTTCCCAGATTGCTTACAGTATCATCCTTTACACCTAGATCATGCACCCATTTAGACTTGATTTTGGTATATGGTGTTAGATAGTGATCTATGCCCACTTTCTGCCATACTGTATTCCAGTTTTCCCAGCAGTTTTTGTCAAATAGTGCATTCTTATCCCAAAAACTGGGGTCTTTGGGTTTATCGAACAATAGATTACTATATTCGTTAACTGCTGGGTCTCCTGCACCTAATCTATTCCATTGATCCACTACTCTACACCTCTGCCAGTACCAAGCAGTTTTGATGACTGCTGCTATATAATACAGATTAAGATCTGGCATAGCTAGTCCACCTTCCCTAGCATTTCTTTTCATTAATTCCCTTGATGTTCTAGACTGTTTGTTTTTCCAAATAAATTTTGTTATTATTTTGTCTAACTCTAGAAAGTAGTTTTTGGTAAATTGATTGGTATGGCACTAAATATATAGTTTAGTTTGGGTAAAATTGTCGTTTTTATTATATTAGCTCGACCCAGCCACGAGCAATTGATATTTTCCCAACTATTTAGATCTGTTTTTATTTGTGTGAGAAGTGTTTTGTAGTTGTGATCATATAGATTCTGGGTTTGTTTTGGTAAGTAGATTCCCAAATATTTTATAATGTCTACAGTGACTTTAAATGGGATTTCTCTTTCTATCTCTTGCTGTTGAGTTTCATTAGAGATGTACAGGAATGCTGAGGATTTATGTGGGTTTATTTTATATCCTGCAACTATGCCAAATTTATTTATTGTCTCAAGTAGTTTTTTACTTGATTCTCTAGGATTCTCTAAGTATATCATCATATCATCTGCAAAGAGTGACAGCTTGGTCACTTCTTTGCCTAATTTGATTCCTTTGATTGCTTTTTCTTCTCTAATTGCTATTGCTAACGTTTCTAGTACCAGATTGAATAAGAGGGGTGATAGTGGACACCCTTGTTTCACTCCTGATCTTATTGGAAAGGCTTCTAGTTTATCCCCATTGCATATAATACTTGCTGATGGTTTGAAATAGATGCTAGCAACTATTTTAAGGAAGGCTCCATTTATTCCTATACTTTCTAGTGTTTTTAATAGGAATGGATGTTGTACTTTGTCAAAAGCCTTTTCTGCATCTATTGAGATGATCATGTGGTTTCTGCTAGTTTTATTGTTGATATGCTCATTTATACTGATGGTTTTCCTAATATTAAACCATCCTTGCATTCCTGGAATGAATCCTACCTGATCAGGGTGTATTATTTTTGTGATAAGTTGTTGGAGTCTTTTGGCTAATATTTTATTTAGAATTTTTTGCGTCTAAATTCATGAGGGAGATTGGTCTATAATTTTCTTTCTCTGTTTTATCTCTTCCTGATTTAGGAATCAGTATCATATTTGTGTCATAGAAAGAGTTTGGTAGGACTCCTTCTTCACTAATTTTCCCAAATAGTTTGTAGAGTATTGGAATCAATTGTTCTTTAAATGTTTGATAGAATTCACTAGTGAACCCATCTGGCCATGGAAATTTTTTCCTAAGGAGTTCATTGATGGCTTGTTTGATTTCTTTTTCTGAGATGGGGTTATTTAGGTAATTCACTTCCTCTTCAGTTAATCTGGGCAACTTGTGATTTTGTAAATATTCATCCATTTCACTAAGATTGTCATATTTATGTGCATACAATTGGGAAAAATAATTCCTCATTATTATTTTGATTTCCTCTTCATTAGAGGTAGATTCCCCCTTTTTATTTTTGATACTATTAATTCAATGGTTTTCTTAATTTCAATTTTATTAATCTCACCTTTGGTTTTCAATATTTCTAATTTAGTACTAAATTGGGGATTTTCACTTTGTTCTTTTTCTAGCTTTTTCAATTGCATATCCAATTCATTGACCTCCCTTCTCTCTGCTTTAATTAAGTATGCACTCAGGGATATAAAACTTCCCCTGAGAACTGCCTTTAGTGCATCCCACAAATTTTGTTATGTTGTCTCATTATTATCATTCTCTTGAATGAAATTATTGATTGTTTCTGTAATTTCTTGTTTGACCCATCCATTCTTTAGGATTAGATTGTTTAATTTCCAATTAGTTTTTAGTCTATCTTTCCCTGGCCCTTTATTGCATATAATTTTTATTGCATCATGATCTGAGAATGATGCATTTAATATTTCTGCCTTTTTGCACTGGATTGTGAGGTTTTTATGACCTAGTACATGGTCTGTTTTTGAGTATGTACCATGCACTGCTGAGAAGAAAGTAAATTCCTTTTTTTTTTTTTTTTAAAGCAATTGGGGTTAAGTAACTTGCTCAAGGTTACACGGCTAGTCATTATTTATGTGTGGGTGCTCATTTTCTGAGGCCGGATTCGATCTCGGGTCATCCCAACTCTGAGGCCGGCGCTCTTACTCACTGCGCCACCTAGCTGCCCCAAGTAAATTCCTTTTTATCCCCATTCAGTTTTCTCCAGAGATCCAATCTAGTCTCTCTAGGATTCTATTCACCTCCTTAATCTCTTTCTTGTTTATTTTGAGGTTAGATTTATCGAGTTCAGAGAGGGGGAGATTAAGGTCACCACTAGTATAGTTTTGCTATCTATTTCTTCCCCTAATTCCTTTAACTTCTCCTCTAGGAATTTGGATGCTATACCACTTGGTGCATATATATTAAGTAGTGATATTGCTTCATTCTCAATGGTGCCTTTTAGTAGGATATAGTTTCCTTCCTTATCTCTTTTAATTAGATCTATTTTTTGCTTTTGCTTTATCTGAGATAAGTATTGCTACCCCTGCTTTTTTTACTTTAGCTGAGGCATAATAAATTTTACTCCAACCTTTTACCTTTACCCTGTGGGTATCCCTTTGTTTCAAATGTGTTTCTTGTAGACAGCATATTGTAGGATTATGGTTTTTAATCCATTCTGCTATCTGCCTCTGTTTTATAGGAGAGTTCATCCCATTCACATTCACAGTAATGATGACTATCTGTCTCTTCCCCTCCATCCTATTCCCTCCCCTGTTTATGTTTTTGTTTCTTCCTTCTCCCTTTCCCTCCTTGAAGTTTTCCCTTTTGACTGCCCCCTCCCTCAGTGTTCCCACCCAGTGACCCCCCTTCTTAACCTACCCTCTCCCCTTACTACTATTTCCCTCCCTTCTAATCCCTCCCTTTAGTTTCCTCCTTTTCACCCCCCCCCCCTTACCCTCCCATTATCTATAGGACACAATAAGTTTTTATACTTATCAGTGTGAATTACTCCCCGTTTGATTCCAAACCAATGAGAGTAAATTTCAAACAGTGCTTCTCTCCCTCCCTCCTTTTCCTCTATTTAACGAATTTATGTGTCTATTCACGTTAGAATCTTAAACTTCACTGATTAATTTGATCCTTCTTTGAACCAGAACCAGTGAGAATAGTGTTTAAATGATGTTCCTCTCCCTCTTTCTTTCCCCTCTTCTATAGTGTGTTTTGATGCCTCTTCAGATGGCATATTTTACCTTTTCCTAGTTCATCCTTTCCTTTTTCCCATTATAGTATCTTTGATCCCCTTAATAGTCTTTTTTTTTTTTAGACTCCATGTTAGTGCATTCATACCCACACCCTCTAAGTATAACCCTTTTTCAGGTCCTGATATTCATAAAGATTTCGAATATTGACAGTTATCAGCTCCACATATAGGGATGTGAACATTTTGCTCTTGTTGCATCCCAAGTAATGAGCATGCGTTTGTGGGTGTGGGTATGTGCACTTCTGCATGTGTGAGTCTATGTTACCCTTGTTTACCTTTTTACGTCCTTCTGGAGTCTTGTAATTGGAGATCAAATTTTCCATTGAGCTCCGGCTTTTTCATTAGGAAAGTCTGGAAGTCCCTTACTTCATTAAACGTCCATCTCCTTGCCTGAAAGATTATGCTCAGTTTTGCCAGGTAGTTAATCCTTGGTTGTAGTCCTAGCTCTCTTGCCCTACGAAGTATAAAATTCCAGTCCCTCCTCTCTTTTAATGTAGAAGCTGCTAGGTCCTGTGTGATCCTAACTGTAGTTCCTCGATATTTGAATTGTTTCTTTTTGGCTGCTTGTAGAATTTTTTCTTTAATCTTGTAATTTTGGAATTTGGCTACTATATTTCTTGGAGTTTTCAGTTTGGGATCTCTCTCAGGAGGAGTCCAGTGAATTCTGTCGATAGTTATTTTATCTTCTGATTCCAGGACCTCAGGACAGTTTTCTTTGACAATCTCTTGGAGGATGTTGTCTAGACTGCTTTTTCATCATGACTTTCTGGTAGACCAATAATTCTTAAGTTATCTCTCCTGGATCTGTTCTCTAGGTCAGTTATTTTTCCAGTGAGATATTTTACATTTTCTTGCAATTTTTCGATCGTTTTGTTTTTTTTGATTGACTCCTGCTGCATCATAGTTTCAGTTTGATTGTATCTAATTTTTAGTGAATTATGGTCTTCAGTTAGTTTTTGAAGTTCCTTTTTTAGGGAGGTGTTTTCTTTTTCCAAGTTGGTCACTGCCTCCCTGATTTGGTCTTTAAAATTTTTCTTAAGCTCCTCCAGGAATGCTATTTGAGCTTGAGACCAGATCATGTTTCCTTCTGTGGTCTCTGGTGTGGGCAGAGAGTCTATATTTTCCTGTGTGTTTTGTTGTTCTTGACCTGCATAGTATGCTTGAATAGACTTTTTTGCCTTCCCCTTCTCCTTCTCAGCTTCTTTTTTTCCCATTGTGACTTCCTGTTTCTTAGTTTCTCAGGCTATGAGTTTAGGGCCTGATCCTTGACTTTGAATACCTCTGGGTGGCTAGTTTATGGCTAAGTCAGGGAAGTCAATGAGGGATGTAGATGAGTATGTATGGGTGCCTCTGACCACTTCAGATTTCTGCCTCTATACCCCTGGGCTATAAGTAGGCTTTTGTTGGTGAGGAGAGGTGGGGCTTGTTGGGACCCCACCCTCTCTTCTCTTCAGACTCCTGGCTGTCTCAGTTACACCCCTTCTTGGAGATTCTCAAGCCTGGGGCTATTTCCATTAACTTGGGATTTCAATCTGGGTGGGAGACTTATCTTTGGGTTTTCTTCTTCATGAAGGAGGGATGGGAGGATTGGAGCAGCTAGAATTTACTTTGCCATTCCAGCCCCTGTATTATACAGGCAGGCAGTTTCTAAACTTCCCGGCTGGGGGCTGAATGCAGCCTGAGAAGCCACTCTCTCCGCTGGGGGCCCGACTCTCCTACCTGGCTCCAATGATCCGTTCCCTCTGCGAGATGACTGTGATTCGTCCTCGGTAAGTCTGCAGGCTGGGGCTTTTGCTCTCTCTGGTGTAGTCTGCTTGTCTGCTCTTAGGTCTGAGCTGTGCAGACACCACGAGCTCTACGCTCGACCAGTCCGGACACACTGGGCAACCTCCTGGGCTGGATTCTGCCACACTCTGTCTTCCAGTGGGCTCTGTCACTCAGGAATCTGCTGAGATTCACCCTTTGAGACTTAGTGACCGAGGAGCTCAGCGAGGTTACTGCTTCCTTTCCGCCATCTTGGCTCCGCCCCCAGAGAGGTACACAATATTTTGAATTACAAATTTTCTCCCCATCTTTCCTCTACCCACCACCCCAAAACAGCAATTCCACTGTATACCCCCTACCCCAATCTGCTCTCTCCTATATCCTCTCCCATTCTCCCTCCAACTTTCCAGTAGGACAAGATGGATTTCTGTATCCCAGTGCCTGTATATCTTATTTCCCAGTTACATGTAAAAACTAATAATAATAATATTTTAAAAATATTTGTTTTAAAACTTTGAATTCCAGATTCTTTCCCTTCTTCCCTCATCGTCCACCCTTGCTCAGAAGATAGGCAATTCAATATAGGTTGTACATGTGTAGCTACTCAAAACATTTCCATAGTGGATATATCGTGAAAGACTGACTATATTTCCCTCCATCCTATCCCTACCCCAACTTGATCTATTCTCTACTTTGACCCTGTCCCTTTGCAAAGTATAAGTAACTTAGCTCAGCTACATGGCACAGTCAATATAGCATTGGCCCTATATTCATGAGGACCTGAGTTCAAATCTATCCCAGACACTTCATCACACACTACCAAGGACCGGCAACACTTAACCTCACTGCCCTGCCTTCCCCCTCAAAACAATAAAAAACAAAAGTTTTTTATTCAAATTCTCTACCCCAACAACCCCTCACATCCATCATCCTCCCTCTATCCCCCATCTCCTGTAGGGAGAGATACCCTATTTATTGTATATGTCAATCCCTCCATAAGCCAAATTCAATGAGAGTAAGGTTCACCCATTCCCCTTTGCCTTCCTATTCTTCCCCTCCATTGCAACAGTTTTCCCTTGCCTCTTCCATAAGAGATAATTTACCCCATACTGTCTCTCCCCATCTCCCTCTGATTATATTCCTCTCTCACCTCTCAAATTCACCTTTTAAATATCATCCCTTCCTATTCAATTGGTCCTGTGCCCTCTGTCTATGTATACCTGAACAAAATACACACTCACATATGTATACATAAACCCATATACCCTTATATATAGACTATATACATACATACACACACACATTCATATTCCCTTCAACTATCCTCATACTGAGAAAAGTTTCAAATTACAATTATCATTTTTCCATGTATGAATGTAAGTAGTTAAACTCAGATAAGTTCCTTATGATTTCTTTTCCCTGTTTACCTTCTCATGCTCCTCTTGCTTCTTGTATCTAAATGTCAAATTTTCTATTCAACTCTGTTTTTTTAATCAAAAATGCTTGAAAATCCTCTAATCCATTGAATAACCAACCATATTTTCCCCTAAAACATGATACTCAGTTATTCTGGGTAGGTGATTCTTGGTTTTAATCCCAGCTCCTTTGACCTCTAGAATATCATATTCCAAGCCCTTTAATCCCTCAATGTAGAAGCAGCCAGATCCAGTGTTATCCTGACTGTGTTTCTACAATATTCAAATTGTTTCTTCTTGGCTGCTTATAACATTTTCTCCTTGATCTGGGAATTCTGGAACCTGACTATAATATTCCTAGGAGTTTTCTTTTTGGGATCTTTTTCAAGAGGTGATCATTTAACTCTTTCAACCTCTATTTTACCCTCTGGTTCTAAAATATCAGGACAATTTTCCTTGAGAATTTCTCGAAAGATGATTTCTAGGTTCTTTTTTTTTTGATCATGGCTTTCAGGTAGTCCAATAATTTTTAAATTATCTCTCCTGGATCTATTTTCCAGCTCAGTGGTTTTTCCAATGAGATATTTCACATTAATTTTTCATTTGTTTGGATCTGTTTAATAGTATCTTGATTTCTCATAAAGTCACTAGCTTCCATTTACTCCAATCTAATTCTGAAGGAATGATTCTCTTCAGTGAGCTCTTGATATTCTTTTTCCATCTGGAAAATTTTGCTTTTTAAGGCATTCTTCTCCTTTTTGCCTTTTTGAGCCTCTTTTGCTATTTGAGTTAGTTTATTTTTTTAAGGTATTATTTTCTTCACTCAGGTTGTTGACTCTTGGTTCATGATTTTCTTGCACCATTCTCATTTCTCTTCCCAATATTTCCTCCACGTCTCTTATTTGGTTTTCAAAATTCTTTTTAAACTCCTCTGTGGCCTGTAACCAGTTCCTGTTTTTCTTGGAAGCTTTTGGTACAGGAGTTCTGACTTTGCTCTCTTCCTCCTCTTCCATGCTTTGATCCTTTTTGTCCCCAAAAAAGGAAACTAAGGTGTGATTGCTGTGTTTATTTTGCTTCCTTTGCTTGCTCATGTTGCCACTCAATTACTTGACTTTTGAGTTTTTTGCCACAGTAGAACTCTGCTTCTGGAGAGGTGAGCTTTGCCCCAAATTGCTGGGGCTTTTGCAGCTGTTGGAACTATTAGTTGGGTGCCCTCTCTGAAGCCTCTGTACACTGTGGCACCTGGTCACACACCCCAAGACTCCACCCTAGACAGCAGATTAAAGGTTATTTAAAAGTTAAAGCAAGGGTGATTACCCCTCAGAATGGTTTCTTGGTTTCCCTAAAATCCGCAGGCCAGGAGCTCTGAAGCAGCCACATGGCTGTGGCCACCGCACTCAACTGCTTCTCCCTCTAGAGGACAGAGGCTGGACCATACTCCTGGACTCCCTGTGCCCAAACTCTACACTGACCTCTCACTTTGTCTTTGGTATTTATGGGTTGATAATTCTGGAAACTGCCACAGTTTCTGGTGATTTACTCTCCCAACATCCCTCTAGCTGGGGCTGGTTGTGGCCGCCCTGAGGCTAAAACCCTGGGCTCATGTGGGGCTGGGCTTGTCTCTCATTGTGCTGTGATGAACCCTTCCTGTCTCCCTGCCTGGCTGGGCTATCTTTAGCAGGAGATTTGTTTCTCTCTCACTTTGTAGGTTCTGTAGCCCTAAAGTTTGTTTAGAGTCATTTTTTATATATATTTGAGGTGGTTATGGGGGGAGCACAGGGAGTTTTCCTGCTTCTATGGTGCCATCTTGGCTCAGCCCCCTGGAGTGTTTCTGAGAAAAAAAAATTTTATTGTCTTTTTTCAGCTTCCTATTCACAATCTCTTTCTATCCAAAGACACCATAATGTTGTTCAGTTACTTTGCAATACCCAAATATTTCTGAATCTTGCTTCAGCTACAGTGAGGCCAGGCCTTAATTAGAGATTGACCTCTCTCTAAGTGATTGTGATTGTACTCCTAATTTTTGTCTAAAATACACTCCTTATAGCCTCAGAAGAGGTAGCCACAGATACCTTTGGGGCCATTATATTGCCCCTAATCTTAAAATAAGCTAATTATTTTAACAGGGTCTTTAGGAAAAAAAAGGTAAAAGTCTTTTATTTGGCATATTTTAATTTCCACAAGGGAATACTTGAGTTTTTATACAATTCATTGGGAAGCTGAAAGTTGTTAGTTGGAAGATTACAGAAAAGAGACAGGGTAGGATCCTAGGCTGGTAAAAGAATGTATATGGCTCAGGGAGAGCTGAATAAAGAGAATTTAGTTATCTAGATAATTTAAGGTAAGGTAAGTGAGAAAAAGTAAGTGGAACAATGAGAGAGTTAAACAGATTAATAAAATGGACTGATGGGTGAATTCTCTATGTTAGAAACTTTCAGCTTCCTAGTGAATTATATAAAGACTTTTAGTCTCAAGCTCAGTTTAAGGTTAGGAACAATATAATAGTACCAAAGCTATCTGTGGTTCTCTCCTCTGAGGCTACAGGAAATTTGTTTTAGACAAAAAGTTAATAGTGCAAATTGATGAAGCACACAACAGAGGTTGAAGTGGAAGTTTTGTGGCATTTTCAAGAGGTCATAATTGGCTATAAAATTTTTAATTAGTGGCTTAAGTTTGAGGTACAAAAACTCACAAGTAGTTCAAAGATAGAGATGATCTGAAAATCCCAACTGAATAAGAATAAGGGAAGAATAAGGAAGGGAAGAATAAGGGAAATTATGATATTAGCATTATGTGTATTGTTTCTATTTCTGCCACAACTGAATGAGGAAAAGGATATAGATGGGAAAAATGAATTTGGGAAGTGAATAGCTGGCTAAAAATTATTTAGAATAGGATTTGGATTTTTGGCTTAAAGTATAAGGATAACACATTTCTGCCCACTAGTGGAGGGTACTTAATAAGAGCTGCTAAAGAATGTATTTGCCAGGGATCTTGCAAATTTAATCAAAAGTACTTTAAGCTAAAAGGAGTGTGGGAGAGAGGCAACTACCTACATATTTTCCCCAAATTAAGTAATATAGAGAAAACTATAAGAAGGAAGAATGGCAGTTGAGAAATCCAGACATTTCCAGAAGATAACACACAAGAAAAGATTAAATAGTAAAACCCTTGGACCTCAAATATATACATAAAAATACAGTTTAAGAAATTAATGCATAGTTCTTATTTTGTTATTGTTGTTCAGTCATTTTCCAGTTGTTTCTGACTCTTTTTTTGTCTTAGTAAAGATTTGGAGTGATTTGCTAGTTCCTTCTTCGGCTTGTTTTACAGATGAGGAAACTGAGGCAAATAGTTAACACAATCACACAACTAGTAAGTATCTGAGACTAGATTTGAACTCAGGAAGATCAGTCTTCTTGACTCCAGGCCTAATATGCTGTACATTGTGCCACCCAGCTACCCCATCGTCCTTATACAAGGAAGCAATTTTACTTATAGGAATCACTGAGACTTGGTGGTATGAAACCTGTCACTGGACCATGGCTATGAATGTATGTACTTTATTCAAAATAAATAGTAAAAGATAAAAAGGGAGGTCAGGTAGAGAGAGTGGAATGGGACTGAATATTAAGAAGGTGTATTCTCATGAGGAAATCCAGGAACCAGAGTGGTGAAGCATGGCAGAGACTATTTGTGGAAATATTTAAGAGGGAAAAACAGGCATGATTTGTTACTAATTTGAAGTATACTATTACCTGGACAACTTGGAAAATTGTCCATAAGACATGCATAGTAGTGATGGGGGATTTCAGTTATCTAAGCTTCTGTTGGGCTTTCATTCTGTCAAAAGTAGGACAACTCATAACTTTTTGACTTGCTTTATTGATAATTTCATCCTTCAAAAGCCTGAGGAACCAGTAAGGGAAAATTCTATTCTGTATCTTATTCTCTTGACAGAGAAGAATTGTTTTCTGGGGTAGAAATGATGGGAATCCTAGAAAGAAAAGGGCATCCATCCCTGCTTATGAAGAACTATTTAAGGAAGACCACAATGTAGATAAGCTTGGAAGGTGTCCAGAAGATAGCAACCAAGATGGTGAAGTGCCTTGAGTTCAGCCATGTAAAGATTGGTTGAAGGAACTGGGAATGTTTAGCCTAGGACATGACAGTTGTCTTCAAGTGTTTGAATTAGTGTTAATTGGAGTTTATGTTATTTTCAGCCACAGAGGGTCAAACCAGAAGCTTTGGGTGGAAGTGCAAAGAGACTTAATTTAGACTTGATGTCAAGAAAAACTTAACAATAAGAATTGTCCAGAAGTGGCATGAGTTACTTTGAGTGGTTGTGAGTTCCCTGTCTTTGGGGGTCTTCATGCAGAGGAAAGATAAACACTTATTGGATATGTTACAGTGGGGATTTCTTTCATATATTGATTGAATCAGATAGCTAATGAGATGTCTGACTCTCCAATTCTATGATTGTACTGTAGTTTACTACCTATTTCTCCCTATAATTCAGTTAACTTTTCCTTTAGGTACTTAAATGCTATGCTGCTTGGCACATATATATTCAGTACAGATTAAGCAACCAGTGATATAGAGAACCCATTATGAAACCAAGAAGACCTGGGTTCAGATACTGCCATATATTGGCTGTGTAACATATACTGGCTGTGTCTTCCCAAGACCAGTCATTCCCAGTGCTCTGAGCAGCTTTCTAAGACAATGAATTTCAGAGGTGATCTTCATTGGTCCAAGGAGTCTCCTCAATCATGAGTTCTCTGTATCAGCTAAGTCACAAGTCCAGTCCCTATCCCTATTCTTTAAAGCAGTAATTCCTGGTCTTTTTGGGTATCATGTAGTTTCTCTGTCTCCTAATCATGCCAGTTTTTACTGTTACCCAGTCTGAAGTCATAAGATTATACATTTAGGGCTCAGAAGGACCTAAGAGGTCATTAATTTCAGTCCCTTCCATTTACAAATGAGAAAACTGAGACACAAAGGAGTCAATTGATTTGCCCAGGTTTACATAAGTGAGCCTGTGTGACCCTATCTGAGACTGGATCCGAACTCAGGTCCTTCTGACTCCAGGGCTGACGTTCTAGCGATTTCTAATCCTGCTTACTTGCATTATCCTGAAGCATGATAAATTTTACTAGATGTTCTCATTTTACCTGTTAATCTTTATATTATAAATGGTTTTTCTTGTAAATAATATATTGTTGGATTATGCTTTCTGCTTTGATACTTTTTACCATTTTATAGTTGAGTTCATCCCATTTACTTATAATTACATATTTTCTGTCATCATAGCCATTTATATTTTTCCCCTTTCTTTGCCCACCTTAATTTTTATACAGAAATAGGTGATGAAATAAATCTATATGGTCTGATCCCACTCCTAAGACCACATCTCTTTTCATCTAGTCTGGATCCTGTTCATTGGTTTTTATATTCTCTCTCCTTGTGAACTCTCCTTTATGGTCTGCTGTCTCTGAAGATAAAGTTTATTTTGCTTATAACTGTTCTCTCCCCAATTTTGTCCTCCCTCTTCTGCTTTCCTTTCCCCTCTCCCTTTCTCTACCTGATTCTCAATTGAGATTAATGGATTTCTACACCAAACTATTTGTGTGTTTAATCCTCCTTTGTCCAGTTTATGTGAAGTTCATGAAATGCCTTTCTTTCTCTATGTTTGTATAATCTCTTTGCATATCCCAGTTATACAAAACTTGTCATTTCTTTTCACTTATTCTTCATTTCATTTGTAGTGCATTTCTCCCCTCTCTTTTCTTTCCTCTCTTAATACCTATAATTTAGACAAAACTACTCTCAGGTCCTGTGTTTGTTTTTCTTTTCTTCCTCTATGGTGCTAGAAATGAGTGCATTTCTACAGGCACACTTATTTCTATGGGAATGGAAGCATATCATCATTATTTAGCCCCTTCTATTCACTCAAATAATATTTACCTTTCTGATTTTCTCTTGACTTGTTATACAGATTCTGACTTTGTTTTTTCATTATGAAAGTTTGAAAGCCCCCCTATTATGTTAAAGCATCTTTTTTTCTCCATTTTCTAGAAGGAAATTCAATTTTACAGGGTATTTTTTTTGATTGTAAGCCTTTTTATTTTGCTTTTTTTTTTTTTGAATATCATTTTCAGATATTTTCTTTCCTTTATAATAGTTGCAGCATAGTCTTGTGTGATCCTGATTGTGCTTCCTTGTTATGTAAATTATTCCTTTTTTAGTGCTTATAATATTTTTCTTTTGGTTTTGTTACTTTGGATTTTTGATTATGATTTTTCAGCTCTGTTTTTCTTTTAGCAGTGATTGGTGATTTCTTTCTAATTTCTCTTTGCCCTCTGTTTCTAATACATCTGGGCAGATTTCTTGAAGTATGGTATCAGAGTCTTATTTTCAGGGAGTCTGATGATTCTTAAGATATCTCTCTTTAAATTCTTTTCCAAGTCCATTGTTTTTGATGGTAGGTGCCTTACATTTTCTACTATTTTTCCAATCTTTCTACTTTGTCCTAATATATCATGTCTTATGGAGTCATTGAGTTGTTTATTCCAGTCTGTTTTTCAGGAAGTCTACTATTTGTGTAAGGTTCTTACCTTCTGTTCCAAATCTTTATTCTCTTCCCAGTTTTTTCCCCCTAAGACACCTAATTTAGACAATAATTCCACTTTTTATTTCTTGCCTCATTTCTTCCAGGTACTTTTCAGCTTTTATGACCAAACCATTCTTTTTATTGAGGCTGTACTTGTACAAACAGAGTTACTCTCCTCTGCTTTTACCTGTTATGTTTCTCTGTAACTCACAGTAGTTCTTCACAATGTTTGGCATTTTCTTTTGTTTACTTTTATCTCCAGCCTCAGTTTCTGGATTGAGTCTTTTTGCTTGGATTGGACTGCATTTCCTTCTGTACTCTTGGATGGGGTGGACTTGCTTTGTCCAATACCTTTTTTAATCCGGTTACCTTTTCCACTATTCTAGATTGGGTGGTTAGGACTGTGACTCATTCTCTGCCAGAATCCTTGGCTTCTCTTGTCTTCCTCCTAATAGCCCACTAAGCTTTTAGTTTCAGCTTGTCTTTGTGTCCTTCTCCTTTTATAGTCTTGAACTAGGAGTTGTCCCTGAAAGGCATCATTTGGATGTTGTAAATTACAAAGTGGATACTCTCACGTTTTTGGCTGCTTCGTTGGCTGTACTTTTCTTGACTTTTTCATTGATTGATAAGGACACTGGTTTCAGACCTCTTGTAGGTTGCTGGTTGCTGAGCTTTTTGGGTACTGCACATGCTGTGTCTTCTGCTATGTCTCCACTGTAGGCTGGGCTGTCATTGTTTCTTGTTCAAGCTCTGGTACAGACTGCCTGGGCACCGTAACTTCAAGTTCTGTCTTCAGGATTCTTGGTACTCAGGCTGCCTGGCTGCTATGCTTGCTCTGTTTTGTGCTGTTGTTCTAGAGTGGGCTACCTGTGTGCCATTGACATGCTGCCTTCTGCTGTAGCTGTGGTGTAGGTCTTTGAGGTACTAGCATCAGACCTCTTGGAAGACAAACATGTAAGAGTGTATTGCTTGACCCTGTCTCCCTTTGCAGTGGTCTCTTGGTAATGAACCTATCACTTTTTGCTCTGACAGGCCAGCTATCAGATCCTGCTGGCTTTAGGCTCCCAACTTGCTGTGTTGGCAGCCTTCTTTTCTGCTTTATCTCTGCTCAGAATGCCTGTAAGCTTCTTATAGTCCTATTATGTAGCCCTGGGCTGGATGGAGGAGCTTATTACTATTTCTTTTTGGTTTTCTTTATCATTCTTCAGGTGTATTTTTATAACATAGCTGGAGTGTTTGAGATAGACCTGGCCCCTCTAGGACTTTCCATGTCACAATCTTACTGGAAAATGGAATTGACTTTTTCAGAGAATTCTAAGAAATCTGAAGGCAGAAAACAAAGATCTCAACACGACTCTCACAGACTGTGCTCTTTGCTCTTGTTCAGTTCTCTAAGGGCCAGGAGTTCTTCGTCATTTAAGAGACCACAAATAACATTTTTTATTGCTCAAGATTGAAACACTACCTAGAAAGGAGAGAGTAAAAGAGCACAGCAAAGCAGAGAGAGGAGAGGAGAGGAGAGAGAAAAAGATATGCAAGAGGGAGGAGAATGGAGAGAGAAATGCAGAGAGACAGAGATAAAGACAGAAACAGATATGAAGGTAGTAGGAAACAGGATGCCACTTGTGATACCAGGTGTAATGTCACCCTTCTGGTACCAAGCTGTTCTGTTCTGTTATAGGGACTTAGAGATGCTCATAAAGGAGTCACATGACCACTAGAGCTATAGCCATAGCCATTTTTAATGGACTAAGTTTACTTTACCAAGGGTATATTCTGGGGTGGAAACATAGAGGGAAAGTCAGAGACAATGAAGAGAATATAATCAGAGACACATGTCTGTCAGCAATGGTAAGAGGAAATCTGACAATGACCTTATGGCCTTGGTGCTCCTAGCTTCATCTCTTTGTTTATCCCTAAAAAGTATGGAAACTTCATTTTCTCCACTAGGGAATTGTAATAGCCCTGCAAAATTAGACTTCCAATCTAGTCTTGCACCACATGCAAGGTCAGACTGGGGCTGCACACCTCCTTCATAGAAGGTGGAAGACTCAAGGCATAAAAGACTTGAGAAAAGAGAAGAGAATGTCTGGGTGAGTCTGATGCAGAGGGAGGCCATTTGAGAAAAGTCTATACCACAGGACAGAAGTTTATATGATGAAAACTCTTTACTTGTCTTAGTGCCATTGAGAAAACAAAAAGGTGGTTTATGAGTTTAACTCAGCAAAACAAAAGTAATCCAGAGAAAGGAAGAATTAAAGCAGTATTTTTCAGAGTTTCATTCATACATAAGAGCATAGGAGTACAGATTAAGAGCTGAAAGGGATGATAGAAGTCTGACTTCCTCATTTTGCTTTTTTTTTTTTTCTTTTTGGAGGGCAGAGCAATTGGGGTTAAGTAGCTTGCCCAAGGTCCCATGGCTAGTTAGTGTTAAGTAAATGAGGCTGGATTTGAACTCAGGTCCTCGTGACTCCAGGACCAGTGCTCTGTTCACTGTACCATCTAGCCACCCCTCTAACTCCCTCATTTTGCCCATGAGGCTTAAAGATGTTGACTTGACAAAAGTAACTTGACAGTATTTGAGCCTGGGTTCTCTGACTCTAAATCATATGCTTTATCTACTCTACAAAATTGCCTCTCGACAAAAAAAGTACAGCAGTGGGGAGCAAGACAGAGCTAGAAACAAACTCATAAACTGGAATAGGCACAGGAGGAGAGAGTGATTCCTCTTTATTTTTTTTAATTTGTTTATTTACTTTTAGTTTACAACATTAAGTTCCATGTTCCCTTGAGTTTCAAATTTTCTCCCCCTTTTTTCCCCCCTCCCCATGGCGGCATGCAATCAAATAAAGGATCTACAGATACCTTCACGTTAAACATTAGTCAGGTTATAAAGAAGGATTATAGCCAGTGGAGTCAACAATGAGAAAGAGGAAACAAAACAAAACAAGAAAAAGAAAGCAAGTAGTTTGCTTCAGCCTGCGTCCAGACTCTAGTTCTTTCTTTGAATGTGGGCATCTCTTTCCATCATGAGTCTTTTGGAGTTGTCTTATAACCTTGCATTCCTGAGAGGAGCCCAGTCTATCAAAGTTGGTCATCCAGCATACCTTGTGTCTGTGATTATGTACAAAGTTCTACTGGTTCTGCCCTCCTCACTCAGCATCTGTTTATATAAGTCTCTCCAGGTTGTTATAAAGCTCGTCTGCCCCTCATTTCTTTGTGATTTCTCTTTAGAAGTCTTACTGTGTCTGAGAGTCATTAAGATAGAGAATATTCATGTTGCCCATGATGCAGTAACAGAAAATATTCTATAATGGAGTATAGCGGAGAAAAAGCATAATAGGTACCTCTAGACCTGGCATTTTTTTTTAATTTAATTTTCTTTTTTTAAAAATTAATTTATTAGTTTAGTTTCAGTTCCTTGATTTTCAAATTTCCTTTACTTCCCTCTCCCCACCCCCCACGACAGCATATAGTCCAGTATAGGATCTGCAAATACATTCATAGTAGACATTACTCCAATTACAAAGGCGTATTGTACTAGGTGGGATGAAAAATGGTAAAGAAGAAATAAAACCAAACAATGAAAAAAGAGAAAGATCAATTAGTTTGCTTCCATCAGGATTCAAGCTCAGTTCTTTCTAGTTATATCTCTGAGACCTGGCATTTTTTAATGTATTTGATCATGAAAAGAAACTAACCTTACAGATTATTTGGCAGAAGCATTTTACTTATCAGAACAGTGGCGTGGTGGGTTGTTCAGGTTGGAAGTGGCAGCGCTTGGAACTGAACTTGAGCCACTGTAGAATCATAATTGTAGAGATGTGAGGGATTGGAGAGGCCATCTTTTCCAGCTCAGATATTTTATGGATGAAGAAGCTGAGGCCAGAAACATCACACAGGAAACAGAGATGGAATTTGAACTCAGGTCATTTGACTTCAGAATCAGTGTTTTGGCCACTGTTTCAAACATCTAATGGTTTTTTTATTTTTACTGTGATTTATCCCTTTAGTAAATTAATATTTCTGAGAGTAAGACTAGAGATCTTTCACACTTAGAGATGGAGAATGGAAGATGGAGTGGGAATCCAGAATTAGACACAGTAAAGGAGAGGACGAGGTTGTTGTGTCCTAGATGTTTTACCTAGTATGAAGTTCATATTGAGAGAGCATATATTTTCAAAACCCCCCAGAAGAGATGAGATATGAGAACATTCTGAAAATGAAAAGGCATAAACTAAATTAATATTTTTTTAGAAAGGCATGCAATAGATGAATGCCATTCACATTGAGAGATATATGTTGGGACTAGGGGTTGGTGCTGATTCATAATAGCATTTTACTCTGGGAAAGCGAATGATAAAAATATATAGAGATTAATTATACTAAAAGTAAAACCATAGGATCTGGTTTAGACTGGCTAGGGGTGGGTGGTGGCAGGTATGTGGGAGGACATCAGATTGGTAAAAGCAAAACTAACCAACCATAGGGACCTACTGCCAGTTTACAGGAAAAATAATTAACATAATAGAATTTGATTGAGGGTAGGGGAGACACACAAAATTAATCATTATAGCTTTGAATGTGGTTAGAATATATAACAGAAGAAGGTGGCCAAGTTGATTAGAAACAACCCCACAATTTCCTGCAAACAAGAAACACTTTTAAACATAAAAAAAAAAAAACAACAACACACTATTAAAACAGGGGATTGGAATAAAATGTTATTTGTGATTCCAAAAATAGTCATTTTTTTCCCAGATAAGGCTGCAGTAGAAATACTATCAAGAGACAAATACATACCACAAGTAATAAAATAATATGACCAAGTATGCAAATTGCTAACATCAAAGTATTTAAAATAAAGCTCTTCCAAGTACAAAAATGTTAATAATAAATCAGTAATTTTAGATGACTTTAATATTCCTCTTGCAGAGCTTGACAAATCTAATAGAAAAACATAAAAGAAAGAAATTATGGAGCAGGACAAATTTCTGGAAATAATCAATTTTGATTAGGTACAGTTTACTTAAAGCAGTCCATGAGAATTTCATGTGATGTTAGGCCATACTTCCCTGTTTGTGGGTCATAGGGAGAGAGTTAGATTCGGTGACCTCTTATGTCCCTTACTTTTTCTTAATATGCATGAGAGTGATAAGAAAAACATTAGGCCACATGAATTCAGTTTCAATACAAGTCTTAGCTAGTTTGTTTTTTCATGTTTTTTTATAAAGAGTAGATCTTTCTATCTCACCCGTTCTAGAGTTTTGGGGGCATTCATGGCCCCGATTCCACTACTAACTGGCATAGGAGCTTTGATCTGATCCCTTTCCAAACTGGACTGATATGTTTCTCTCCAGCCCCTCTTTTAGGGGCTCATTGTATTGATTTCAAACTTAGTTTTTAGCCACTGCATCTCAGAATTCCTGAGTGCAAGAGATTTGTCAATCTCTACCTTCTTTGTAGCTGGGATCATCAACATGCATCACCATGCCCTGCTAGCTAGCTTATTCTTTAGAATTAGATTTCATCATTTGCTACCCCTGCAGATTCATGCTGATGTGAGCACTAAAAATGCTGATGAATTTGTAAAATATAATCTATTCTTTAAAAAAAATGTGTCTCACTACTAATGTATAAGGGAATAACAAATCTGGGAATAAGTTCCTTTAAATCTTATGATAATTGTAACAATATCTGTTTTTGTTTTTTTGTTCTTTTACAAAGGAAAGTTTCAGTACATTCTGAACACAAGCAAACCATTATAAGTACATATTCAAAAGGACAACATTTTGTATTTGAATAGGATCAGTCAGTATGTTTACAAAATTTTTCTGTTATATGTAGTTCAGGAGAGCTCAGATAAAGAACTGCAGAGCCATATAGGTATAGCAATTAAAAAAAATTACTACTCACAAGGGGAGGAGGAGAACTGATGCCAACAGGGAATAGTCTTAGTATGTGGCTCCTATCACCTTCGTTGAGAGTGCAACATGAAGTAGTATAGCTTCTGGACATGGAGCCATGAGCAATAGTTTTCACATTCCAGTCAAAGGCTCAGAACTCCTTAGAGTTCAAACTTGTTATAAGTTTTAGAGTTTTAGACAAAGAGCCTGCTAGCACCAATATGAAGTTATGCTGCATAAAAACAACTGTTCAAAAAAAGATTTCTCCTCTTTACACAGCCCATCTTATCTGAACCCAGGTCATCTGACTCAAGAATCAATGCTTTGTCCACTGCTTCCAAAATCTATTGTTCTCTTTTTTCACTCTGTCCTAATTTCTCAGTGAATTAATGTTTCTAGGAATGGATGTACTGTCATCCACAGGGGAAGATAATAATATAATCAGGACTAGCAAATGAGGGTATTTTCTAAATTGCCTGACACAGAGTGAGTATTCAGGGGTTGGTACACAGGGAACTTAACTTTTTTAACTGTGCCATCCAACAAGAGGCAATGGGCGGAGCCAGTGTTAAGTCTCTGTGTTTTATAACCATAACATACCTGTATCCTGGGGATCTGGGGCTGTTCATGTCAGTTCACAGTAGATAACTTGCTCGTTTCACCATTTAAGACTTCCCAGTGTTATTTCATGGTGCTCATGATTAAATTAAGGGTCCTGGAATCAGTACAAGTCCTCCCAGTCAATTCATGGACTGAGGCTCACCTGTACTGTACTCCTGACATTAACATCTTTGATGATAGTGATTCCTGAAACTTTGGTACATACAGATCTATGAAATTAGTAGATGACTGATACTTACATGAAAGCTGTTTCACCTCCGTGTTTCATAATTTGTAGATTTAGGGATAACTAGGAAAATCAAACATCGTAAGGCATTGAAGTGTTTTCTGTAATAAAGGAATATCTTATGGTGGGGGGGAAGGACCTTGTTGTAATAACTTCAAACCATTTATTTTAGGTCTGGCTCTGAAAGTTACAGAAAAAAGTTACCATTCCTTTCATTGATATGTTGGGACAAAGATTCTTACAGCAACTGTATGAAGATTAGAGACCTTTTTTAAGCAGTTGATTTTATGCTGCATAACTTAATATTATCCAAGTGTTAATTAATAGGTTTATGGTATAACTGATGAGAAACTTTCCTGTTCAGAGGAGAGAAGCAGAACAGAGGGCAAGTGGGATAGGAAAATCATTTTCCTATCTTCACAGTACTATTTCCCAGCCTTTCCTAGAAATCCAGTGCCATCCACCTGGAACTAGTTTGGAATTTTCAGATGCTGTTCATCACTCCAACTTTTTTTTTTTTTATGACTCACCATTTCCTTTATTTGTACAAAATAGTGAATAATCATACTCTGGCTGGGAAAAAAGGGTGGTTTTAGCTTTAAACAAGTCCTTCTGTCCAGAAGCATCTATTTTGAAGGCTTAGGACCAGCAGCTTTAGCCCCAGCATCTTTGGGTTTGGACTCGGCAGGCTTAGCAGCCTTAGCATCAGACTTGGTTGCCTTGGGGTCAGACTTGGCAGATTTGGGGCCAGAGTTGGTAGCCTTGGGATCTGACTTGCTGACTTTGGCAGCAGCCTTAGGGTCAGTGGGCTTAGCAGCCTTGGGGTCAGTGGGCTTGGTAGCTTTGAGGTCAGTGGTTCTGGCAACCTTAGAATCAGGCTTCGTGATCCTGGAGCCTGGACGTTTGATGCCGATCCTAGGATCTGGACGCTTGGTAGCCATCTTGGGGCCAGCACGCTGGGCTCTGGCCTTGGGGATCTTGGGCCTGAGGAGCTTGGCTTTAGAGGCCTTGGAGCTCAGGGCCTTGATGGCTTCTGCTCGGGCCTTGATGGCTTTGGCGTTGTTGGCCTGCATCTTCTTCAGCCCCTTCTTGTTGTGTTTCTTGGCAAAGTGCATGTTTCTCAGAAACTTGGGGTCAACCCCTTTCAGAGACTCGTATCTCTGTGACCTAGGTTTCTTGATGACATTTCTGTGCCATTTTCAAGATTGGTTGTGGGTGGTGTGGTTCTTAGACTTAGCCATCTTTACACCGAAGCCTGTGCTAACAGGCACTCCACCGACCGGAAGAGGCCAAAGGGAGAGAGAGAAAGAAGGAGCATCACTCCAGCTTTAACTTCCTAACACTTCCCTCTTGCATGAAAGGTTGCTGATATATTAACATCAGTGCTTCTCTGTTCCCAGTCTAGTAGACATTTTAAACTGTATGCCTTGTAGATACCTCAAATTCCACAGATGCAAAACCAAACTTTTCTTTCCACCCAAACATGTCCCTCTTCTGACTTTACCTACTTCCATTTGGGAAACCATCATCCTTCTGGTAACCTACTATAAGCGTCACTCACAACTTCTCATCTCAGCATCTATATAATTAGTTGCCCAATTTTGTTATTTCTCACTGTACAACATTTCTGATATATGCCCTCTTCTCCTCTCACATGCCCTCATTCAGGGCCTTATCATGTTTTGTCTGGATGTTGAAATCTTAATTGTTCTACCTGCCTTAAATTTTCCCCCTTTCTGATACATCTTCTGAGTTGAAATTCTACCTCACATACCCACTGTGTGACCCTGGGCAAGTCACTTAACCCTGTTTGCCTCAGTTTCCTCATCTATAAAATGAACTAGAGAAGGAAATGGCAGACCACTTCAGTGTCTTTGCCAAGAAAACCCCAACTCAGCTCATGGAGAGTTGGACACGACTGAAACAACTGAACAACAGTATATCCTGTACATAGTCACCAAAGTGATGTTCCTGAAGCACAGGTATGACCATGTCACTGCCATTCAGTAAGCTCTACTAGGTCTCTATTGACTCTAGAACCACATATAAATTTCTTGGGCATTTAAACCTTTAACTACTTGACCACAAAATATCTTTCTAGCCTTATTACATATTTCTCCATTCCCTGTACTTTGTAGTTAAGTCAAATTAACATTCTTTTTCATATGTGCCACTCATGCCTTTGTACTAGCTATCCCTCACGTCTGGAAAGCTGTCCTTTATGATTGTGGTCAATATAAATTGTTTTGACTTCATTCTCTGTAAGTTTATATGTCTTCCCAGGTTTCCTTGCAGTCTCCTTTGCCTATGTGTGTCTTGGTAGGCCAGCTATCAAAGATTTAGGGATTTTATAGTTATTTTCAGTGGAATTCTCTTTTCTTTTCTTTTTTGTTAGTGGGGATAGGGGACTAGACCTGTGGTTTTACTCATAAAGAAAACTCCCAGGTGAGGGAATTCCCCATCCTAGGGCTGGTCAGCACATTCTCTCTGCATTAGAGGCTTAGAGCCTTTCCTAAGAGTGCTAGAGGTTAGGGAATTTACCCAGGGTCACTCCATTAGTGTGTGTCAGATGCAGGAACCTAACTAGGTCTTGCTGGATATAAGACCAACTCTCTAGCACTTAAACCATGCTGCCTCTCTTTTTGTGTTGTTAGTAATATATAGAAACATTGATCATTTGAAGACATTTTCTGTACTGCTACTTTGGTGAAGCTAATGTCTTGTTTACTTTTTTTCATTGATTCTTATGTAGTTTCCATGTAAACCATGTATTATCTAACGATAGGGCAATTTTGCCTCTTCTTTGCTGTTATTTGTTCCCTTAATTTTTTACTTTTATCCCATAGCTATAGGTTATATATATATATAGTACCATGTCAAAACAATAATGAAAAGAGTGGGCATCCTTTGAATTTAGTAGAAAAACTTTGTGCTTCTCCATTATAAATATCTCCTGGTGATAGAGAGCCTCTTTTGAATGTATTAAAGAAAGATACTTCCAAATCTACATTTCTAGGTTTTTTTTTATTTTTTAGCAAAAATAGGCGATCAATTTTATCAAAGGATTTTTTTAAATCTAATGATACATTGTTTCTGTTGTTTTTCTTATGTGTTTTGAGTGTTCCAAAATGCTTAGTATAGTTTTATAATTAAACTAATTGGCTTTTCAATGTCAAATCATCTTTATAGCCCTGGTTTAAATTTAACTTGGTCATATTGAATATTTTATTGGTAGCTGTAGACTTCAACAGAATCCTACTCTGATGCCTAACGGGAGGTAATCCTAGCTATTCTTTTTTTTTTTTTTTTTAAAGCAATTGGGGTTAAGTAACTTGCCCTAGGTTACAGGGCCAGTTTTTTTTGTGTGGGTGTTAAGTATCTGAGGCTGGAACAATCCTGGGTCCTCCCAACCCTGGACTGGCACTCTCACTCACTGCGCCACCTAGCTGTCCCAGTCCTAGCTGTTCTTAGCTGCCAAAGGAATGTAAGTTTTATTACATGAAATGAAAAAGCTTCTGCACAAAATTAATACATCTAGGATAAGAAGGGATGCATTTGAGTGAGAGAAAAAATTTTTGTATTAAATTTCTCTGGGGTTTAGTAGTCAAAATATATAAAAAATTAACACACAGGGTAAGTCTGTGTTAGTCTTAGTGCCATATTAAGCTATTAAAATAGGACCTTAATGCTTCTCCCACATACCTAATCCATTGCAGATCTTGTAATTTTTAAGTTCACAATATCTTTCATGTATGTTTGCTCTCTATTTCTCCTTCTGCCAGAAACTTGGACTCCACCCATACCTGAGAAGTAAGCGTTTACCTTATCTTGCTAGGACCAGGGGCTCTGTGCCATGGCCTAGCTATATATCCTCACAGTCTTCCAAGAGTCTGTTTCTACCCCCAACTGTCTCCTTCCAACATCCCTTTATGTGTTGTCTTCCTTCATTAGAATATAAGCTTCTTCCATGCAGAGTGTCTGACTTGCTTATATTAATATCACCTTATTAGTGTAATGCCTGACACGTAATAGTTACTTAATAAATACTGTATGTATGTATGTGTCATCTATCTGTCCTTCTTTCTGTGTCTGTCCATTTATCTACTTACACAGTCACCATCCTACTTCATGCCTTCAGTACCTCTTGCCCAGAGATTAGGCTTCTAATTGTTTTCCTGTTTCAAATCTTTCCCCTCTCTGATCCATCCTCCACCTACTTGCCAAAATAATTTTCTTAAAGTGAATGTTTCCAGAGGGTGAAATGTGGGTTTTGCAAAATAAGAGATTTAAATAAAATTTTTATTTTAAATAATATATTTTAAAGTATCAGTTGAAAACAAATCCAGCTTTTCCACCCGTGATTTTAATCTCCTTGTAAAGGTTTCTGAAAAGATTGCAAGCACTACAGAGGCAAGTCAAATAAATACCTTTCCTACCATCTTTCTGCACAAATGTCTTTCTATTACAAAGATATGTCTCTTAATGAGTTTCCTTTTTTTTAAAATAATGTCACAGTATTTCCATATCATTAATACATTTTAAAAATTTTCAGCTTTCTGTTAGTGCTGAGCAGAAAATTCAAACTTAGGAAGATTCAAATGACATGAATCTAAATCAAATTTGTACTGTCCTGTCTCAAGACACCTATTTACATGAAATCTCTCATAGTTTCTCTCCTCCCATAAAATGCAGATGCCACTGCCCATCAGGCCTGTGTTTGCTGCTTTGCACAAACAGTCCAAAACAGTTTTCTTGATCTGTTTCAACTTGAAATGTTGTCAATATATGGATTGTCTTGCTTTCTAATTCAGTGAAAAATCTAGTTTTCCATTAGTCTCTGCCTTTCTAATTTTCAATATAGTTTTACTAAATGTAATTATTAAAGGCAGATTCAAGAAAGCAATTACTAAGCTACTGGTTTGTATCTCTGAAGTCTTAATAAACAGCAAAAAGTTGTAATGCCACTAAAAGTACACAAAAAAATTTCTGTAAGGAAAGCACAAATACATGACTTTGTATACTGGTTAATATATTTACATACATACAGAGTATTATCCTTTAAACCACAAGTGTCAGACCTCATTCTGCATTCATTTTGTAACTATTTACTGTATGCTTATTATGTGCAAATCATTATTATGTTTATTACTGTGTGGGACACAAAGTTACGTAAGACACAGTTCCTTCTTGCATGTCACTTAAAGCCCCAAAGGGAAAATAAGATACTTACCAGTATTTATAATAAACGACAATATATGTCACAAACACTGATTAGGAGCGAGCTTTAGAATCAGAAAGACATGGGTTCAATTTTTGCCCCTAATATATGTAATTCTGTGCAAATAATTTAAGCACTCAGTGTCCTATGAAGCTTTCTGAGACTATAAATTGCAGAACAGTTGCTAGTTTCCTCACCAGTCTGCATTGGTAGAAGGAAGTTTCTCTCCAGGAATGTGTTATAGCAATAGGCCTTGACCAAAAGGCAAGAAAAAAAAAGCCATGTAAATGGAACAAAGTTGCTTTACCCCAGCTATAGTGTAAAAGCAATACTAGAACACTATACTATGTTTTAAAAAGCCCAGAGGTATTATAGACTAAGTTATAATAATTTTATTGTAAGTCTGCAAGCAAGAATCACAAACGTTTGTTCTATTAACCAAGCTTCTGACAAACCACAACTTTCCTGAATGGATCTACTATTTTCAAAGCTTCAACATTATAGGATTTTAGAGTTAAAAGGGATTCCAGTAGCCATTTAGTTCAACCCATAATTGAAAAAGAACCCCCCCCCCCCAATACCCTGAACAAATTGTCATCCAGTCATTGTCTGTAGATCTCCATTAAGGGGTAAGGTACCATATCACTAGGTACCTAAGCCATTCATTCGTAATTATTAGGAATTTTCCTTAGATGGTTTTGAAGTTGTCTTAAACTATTTCCAAATAGTTTCTAAGGCTGGGGTAAGAAATAAAATGTGTTATTCAGAATTTATATCAGAAACATTCATTGAGCAAACATTTGTGACATGTCTTTGTACAGAACACTATACTAAGTGTTATGAAACAGATTAATTTCATGGAGATTACAGCTTAGTAAGAGATAGAATGAACAATTTTAACTATATAATATATAAGTGTATTAGAAACTTGACAAAATTTTTCCAAATGCTTTATTAACTTCTGGTTTACATCATTACTTGACAAAATTATTATGTGCAGCAGTGAGGAAAAGATTCTTTAGTGATAAAAAGTAAGATTCTTAATGGCAGGAACTGTTTCATTGTTAGTCTTAATATCCTCAGCTATCTAGTTCCAAAGTACTTGGTACATAGTAGGCACTTAAAAAAAACAAACCAAAAAACTTGTTGATTCATTCAGTTAGGAATGAAGAAAAGTTTTATAGAATTGATAGAATTTGACTTGAACTTTGATAGATAGGAATTCAGTAGGCAAAGAACTAAGAGAATGTTCCATATCTAAGGAATCAGATGAGCTAATATAGGGAAGCAGGAGGCAGATGCCATGTTCAGGGGGGAAATAGTAATCCAGTTTGGTCAGATCACAACATATAATCCAGTTTAAGAGAGCTATATTATTTTATAGGCAACATGAAGTCACTGAATATTTGAGTGGTCTGTTAAATATTACATATGACTGCTGTATCTTGTCAGCACATACTAGTCACAAACTGCCTATTAGACATTTAGAACTGGATGTCCCATAGGCAGCTCAGACTCACCTTATCCAAAACTGAACTTAGTTTCTCTATCCCCCCACCATCTCTTCTCTGCAACTTTCCCATTACTGTCAAGAATTCTGCCAGTTCCCAGTCCCCTAGTACCTGTTACCTCCCTACTTGCTTTCTTTTTATTTTCTTTTAAAATCTTTATTTTTGTTCTGAATTTAACAAATATCAAATAAAACAAACATTTCCATATACAGTATGGAAATTACAAGAAAGACTTTTTCATAAAACTACAAATCTCTGTTATGTACAACTTGCTTTTCTTAAGCATGTAGGAAATTTATTATGTAACTTTGAAAACTGTCCTGCTTATCTGGTTTCCTTCTGGCCCTCCTTCAGTTGTCTTCTATGCATTAAAAAAATGCTTCTGTAACCTTCTTTTCTTCTTTTGATATCAATAATCTCTTCTCCCCCCCAAAAAATCCTTGTAACAAATATTCATAGTCAAGGAAAATAAATGCTTATATTAGATATATTCACAAATATGTCTTATTTTGTACCTTGAGTTCATCACCTTTCTTTGATGTGTTGGGTAGCATACTTCATTATTAATCTTCTCATACTATATACAATTTATTATTATATTGATCGGAGTTCTTAAGTCTTTCAGAATTGTTTTTCTTTACACTGTTGTTATTTTCTTAGTTATTCTACTGATTCTGCTCATTTCATTGCATCAGTTCATATAGCCACCCGAGGTTTTGCTGAAACCACTGCGCTAAAGTCATTTCTTACAATGAAATAATATTCTGTTGCATTCATATACTTTGCTTTGTTTGGCCAATCCCCAAATATTGGCAACTCCCTTAGTTTCTAGTTCTTTGCTACAACAAAAATCTGTTATAAATATTTTTGTACACATGGATTTGTTAACTCTTTATTTGTTCTCCTTGGGGCTTAGGCCAAAGAGTGGCATCCTTGGGTCAAGGGGCATATATAGTTTAATGACTTTTGGGGTATAGATCCAAATAGCTTTCCAGAATGGCTGAGGTAGTTTGTAGCTGCTCTAGCAGTGCCATTTAGTGTGTCTGTTTTTCTATAGGACATTTAGCAATTGTCATTCCTCTCCTCCTCACCCTCCCATGTCCCACCTTCCACCTTTAATTTGGATATTATACCTTTATCAAAGAAACTTGCTACAAGTATTTTTTCATTTAATTTTTCCCCTCTAGTTTTAATTCAATTGTTTGTATTCTTTTTTTTTTTAAAGCAATTGGGGTTAAGTAACTTGCCCAAGGTTACACGGCTAGTCATTATTTATGTGTGGGTGCTCATTTTCTGAGGCCGGATTCAATCTCGGGTCATCCCAACTCTGAGGCCGGCACTCTAACTTACTGTGCCACCTAGCCTCCCCAATTGTTTGTATTCTTATAAATACTTATTAAAATTATGTGTTCAATATTTTTCATTTTATCTTATGCTTTTGTTCAGTAATAAGTTCTTCCCTTATCCACATCAATTAAGTTTTCAAATTCAGTAAGTCACACATTTTTTGAGTGGCACAGGCATGCATACAGAGAAATAAAACATAAAATACATAGGATTGCAATTATACATATGTTTTCAGACATAAAATATATAGGATTACAAATTATAATTATGCTAAAGTAGTTACCAAACAGTTTTTAGAAACAAGTTCATAGACCTGGTTAGGTACTCCCATTTCTAAGGGAAAGCATTTTTCAAAAGCTTTGTTTAAAAGAGAACAAGACAATAAACGCTATAGATTCCCTAGAGACCATGGAACATCAGCAATAAATGCCAGAATGGTTCAAAAGATTATTTAAAGATCATAGGTCTCCAAGAAAGACATGAGAATATGTAAAAGTCAAATCCTAGGGGCGGCTATGTGGTGCAGTTAGAGTGTCGGCCCTGGAGTCAGAAGGATCTGAGATCGGATCCGGCCTCAGACACTTAACGCACACACAAACAAAAACCTAGCGGTGTGACCTTGGGCAAGTTACTTAACCCCAATTGCCCTCCAAAAAGAAAAAAAAACAAAAAACAAAAAAACCAACAACAAAAGTCAAATACTATACAGCAGAAAATACAGAAAGCAAAATGCTCCATAATTTTGGAAACAAATGCCAAAGTACTGATTGATAGAATCCATAGATTGCCTATAGAGGAAAAACCTCAAGCTGGAAATTCTGAGACCTGAGTGACAGTCCAGACATGTGTGTGTGTGTGTGTGTGTGTGTGTGTGTGTGTGTGTGTGTGTGTGTGTGTGTGTGTGTGTAAATCTTGATGGGCTAGAACATGAGGTTGAATCTTAAGGCAAAACTGAATATGGATCAATGTAAAGTCTTGCACCTATATTTAAAAAAAATCAAATTCGGGTATAAGATATGATAACTATGAGACAATCATTGGTCTGAAAAAGATTTGGGGGATTTTAGCAGACTGAAAAAATCAATGTGTTCCAAGAATATAAGATGACAGCCAATGTTGCCCTGGCCCTCCCTTTACAGATAGGCAAATGAAGCCCAGAGAAGTTAAAGGACTTGTCCAAACTCACACTTAGTATGTGTGAGAACCAGAAATCAGCTGAATTGACTCCAAAAGCCAGTATTCTTACCTCAATATGATTGCTATTTTTTTCCAATGGTTATCTTATTATGGCCAAAATATCAGGTATAATGTGGTTTATACACTTTAGAAAATATCAAGGTTTTAGTTTGTATTTTAGCATAAACTCTTTGCAATAGTATTTGTATTTTTGTTTTCCTCTGTACAAACCAAATGTCTTATTACCATGGAAATGCTCCTGAGAAAGAAAACAAAAAATCTGTCTAAATGGTCTATACTTTTGCAAATTGGCATATTTTCTTGAACTCATTATTCTTCTGCTAAAACCCCTCTCCCACGTCTCCCATTCCTTCACATGTGAAATTCTCTCCAGGGCTAATTTAAAGGTTGAGCTGGGTAGTGCAGCTGTATTGCTCAGCCAGAACCCTGCCCCAACCCATTGGTCATGGGTAGGGAACTTACAACTCTTTGCCTTTCTCCCATACCTACTCCCAGGTACCTCGTGCATCTTAGCATAGAGGCCTAAGGATTCCTAGAGCTAACTCCTGCTTTCATGTTTCCCCCTTCTCTTTTGGGAGGCTGCATAGTACAGTAGGAGAGGGTTGAATTTAGTCAAAGGAGTTGGTTTGGATGGCTCTGAACCTCAGTTCCCTTAACTTCCAAATGAGGAGGGAGTTGGATGAGATGGACTTAGAAGAATCTTCTCTGTCTCTAAATCTGTGATTTAGTTGCCAAATCATGCCATATTTGCCTCCAAAATATCTACCTCTCTACTGACACAGTTACCATCTTAGCTTGGTCCCTCATCATCTTTAACCTAAATTAGTACAACAACTTCTTAACTATTCTCCCTTTCCTCTAGTTTCTGCCCATTCCAGTCCATCCCACATTCTTCTACTGAAGTGATTTTCCTTAGCATACTTGACCCTGTCATTCCCTACACAACAAATTTAAATGGCATTTCTTTCTTTTTAAAAAATATTTTTCCCCAATTATGTGTAAAAAAATTTTTTTTAGCATTTGTTAAGTTTTGAATTCCAAATTCCTCCCTCCCTTCCCTTCCTGCTTCCGAGATGGTAAGCAATTCATATAGGTTACATGTGTAATCATGTAAGACACTTCCATAATTGTTATTTTTTGGAAAAAAAAACCAGAAAAATAAAGTGAAAAATAATATGCTTCAGTCTGCATTCAGATTCCATTGATTCTTTCTTTGAAGACAGATAGCATTTTTCATCATGAGTCCTTTGGAATTGTCTTGGATCATTGTGTTACTGAGAATAACTAAGTCATTCACAGTTGATCATTGTACAATATTGATATCACTGTGTACAGTGTTTTCCTGGTTCTTCCTATTTCATTCTGTATCATTCATGTAAGATTTTGTAGGTTTTTCTGAAATCATCCTGCTTATCATTTCTCATGGCACAATAATATTCCATTATAATCCTATATCACAACTTGTTCAACCATTCCCCAATTGATGGGCATCCTCTCAATTTCCAATTTTTAGCTACTACAAAAAGAGCTGTTGTAATTATTTTAGTACGAATAGATCCCCCCCCTTAAAAAAGAAACAAACAAACAACCAAACAACTCTTTGGGATACAGACCTAGTAGTGATATTGCTGGGTCAAAGGGTTTGATACATAGTTTGATAGTCCTTTGGGCATAGTTCCCAATTGCTCTCCAGAATGACAAGGATCAGTTCATAACTCCATCAGCAATTCACTGGTGTTCCAGTTTTCTCACATCTCTAACATTTATCTTTAATGTCTTTTCTGTTACCTTCAAGATTAAATATAAACTCCTCTGTTTGATTTCTAAAACCCTTAACATGGTTTCAACTTTTCCAGTCTCATTGGACCTAACTCCACTTCACGACTGGCAAACACCACACTTTGTCTCTATATCTTTGATATAGCTGTCTTCCATTCCTGGAATATAGTTCTTCATTTCCACCAATGGAATCCACTTTCTACATTAAGGCTTTCCTGACTCCTCTCTCCCTAACTGCTAGTACCTTCCTTTCCAAAATACTTTATATTTAGCTATCATTTTTAATATTTATTTTCTTTTATATATATTTCTGATTATGCTTATATATGTAGTTGTATTTCTCTTTAGAATATAAACTCATTGAGGAGGGATGTTAATTTTTTTTTTTTATATCTCAAAGGCTAATGCAATACCTGATACATTTAACAGTGTTTGTTTATTGATTGATGAGCCTGTGATAATGACAGTGAATGCTACAAAGCAGTTATCCACATTTTTATATTATCTTTATTGTGTTTAAGATTTTTTGCTATTCTTAAAATAGAATAAATACTTGACTTTATTTGCATAAAATAAAAGCTAATAAAATTATTTGCATAGATTATTTATTACAGAGTATAGAGATATATAACTATTGTTTTTTAAAGGGGGGGATAGATTTCATTACATAAGATTTGAAGGGCATTTCTGTTAGTATTGAGAAGCTACTGAAAGTTTTTCAGCAAGGGAGTGACATAGTAAGATATTAATAATTGGAGGATTATTTTTATAGCTGTGTAAAAAGATAAAAGATAGGAATGACTCTAAATAACCATTTAGGAAACTGTTTAGCAATCTTTCCAAGAAGTGTTGGCAGTCTGAACTAGGTTGGTGAAAATGAAAAGTGTTAGAGGTCTTATTGAGGTAAAGTCTACAAAATTGGACATTTGATTGACTAGGGAGGATGACAAAAGAGTAAAGAATGACTTTGAGTTTGTAAACTTGGTTTCAGTCTTGGTAAGATGGCAGGAGAAACATGGAAGTTTGAAGGTATATATAATGAAATCACTTTTAAACTTCTTGAATTTGAAATTCAAGAGATATCTAGGAACCATTTAATAATGTGTGACTGGAATTCCATGGGTTACATAGATTTGGAAGTAATTTGAATAGAGATTATACTTGAGCCCATGGGAACTGATGGAATCTTCAAAAGAGTGAGAGAATATAGACAGATAGAACCCTTGGGAACACTCGTGGTAAGGAACCAATAGATGGATGATAATCCATTAAAAAGACTTAGGAGTCCATTACAAACCACTGGAGTCTCTTTCTTGAAGAAAGAAAACACATTATTATGCCTTAAAATCCTCTAATAGGATTTTACACTACTAAGGGGAGAGTTCCTTTCTTCTACACAAGATGAGAGGGCCTTCTCCTGAGTGCTCAATACTACTTAGGCGAGAAAGGAAGCTGTCCAAACTTGGCTTTCTATAACAAATAGACACTGTTCCCTACATACTTAAATGTCATTTCCCTTGTTGGAGTTAGACATTGTATGTTGGTTTTCCCCCCTGTGGTATAGAATACTGGAAAGGGTATAGAAGATTCTCATTTCTCAAGTACACTTAGGAAAGGAATCAAATCCACCGTGGTTAAGATATGTAATTCTGGGTAACCTCAGCTAATCATTTTCATGGACATATGATAACAAATCAATAACAAAAATATTGATTTTCTAGATGTTGTAGGTTTTTGAGTGCGCATTTTTTGTAACTATAAGAAAACATAACTCATAATACTTTTATTGAGCACTAAAGGAGAAACACCTGTCAATGTTCTCACATTTCAAATTGTTGAGAGCTCAAAGTTAGTGTAATAAGACAGCTTGAATAACTTAAAAGCAGAATGCTGTTTCAACCAGTCATTTGGCATGCTTCTGTTAAGTGCTTGGCAATGTGCTTAACCTGAGTTCTAAAGGAGACCAGGGATGCTAAGAGGTAGAGGTGAGGAGGGAGAGCTTTCCATGAATGAGGAACAGCCAGTATTGAGTACCTTGTATGAGGAACAGCAAGTATTTGATAATAACAAAACTATCAAATTACTGCTACACCATCTTTTATAAGAATGAGAGTAATATTTAAGGGGACTGGAAGGTTGGGGTCAGGTGTGAAGAAGTTATATAAACAAGTTTATATTTGACCCACTGAAATTTATTGAGTTCAGGAGTGACATGATCACAACTGTTTTTTTTTCTTTGCTTCAGTAACTTTTGTCATACTTATGACATACACGGTCTCTCCCTGCATCTCATCCTCGTAATATTATTTGAAAGCTGAAATAGTTTCATTCTCATTTTTGTATTTTAAGTGCCTTGAACATAGTAGGCAGTTAATAAATACTTGTTGAACTAGAAATTTATTTGCTTCACTTGAAAGGGGATGTACTTTTTCCACAGACACTAATTGTAATCTCTATAATGGTTTAGTAGATGGTCTTCTTAAATTGTTGTAGCCAAAATTTTCATCACTTTTTAATGAATCTACTAATGAGTTTGTCTGAACTTAGCTAGTCTAGTCCTTGCATTTTAGGCCTTGCAGTTGTCCTATAGTCAGTCATTGGGATAGTCAGCATGTGTTCTGTAGTCATTAACCTAGGTCATTGTTTTAAAATAAAGTTCTGGAGTAGAATTTCGACCAATCAGCATTGAATCGATCAATCAAGACATTTATTAAACTCCTATTATGTGTCACATACTGTGCACCGGGGATACAAAGAGACAAATGATAGTTCCTGCCCTCAAAGAGTTTAGAGTCTAATGGGGAAGACAACATGTAAACAAATATACATATTTGTTTATATCTATATCTGTATATTTGTTATATATATACTTTGCATATATATGTGTGTGTGTGTGTGTGTGTGTGTGTGTGTGTGTGTGTACAGGATGAATAGGAAATAGTTAAAAAAGGGAAAGCACAGGAATTGAGTGGTTAGGCTTCCTGTAGAAGGTGTGACTTTAATTGGGATTTAAGTGGAAGATTACTATGTTTACATAAGTCATTTCCATATTAGTCCTGTTGTGAAAGAAAATAAAAAGAAACAGACCAAAACAAAACAAAACAAAAAAAAAATGAAAAAATTTAAAAGTTTTAAAAAAAGTATGCCTCATTCTGCATACCTTTCTCTGGAGGTAGGTGGCATTTTTCATCATATTGTGTTGGATCGTTGTATTGCTGAGAATAGCTAAGTCATTCACAGTTGATCATCATATGATATTGCTGTTATTATGTGCAGTATTGTGGTTCTTTTCACTTTACTTTGCATAAATTGATATATATCTTTTCAGGTTTTCCTGAAAGTTTCCTGCTTGTCATTTCTTATAGCACAATAGTATTCCATTACAATCATATACCACAGCTTGTTCTGCCATTTCCCAGTTGATGGACGTCTCCTCAATTACCAATTCTTTGCCACAACAGAAAGAGCTACTATAAATATTTTTGTACCTAGAGGTCCTTTTTCTTTTTCTTCTTTTTTGATCTCTTTGGAATACATACCTAGTAGTGGTATTGCTAGGTCAAAGGGCTTACACGGTTTTATAATCCTTTGAACAGAATTCCAAATGAAAGCAGTATTGCTAATGTTTTATTTAAAATCTTTGTGTCAATATTTATTAGGAATATTGGCCTATAGCTGTCTTTCTCTGCTTTGTCTCTCCCTGATTTAGGTATCAAGACCCCATTTGTAGTGTGCAAAGCATTTAGTAGAATTTCTCCTTTTCCTATTTTTGCAAACAGTTTATTCAATGTTATGATTAATTATTCTTTTAATGTTTGATAGAATTCACCTGGTCCTTTTTTGGGGGGGAAGGGTTTGATTCATTATGGATTGCTCAATTGATTTTTCTGCGATTGGGTTATGTGATCTTTTTTCTTTTTTCTGTTAACTGTGTTTTATGTTTATGTGATTTTAATTCATTTCTTTTAAATGTCACTTTTATTGGCTTTAGGTGGGCAAAATAATTTCCTTTCTTTTAAAATTACACTAGCTGATGTTTTGTTGATTATGTGTTTTTTTCCTATAAAAGGAAACTAACTTCTAGTTTTATTTATTAATTTAGTGTTTTTTTTTATTTGTTTATTTTCTCCTTCATCTTCAACATTTCAAGGTTGATGATAAGTTGGAGAGGCTTGTTGATGGGTTTTTGTTATTGTATTTTAGTTGCAATCCCCATTTGTTGACCTGGGTTTTTTTTTTTTTCTCTTAGTACTTGATTAAAGTGTTCAAAGGTATAGATTTTTCCCCTTAGTGCATTTTCTCTTTGTGGTGGCAGTAGCATCCTGTCTCTTCCTTTTTCCTCTCCACTCCCCTCCCATGAATGTTAAACTAGTTTTTTCTTGAGAAGATATTGAAACTGTCTTTGTCATTTGATTAACTCAGGGGAATGTAACTTCCTGGTCACCTCAGTACAAATACAATCAGTACATGAGCAGATGGGGATTAGGTGTACCAAACAGCACTGAAAAGCTGTGCTCAGCTAAATCAGTGCTTTATTTTAGATGAAAAAAAATTTTTTTTCACAACCCCGAATATCTTCCCACTGCTATGGCTAAGTAAACCTCTTTTTTTTTTTTTAAAGCTGTTAGGTGGATTATTGGTGGCTCATTTCATTCCACTTTCAGACTTAACTATCAAGAGATCTGCCTGACTGAAGCCCAACAAATTATAGGTTGAATTCTAAAAGTTCTGGCTCTTGTCTCATTATTATGATTTTCTTTAATGAAATTTTCTATTATTTCTATGATTTGTTTTTTAGACCCACATATTCTTTTTTTTTTTTTTTTAAAGCAATTGGGGTTAAGTGACTTGCTCAAGGTTACACGGCTAGTCATTATTTATGCGTGGGTGCTCATTTTCTGAGGCCGGATTTGATCTCGGGTCATCCCAACTCCGAGGCCGGCACTCTTACTCACTGCTCCACCTAGCTGCTCCAACCTCTAATTATTTTAATGTTCTCTTCAAAGATCTTTTATTAGACATAATTTTTATTGTGTTATGATCAGTTAAATATTTAAAAAAACCTCTACTTTTCTGCATTTGTTTTTGAGATTTTTATACTTTAATACATGATGAATTTTTGTAATGTACCATGCAGTTTTAAGATATAGCTACGTTTCTTTTATATTCCAACTGAGTAGTTAACAGAGGTCTGTCATATCTAAATTTTCTAAAATTCTATTCAGAACCAGAACTTTCTTGTTTATCTTTTCCTTAGACTTGTCTAGGTCTGAAAAGAATACTTTGAGATCTGAAATATTACAATTTTGCTATCAATTTATTTCTTAATTTTTCCTTCAAGTATTTAGATGCCGTGCTATTTGGTGCTTATCTGTATGCATTAAATATTGATATTAAATTTTTTTGTTTGTGGTGACTTTAAGCATAATATAGTTTTCCTGTTTACCTCTTCTGTTTGAAACAAAAAACTCCTACCTTGTTCAAGATCATGATTGCTAAAGTTTTTTTTTTTTTGATTTGATGTAAAGAAAACATCATGGATTTTATTGCAACCTCTTATTTTAACTTTTTGATTCTTTCTGTTTTAAGTGTTTATTGCAAAAAAAAAAAGTATGAAACATCATTGAACCTGTTTTCTAATACATTCTTAGAACTTCTCTGTTTTATGGGTGGGCTGATCCCATTTACACTCATAGTTACGATTGATCATTTATTATTTCCCTTAATCCTATTTCTTATATATTTTGCTCTCTTTGCCCTTACCCTATTCTTGCCAAAGAGGAGTATGGTGAGAGAGAAGTATACTTAACACTAGTAATCCATATTTGAAGCTAACTGCTCCAGTTTCATTGTGCCTTTTTTTGTTCTCCTAGCACAGTCTCCAAGCACATATTCTTTTTTTTTTTTAAATTTTATGTTTATTTTTACTTTACAACATCCATTTCCACAAGATTTTGAATTACAAATTTTCTCCCCATCTTTCCCCTACCCACCACCCCAAAACAGCAATCCCACTGAATACCTCCTGCCCCAATCTACTCTCTCCTATATCCTCCCTTCTACCCCCAATGACTTTCCGATAGGGCAAGATGGATCTCTATATCCCAATGCCTGTATATCTTATTTCCCAGTTGCATGTAAAAAAATGATACTGATTTTTTTTAAACATTTGATTTCTTTGAATTCCAGATTCTTTCCCTTCTTCCCTCATCACCTTGCCCTTTGCAATCCATCTTCCTTATATATGTCAATATGATATCCATAAGTATGGTTTTTACCGTGTCATTCCAGGTTCAGAAAACTCCACTGGTTCCATGTTGCCTCTAGTTTCAAATCAAAACTCCTTTGTTTGACTTTTAAAGCCTTTCAGAGTCTAGGTCTGGCTTGCTCTTATATATTTATGGACCAACAAAATGGCTTTCTGTCACTCTTATGTAACCTTACATTTCCAATTTGTGCCATTATAAAAGCTCTTTAAGATTCCTAGCTTCCTTTAAAGCTCAGTTCAAGTGCCATCTACCATCCTTCACTCTTTAATCTCCCCAAATTTCTTTGCATTTGTTTTCTACTTATTTCAAATTTAATTAGCTGTTTTGTTCTGTTTATGCTATTTTATTCTCAATTCTCCTCTTTGACTTCTGCAAACACTAATGACCACCCTTTCTTATCAAGGACCTAGATAACTCTTATCCTTAGGTTTTTACAACATGGCTTCGTCTTGTGTATCCTCCTACATTTCTGGCCAGTCCTTCATCTCCTTTGCTACATCATCATCTACATAATGCCTTAGTCAGAGCTCTGTCCTGACGTCTTTTCTCCGTTTATACTTTCTGTTATTTCTTTGCAGATTACTAGTCTTTCCTGAGCTCCAGTCCCATTTGACCAGTTGCTTTTTTGGACATTTCAAACTGAATCTTCTGGAGATAATGTTAAAAAACAAACAAACAGACAAACAAACAAACAAAAAAACCCTTTCCTTTCAAACTCTTCTTTGTATTGAATTTCCTGTTTCACTGAAACACCACCATTCTTCTAGATTCCCAAATTTGCAATTTTGATTTAGCTCAACTCTTTGTTCAGTCTCTCCAAAAGTATCCATTTAGTTTCCTAACCTTGCCATTTCTTTTTCCATAATAACTCTTGCATCCAATCAGCATGCACAGTAAATTTAAGTGGTGGTTTTTAGTGATGATGCCACTAGTTACTAAATGCTAACCTCAAATTAATTAATTTTATAAACCAAGTCTTTCAGAGAGAGAGAGAGAGATCGATCTATCCTTGGAAGGAAAAAAAAACCCAATGAAACAGTTGTTGTGTTTTTTCCCCCTCCAGTGTTATTGATATTTATAAACAGCAACCAAGACACTTTATGATGGAATGCTGGGTTTGTTACAGTGAAGACATTTCATGACAAACCCTGCAAAAAAGCGTTTCAACCCTAATCTTTAATAAATAAGTTACTTTTAGAGGTAACATAGAGGTTGGAACTTTACTGATTCTTAGATCTTTCCCCGCCCTCTTCAGAAGTTTCCTAACAAACCTACCGTTCTAGTGGTGAATCTGCTAGAAACTGAACACCGATGAAATTTTTTTTTTTATATGGCCCAGCACACATTATACCTTCTTTTTAATAATGCTGCTAGTTTGTCTTGATTTAAATCTTGGTTCTAATAGTTGAAAAGCAAAACCAAACCAAACCTTATATCTTGCTAACTAACCTTCTGTTCTTATGTTCCTCATTGCATTCTCCTTATTTGATTTCTGGAACAGTTTTTGAAAAAGACATGCTTTTTTATGAATTAATGGTAATATTTTTTCTTCAACTGGACATATACATATATGGAAAGAGAATTTGATTTGCGTATGTAAATTGTTTTTAAAGAAGCTTACATTGAATTTTGAAGATTTAAATTGGTAAAAAAATTTTTACAAGTGCTTTCCTAAAACCTTATGGCACAGCACAGCTGAATTCGAAGACAATTTGTTGCTTCTAGTGGATAGATTTCTATTAGTGGGGACTTAATTTTCTTACTTTAGAGTAAAATATAAAAGAAGTACAAAGATTAAAAAAAAAACAAACCTAATATTGATCCTTACCCAAATGGAATATAATTTTATATAATAAACTGAAATAATAGTAAAGCTATCATCTTAATGGATTGAAAAAAGAATACCTTTGATCTTTTTATAGCTTTTCTAAGAATCAAAATAGTTATTTTTTTATCTAGAAGTCACAAGTAATTGAATAATCTTAATTTAACTTAGTGCCTCAGAAACTTACTCAGCAAAAGAGAACAGTCATGTCAAAGCCTTTGGATACCTTTCCTTTTAGCCTTAGTGAGCTTTTTTAAAAATTGTATTTTCATGAACATTTCACAGTATTTCTTATCCCCCTGTCCTTGGTCCTGACCCAGTGACCTAAGAATCCAGAAAATGTCATGTTAGTGGTTACTAATTAGTGCATCCAGAGAGCCTTTTCATTTGGCCTTTCAACCTTTTGGAGGTAGAAGCACAAGCTGTCATTCGTATCATGCAGGGAAAATGAACCTTAACTACAGTTTTTTTTTTTGGTGTGTTGAAAGCAGGACAATAAGCCCAGCTGAGACTATATGAATATGCAGGTTAGGAAGAAATTAACCCCAAATCTACTACTATTTCTTTTATTATTTTGCAGAAGACATAGTACTTTGTCACAGAAATACACATTGTTACAATGAAGACTTATCTGTGAGATTGTTTATCAAACAGCATCTTATTATTTTTATTTCAACGATACCCATTTAAAACAATTTTAAGGAAACACTAACAAATGATAATCTCTATATATACATATATATAAAATATATATATATATATATATATATATGAGTGCATTTTTTCAGTATATACAAACTTTAATTGCTTTTATATGTGTTGGGTAAAAATACTTGCTAATAAAGATTTAGTCATAGTACTCATTAATCATTCCTATTACTTCAGTGTCTCTTGAGTGTTCTGGGTTCTGGGGGATCAGCTATTGTAATTTAAAAGATGAACTATATCTTGATCCCAAACTTAGAAGATGAGACAGTTGAATGTATTGAATTGGTGAAAGTAAGATTTTAATTTTTTTTTCCTTAGGTCTTTAAGATAGAAGTGCTAATGAGCGGACGGAAGCATTTTGTAGAAAAAAGGTACAGTGAATTTCATGCTCTGCATAAAAAGGTAACTATTCTTTTTATTGGCCTAACCAGTATAACTTAAGATTCTCTTCCATATTATTTATATTTTATAAGAGCAATATAATTTGTTTCATCCTGAGGTAGTTTTCATACTTTGAAGTATTCTTCATCAGGCTTTTGAAGTAATGGGTTTTCTTCTTATTTAGTATCATTAGTGTATTATTTTGAATCATAAGTGTTCCTAAACATTGGTTGGGGTATCTTACTTGTGATAAATACTTGGTGTTCTTTGAAAAGAAGAAAAATGTTACCTTTTCATGGAAAAAACATTTTTTGAATATTGATTTTATACTACTTGTGTTTTTACAACTAGTTTTTACTTTAAATTTGTATAAATAGAGATTATCTGTGTTTGCATATGTAGAATGCTTTTTGAAACATAAAAGGAAAATCTTAGTCTTTTTTCTGCCTAAAAAAGTACTACCTCAACTTTTTCGTCTATTTTGGTTATATACTTTTTTCTTTCTGACTTTTACAGTTTGTATTTTGTCTTACATTTATTTTTGAAGGAAATTAGGATTATAATTCACTGGAAACATAACAAAATCACAGAATTTGAGAGTTGGAAGGGACTTCAGTGACCATATAGTTCAAACCATGCATAAAAGAAAACTATACTATAGCATAGACACCAAGTGGTCATTCAGTCTCTACTTGAATAGGAGAGGGCAGTACACCTCTTTAGGTAGCCTATTCCACTTTTGGGCAGATCTGATTCTTAGTAAGTTTTTCCTAACAATTTAAATTGGCCTCTTTGAGATTTTCATCCATTACTTCTGACTCTGCTCTGTGGAACAGATGAAACAAATGTAATTCCTTTTTTTCATGACAACCCTTCAGATGCTTAAAGATGGTTATCATGTTCTCCCTTGAGTCTCCTCTTCATCTTAAATATCCTTAGTTCCTTTATAGGATCCTCTTATGACATGGGCTCAAGGCCCCTTTCATCCTGGTTGTCTGTTCTCTAGAAGCAAGGGGCGGGAGGGGGGGGTGGGGGCATTTATTAGGTGCAGCTGTGAAGTACTTTACAAATATCTTAAATATATACCCGTGGTACCTAGTACTGAACACAGTACTCCAGATGATATCTGTTGAGAGAAGAGTGATAAGTCTGTCCCTTTGTTATTCCTAAGAGCTCTGTCTCATAATGAAGCCCAGTATTCCATTAGCTTTTTTTTTTTTTTGGCTGCTACATTGTTGACTCTTACTGAACTTGTAGCATACTGAAAGCTACATATCTTTTATATAATAAGTGCTGTTTAACCATGTCTCTCCCATCTTGCACTTGTGCGATTGATTTTTTTTGTATCCAACTGTAAGACTTTCCATCCCCCTTGAACTTCACTTTATTAGATTAATCCTAGTCCTGGTTTAAAATTCTACCTTATACACATACCACTTGTGTTAACCTTTGCTTCCTCTCAGCCATGAACCTATGACACAATTATTTTATGATCCTATGATAGCAATGGGAAGCCCTTGTTAAGTAAGAAGGAAAGGCAAAGGCCAAAGACTTGCAGATTAAATAGAAACCTCATTCTTCTATTACATTGTTAAGGTTAACATCATAAACACTACAAATTTGTGTTACATAATCCTAACTAGACCTTTAGTGTGGCAAGGCATTCCTTTTATACCTCCTTAATTAATTCATAGTCATGCTCACTATGGCAGCTTTCCCAAAACTTTCCACTACTTTTCAGGCCTCCCATGCACGGGTCTTCTTCCTTCCCCCTGTACATCCCCCCCCCCCCTTTTCTCAGTTTCATATTTCACTAAAACATTTAAGCTGTTCTCTGAGAACTCCCTCTTCTCTCTACCTCATCTCACAATATTCAGATACTTTCTATCACTATTCTCTCTGTCCCTGTTGCCCCGTGAAGAGATGAGCCTTCTCCTTGCCAAGGCAAAACCCTTGATACGCACAAGTGATTCCCATTCTTTCCCATCTTCTCCAGCAGATTGCCCCCCCCACCCCCACCCCGTATCATCCCAACACTCCTACCAATCTTGAATGTCTCCCTATTTATGGGCTACTTTCTTATTACTACCTATAGACATGCGCGTGTTCCCTCTATCCTCAAAACAGTCATTTTATTTGTCCATCACTGCTAGATATCATTTTTATCCCTCTTTTGTTTTGTGACTATACTTCAGAAGGCCATCTGTAATAAGGACTTCATTTCCTTTCCTTTCATTTTCTTCTTAACTTTTTACAGTCTGGCTTCTAACCTCATCATTCAACCAAAACTATTCTCTCCAAAGTTATTAATGATCTCTTAATTGTCAGTTTTAATGGCCTTTTCTCATTCTTTATCCTTCTTGACCGTTCTGAAGCCTTTAATACTCTTCTTGATACTCTTTTCTCTCTAAGTTCTTCTACACTGTTCTCGTTGTCTTCTTCCTACTTATGTGACTATTCCTCTAGCACCGTTGTTGGGTCTTCACTGAGCTCAGATCCAATAATTACGGCTGTCCCTGAATGTTCTCCCATAGGTCTGCTCTTCTTCCTCCATACTATTTCACTTGATGATCTCATCAGCTCCCATGGACTTAACTATAGTCTCTATGGAGGTAATTTTTAGATATATTTATCTCGCCCTAACCACCCTCTTGATCTTGTCTCACATCTCTAAATGCCTATTGGATGCCTCAAATTTAATATCTTACAACCTGAGGTTTCAGTCTTACCACCTGTGAACTGCAGGTAGCTTGCAAAACTCCTAAGTTCAGTCAGAACTAAATTGGAATGTAATTGAGAGATGTTTAACAAAATAAATAAAAATCTCATAGCCATAGGGGCTGTTAATTTGTGGTTTTCTAACTCAATATGTAGCATACTAGCCATCTTAAACTCAACACATCCAAAACTGAACTCATCATCTTTCCTCCCAAATCCTCCCTTCTACCTAATTTCTCTGTTACTGTTTGAGGGTACCAGCATCCTCCCAGTCACCCAGGCTTGCAACCTAGGTACCATCTTCAGCCCTTGTCCTATCTAGTCAAAAGCCAAGTCTTTGCTTAATCCTACCTCTACAACTTTTTTTCTCCTTCTCTCTTCTGACACTGCCACCAACCTGGAACAGGCTATCACTTTATACTTGGACTGAAGTAGTCTTCAGGTTGGTCTCCTTGCCTCAAGTCTCCCTGCTCTTCAGTCTGTCTTCTACTTAGCTGTCCATTTAATCTTCCTAAAGCACAAAGTAATTCCACTGTCCATCCCAGTTACCTCTAGGATCAAACAATCTTTTTGCTTTTGCTTTTCTTAACCTGGTTCCTACCTAGCTTTCCAGTATTCTTACACCTTACTCCCAATCACATGCCCCACAGTCCAGTGACACTAGTTTCTTTTCTGTTCTTCACACAAGAAACTCCCGTCTTCCAACTGGGTATTTTCACTGGCTGTCCCCATATCTAGAGCTCTCCTCTTCTTTATCTCTTACCCCCTAGTGCCAGCAACTGATGGTATAGGATGGACAGTGAACAAAAGGTTCGGGCTAGGTGAGCATAGTTAGGCAACAATGCTAGTTTAATGGAGTAGCATAATTGATTACATATCTTTCTTGTTTATGCATGGAAAATTTTACAGAGAACTTTGAATCACCAATTTCTTATGGATGCACTCAGCTAAACATAGATATCAGTAACAGCCTTTACTACCAAGGCTGCTTCCTGTATGCCCAGAGTGCTTGTAGGAGACACAGCAATATTTCTTTTTTTTTTTTTTAAAGCAATTGGGGTTAAGTAACTTGCTCAAGGTTACATGGCTAGTCATTATTTAGGTGTGGGTGCTCATTTTCTGAGGCCGGTTTTGATCTCAGGTCATCCCAACTCCGAGGCCGGCGCTCTTACTCACTGCACCACCTAGCCACCCCACACAGCAATATTTCTTGATATTGATTGCCAAATATTCTTCTTGGGGATAGTATGGCACACCTGTCCAGAAGGGACTTTTCACCCTCCTGGATCTGAACAAGTCAACAAGTCCGGACTCGGACATAGCTGAACAAGTCCTTGAACTCAGAGCAAGTCACAAGTCTCTGGACTCAGACACAAGCTCAAGAATCTATTAGACTTGGCCCCCCACACCCTATTTTCCTTCAAATATCAACTAAAATCTCAGCTTCTCCAAGAAACCTTTCTTTTTAATGGCTTACCTCTGGGATCATCTTCAATTTATATTCCACATGTCTTGTTTGTACATAGTTGTTTTTGTGCTGTCTTCTGAATCAGAATGTGAGCTCCTTGAGAGTAGAGATTGTTTTAGACTTTCTTTGTATCCACAGTGCTTAGTAAATGCTTGTTGACTTGACTTGATTGTGGGAAGATTCATAGACTGTTATGTTCCTGTTTGACAGAAAGAGATTGCTTGAGTTCTATGTCATAAGGTATATGAGTCACTGACCATTGACATATGAGTCACTGACCATTAGGAAGCACTTATATGAGGCATTGGGCAATAGGGAGCCAGAGAAGGACATGTAGGAAAATGAAGAAGTGAGAGAATGAGCTACCATGTGAATTAAGAGAGCTGCACTGATCACAAGTGGAGCCGCATGAAGGTGGGGACAGAATAAATACTCAGGCACTGCAAGAGAAGCTGCTTCTAAAGACTCTTCTGCTGTTTTGCTGAAAACATGCTAATTAGTAGAGAAGAATTGATTTACTCATTGGTTGGCAGAAAAGCTTGATTAGCTAAGAGAGTTCTTCGGTGTAGTTGTCTAATTGGAGGGAAGCTGAATCTGAATTTATGACTCTCTACTTTCAACAGTCTAAGAAAAGGTAAAACTCTCAGGGATGCCTGATTGCCCTCTACTCCCCTTTATAATTTGATAGGGAGTAACTTAAGTGAAAAGAAAAGCTTTGCATCTGTTTTTCTTTGAGTTGTGCTCATTGCAGAACAGGCTTTACTTTGCTAGAAACTGATTGATTAAAACAGAATCCTATTTAGTAAAGAGTTGTCTGAGCTTTTCTGCATTGACCAGGAAGCCAACCTGATGAGGTCTTCTTTGGCTTAAGGGAATTACTTTCATCAAATAAGCATGATGTTGATATACTTTTTACTTTTATTTTTTTAATTTTTTATACTTTTTATTTTTAAGAAGTGGTAACGATTTCTTTAAGAGTCACTATGGGGGCGGCTAGGTGGCACAGTGAATAGAGTATTGGATTTGGAGTCAGGAGGGCCTGAGTTCAAATTTGGCCTCAGATATTAACACTTACTACCTGTGTGACATTGGGCAAGTCACTTAATCCCAATTGCCCAACCTTCCCCGCTCCAAAAAGCAAAAAAAAAAAAAGACTGACTGTGAGGGGAGTTTGTTGTGAGTGAGCTAGTCCAGAGAGGAAAGGGAGGTACTGGTGACTACAGCATGCTACATTGTTAGAATAGATGTTCTGGTGTTGGTGCCATTCTGGGCTGTATATTAAATATTTGCTTTCAAGGCATGGTAATTAAATATCAAAAGGTCATTTCCCTTTGCTTCTAATTGCTTCTGAACATAAGGACATTTTGTTTCCTCTTTCCTTGACTTGTCAATACAGATTTTTCATTTTTAATTATATTTTATGTTTTTCAATCAGCAAAAATTTTCCTTCTCTCCCTCTTCCTTCCCTCTCCTCCCCCAATTGAGAACACAAGAAAAACAGTACTTCTCTGTTACAAACATATATAATTAAGGAAAACAAATTTCCACATCGGCCACATCCAAAATAATGTCTGATTCTGCACTCTGAATCTCTTACTTATCGGGAGTTTGATAGCATATTTTATCATTAGCCTTCTGGAATTGTGATTGGTTGTTAACGTTGATCAAAGTCCCCAATTCTTTCAGAGTTGTTTGTCTTTAGCAAATAATTGCCATTGTATAAATTGTTCTCTTGGTTCTGTTTGCTTCACTTTGTATCAGTTAATAATATTCTTCTTAGGTTTCTCTGAAACCATCCCCTACATCATTTCTTATAGCATAATAGTATTACATCATATTTATATACTAGAACTTGTCCCAGCATTCCCCATCCCAGTTTGATCCCACTCTTTGTCACCTCAAAAAAGAGCAACACATATTTTTGTACATCCTTATTGCTGAGGTTTAGGGGTGCTGGGACTCTGAAATAGTTATATGTGGATCTCCCAAATGAATTTAACTCAAACCTTCTTTGTTTTTTAAATTAATTTATTAGTTTAGTTTCAGTTAACAGTATTCAATTCCATAGTTCCTTGATTTTCAAATTTACTTCCCTCCTCCCTCCCCCCACAACAGCATATAGTCCAGTATAGGATCTGCAAATATATTCTTATTAGACATTATTCCAATTACAAAGGCATATTGTACTAGGTGGGATGAAAGATGGTAAAGAAAAAATAAAACCAAACAATGAAAAGAAAAAGATCATTTAGTTTGCTTCCATCAGGATTCAGGCTCAGTTCTTTCTAATTATATCTCTGGATGGCGCATTTCTCTCTTTCTTGAGTCTTTCGGGATTGACTTATATCACTGCATTGCTAAAAAGAGTCCAGTCTGTCATAGTTGGTCATCACAGATATGATATGTCTATGATTGTATACAAATTTCTTCTGCTTCTACTCTTCTCGCTCAGCATCAGTTTGTATAAGTCTCTCCAGGTAATTATGAAATCTGTCACCTCCTTGTTTCTTATAGCACAATAATATTCCATTACATTCATATACCATAACTTGTTTAGCCATTCCCCAATTGATGGGCACCCCTTTAGTTTCCAATTCTTTGCAACCACAAAAAGGGCTGCTATAAATATTTTTGTACATATGGGTCTTCCTCCCACTTCTACGATCTCTTTGGGATATAACCCTAGGAGTGGTATTGTTGGGTCAAAGGGTATGAAATTATTTATAGTCCTTTGGGCATAATTCCAGATTGCTCTCCAGAATGGTTGGATAAGTTCACAACTCCACCAGCAATGTATTAGTGTTCCAATTTGTCTACATCCTCTCCAGCATTTGTCACTTTCTTGTTTTGTCATCTTAGTCAATCTGACTGGAGAGATGTGGTATCTCAGAGTTGTTTTGATTTGCATTTCTCTAATCAATAGTGATTTAGAGCATTTCTTCATATGCTTATAGATATCTTTAATTTCTTTCTCTGAAAATTGCCTGTTCATGTCCTTTGACCATTTATCAATTGGGGAATGACTTGTATTCATTTGGATTTGGCTCAATTCTCTATAAATTTTAGAAATGAGTCCTTTATCAGAGACACAAGTTGTAAAAATTCTTTCCCAATTTCCCACCTCCCTCTTGATCTTGGTTACATTGGCTTTGTTTGTACAGAAGTTTTTCAATTTAATGTGATCAGAATTATCCATTTTGCATTTTATAATGCTCTCTAATTCTTGTTTGGTCCTAAAGTCTTCCCCTCTCCACAAATCTGTCAGGTAAACTATTCCTTGCTTTCCCAAATTGCTTACAGTATCATTCTTTACACCTAGATCATGCACCCATTTAGACTTGATTTTGGTATATGGTGTTAGATAGTGATCTATGCCCACTTTCTGCCATACTGTATTCCAGTTTTCCCAGCAGTTTTTGTCAAATAGTGCATTCTTATCCCTCAAACTGGGGTCTTTGGGTTTATCGAACAATAGATTACTATATTCATTAACTGCTGGGTCTCCTGTGCCTAATCTATTCCACTGATCCACTACTCTACACCTCTGCCAGTACCAAGCAGTTCTGATGACTGCTGCTGTATAATACAGATTAAGATCTGGCATAGCTAGTCCACCTTCCCTAGCATTTCTTTTCATTAATTCCCTTGATATTCTAGACTGTTTGTTTTTCCAAATAAATTTTGTTATTATTTTGTCTAACTCTGCAAAGTAGTTTTTTGGTAAATTGATTGGTATGGCACTAAATATATAGTTTGGGTAAAATTGTCATTTTTATAATATTAGTTAGACCCAGCTACGAGCAATTAATATTTTTCCTACTAGATTTTATTTGTGTGAGAAGTGTTTTGTAGTTATGATCATATAGATTCTGGGTTTGTTTTGGCAAGTAGATTCCCAAATATTTTACAATGTCTACAATGACTTTAAATGGGATTTCTCTTTCTATCTCTTGCTGTTGAGTTTCATTAGAGATGTACAGGAATGCTGAGGATTTATGTGGGTTTATTTTATATCCTGCAACTTTGCCAAATTTATGTGTTGTCTCAAGTAGTTTTTTACTTGATTCTCTAGGATTCTCTAAGTATATCATCATATCATCTGAGAAGAGTGATAGCTTGGTCACTTCTTTGCCCAGTTTGATTCCTTTGATTTCTTTTTCTTCTCTAATTGCTACTGCTAGTGTTTCTAGTACCAGATTGAATAAGAGGGGTGATAGTGGACACCCTTGTTTCACTCCTGATCTTATTGGAAAGGCTTCTAGTTTATCCCCATTGCATATAATACTTGCTGGTGGTTTTGAATAGATGCTATCAACTATTTTAAGGAAGGCTCCATTTATTCCTATACTTTCTAGTGTTTTTAATAGGAATGGATGTTGTACTTTGTCAAAAGCCTTTTCTGCATCTATTGAGATGATCATGTGGTTTCTGCTAGTTTTATTGTTGATATGCTCAATTACACTGATGGTTTTCCTAATGTTAAACCATCCTTGCATTCCTGGAATGAATCCTATCTGATCAGAGTGTATTATTTTTGTGATAAGTTGTTGGAGTCTTTTGGCTAATATTTTATTTGAATTTTTTGTGTCTAAATTCATGAGGGAAATTGGTCTATAATTTTCTTTCTCTATTTTATCTCTTCCTGATTTAGGAATCAGTACCATATTTGTGTCATAGAAAGAGTTTGGTAGGACTCCTTCTTCACTAATTTTCCCAAATAGTTTGTAGAGTATTGGAATCAATTGTTCTTTAAATGTTTGATAGAATTCACTCATAAACCCATCTGGCCCTGGAGATTTTTTCCTAGGGAGTTCATTGATGGCTTGTTTGATTCTTTTTCTGAGATGGGATTATTTAGGTAATTCACTTCCTCTTCAGTTAATCTGGGCAACTTGTGATTTTGTAAATATTCATCCATTTCACTAAGATTGTCATATTTATGTGCATAGAATTGGGAAAAATAATTCCTCATTATTTTTTTGATTTCATCTTCATTGGAAGTAGATTCACTCTTTTATTTTTGATACTCATAATTTGGTTTTCTTCTTTCTTTTTTTTATCATATTGACTAAGGGTCTATCAATTTTGTTGATTTTTTCATAAAACCAGCTCTTAGTTTTATTTATTAATTCAATAGTTTTCTTAATTTCAATTTTATTAATCTCTCCTTTGGTTTTCAATATTTCTAATTTAGTACTAAATTGGGGATTTTCACTTTGTTCTTTTTCTAGCTTTTTCAATTGCATATCCAATTCATTGACCTCCCTTCTCTCTGCTTTAATTAAGTATGCACTCAGGGATATAAAACTTCCCCTGAGAACTGCCTTTAGTGCATCCCACAAATTTTGTTATGTTGTCTCATTATTATCATTCTCTTGAATGAAATTATTGATTGTTTCTGTAATTTCTTGTTTGACCCATCCATTCTTTAGGATTAGATTGTTTAATTTCCAATTAGTTTTTAGTCTATCTTTCCCTGGCCCTTTATTGCATATAATTTTTATTGCATCATGATCTGAGAATGATGCATTTAATATTTCTGCCTTTTTGCACTGGATTGTGAGGTTTTTATGACCTAGTACATGGTCTGTTTTTGAGTATGTACCATGCACTGCTGAGAAGAAAGTAAATTCCTTTTTTTTTTTTTTTTAAAGCAATTGGGGTTAAGTAACTTGCTCAAGGTTACACGGCTAGTCATTATTTATGTGTGGGTGCTCATTTTCTGAGGCCGGATTCGATCTCGGGTCATCCCAACTCCGAGGCCGGCGCTCTTACTCACTGCGCCACCTAGCTGCCCCAAATAAATTCCTTTTTATCCCCATTCAGTTTTCTCCAGAGATCCATCATATCTAGTCTTTATAAGATTCTGTTCACCTCCTTAACTTCTTTTTTGTTTATTTTGAGGTTAGATTTATCGAGTTCAGAGAGGGGAAGATTAAGGTCCCCCACTAGTATAGTTTTGCTATCTATTTCTTCCTCTAATTCCTTTAACTTCTCCTCTAGGAATTTGGATGCTATACCACTTGGTGCATATATATTAAGTAGTGATATTGCTTCATTCTCGATGGTGCCTTTTAGTAGGATATAGTTTCCTTCCTTATCTCTTTTAATTAGATCTATTTTTGCTTTTGTGTTCTCTGAGATAAGTATTGCTACCCCTGCTTTTTTTTTTCTTTTTGGAGGGCAATTGGGGTTAAGTAACGTGCCCAAGGTCACATGGCTAGGTTTTTGTTTGTGTGTGCTAAGTGTCTGAGGCTGGATCCGAACTCAGGTCCTTCTGACTCCAGGGCCGGCACTCTACTCACTGCGCCACCTAGCCGCCCCCGCTACCCCTGCTTTTTTTACTTTAGCTGAGGCATAATAAATTTTACTCCAACCTTTTACCTTTACACTGTGGGTATCCCTTTGTTTCAAATGTGTTTCTTGTAGACAGCATGTTGTAGGATTATGGTTTTTAATCCATTCTGCTATCCACCTCTCTTTTATGGGAGATTTCATCCCATTCACATTCACAGTAATGATGACTATCTGTCTCTTCCCCTCCATCCTATTCCCTCCCCTGTTTATATTTTTGTTTCTTCCTTCTCCCTTCCTCTCCTTGAAGTTTTCCCCTTTGACTTCCCCCTCCCTCAGTGTTCCCACCCAGTGACCCCCCTTCTTAACCTACCCTCTCCCCTTACTACTATTTCCCTCCCTTCTAATCCCCCCCTTTAGTCTCCTTTTCACCCCCCTTACCCTTCCACTATCTATAGGACACAATAAATTTTTATACTTATCAGAGTAAATTACTCCCCGTTTGATTCCAAACCAATGAGAGTAAATTTCAGACAGTGCTCCTTTCCCTCCCTCCTTTTCCTCTATTTAATGAATTTATGTGTCTATTCACATTAGAATCTTAAACTTCACTGATTTAAGTTGATCCCTCTTTGAACCAGAACCAGTGAGAATGGTGTTTAAATGATGTTCCTCTCCCTCTTTCTTTCCCCTCTTCTATAGTGTGTTTTGATGCCTCTTCAGATGGCGTTTTTTACCTTTTCCTACCTCATCCTTTCCTTTTTCCCATTACAGTCCCTTTGATCCCCTTAATAGTTTTTTTTTAGTCTTCAAGTTAGTGCATTCATACCCACACCCTCCCTCTAAGTATAACCCTTTTGAAGGTCATGATAATCATAAAGATTTCAAATATTGACAGTTATCAGCTCTACATATAGGGATGTGAACATTTTGCTCTTGTTGCATCCCAAGTAATGAGCATGTGTTTGTGGGTGTGGGTGTGTGCAATTATGCATGTGTGAGTCTGTGTTTCCCTTGTTTACCTTTTTATGTCTTTCTTGAGTCTTGTAACTGGAGATCAAATTTTCTATTGATGAAAAAGCCAGAGCTCAATGGAAAATTTGATCTCCAATGACAAGACTCAAACCTTCTTTAAACCAAAGACACAGTAGGTGTATCAAAACACCAGTAGAGGGTGGGGGTGATTCTAAAAATCTTCCATATTGGCCAGACTCTTAAGGAACCTAAGAATTGACTAGATTCTTAAGGAATCTGAGCACATTAATGGAGACAAGATGGATCTTATGTACAGAAGACTGTGGGAACAAAGAAAGTGTCTAGATAGAATTAAGGGAGTAGTGGTTTAGGGTAGGGCCAGGTGGAGACTATAAAAAGGCAGTTAAATTATTGGGAAGGGCTAGGGACCTGAGCCACATGGGGAAGTCCAAGTGCTCTAGAAAGTCCTTTTCCTTTTTGGCGTCCAGATCCCAAAGACATGGTCTTTTCCTTCTGGGGGTTCAGATACCATCTCCATCACAGGAACTTAGCTAAACAATATATTAATTAAAACCAGCTTTATTAATTAAGCATAGAAAGAATAAACTCCAAGATTAAAAGTATATAAAAGTTGTTCCCCTATACTTCCTGGTTCACTAGGTCAAGAAAAACCAGGAGAGTATCCATGGGACAAATATTAAGAGCTTATTAGTCACCAAAGAAATGTGACATCTAAAACGGTTTGAGAAGCATAGTTTCTGAGTAATTTGATAATTTTCTTAATAAGGTCAGCAGGATGGTAATTTAATATTATTAATATTAATATATCAATTAATATTATTATATAACACTATATTGACATAATATAATTAATTGATTATTAATTAATATTAATAAGAGGACGGTCATTTGACCATCTCTTTTAGGCCAAAGACAATTGTGGTGACAAGGCTTCCAAGCAGTCAGGGGCTGATGTCATCCAGCATCATGTCACCATTAGGTAGAGAAAATATCTCTCTACCAAACCATTCCCAGATATACCAGACCACTCCCAGTTATGCCAGCAGTTTCAGCCTTGGGCTATCTTGACAAAAGGATCTGTCCTCACCTAAGCTGAGTTGTGGGCTTCCCGGGAACACCTTAGATTAAATTCTTTTCAAGGTTTGGTCGGTCTAGCAGAGATCCAGAGAGTAAATGCAGTCTCATTGTCAGTAATGTCCTTCTGACTGAACTTTTAAAAAGGATTTCAGAAGAAGGGCAAAGTTCTGAATTTTTCTCCAAATTATTGGTTATTAATAATCATTTCTCATAGAAACCAATCAGCTTGGTGTTTTCCTATAAGTGGTAGCTCATCGGGGTTCAAAGCAACCAGTCAGCTTGGCGTTTTGTGCAGTTCTCTACCAGTTTTCCCTCTTACACATCCAGTTGCAGAAAAAGCCCCCTTCTTAAAGGGTCACCCTAGTTCACCTGTCATTAAAGCAGCAGTCCATTATATGAAATTCTAAGCAGAACTAGCCGTAGAAAAATGGGAAGAAAGAGTAAAGAGACAGGGGGAAAAGGATATTGAGAAAGGGTTATAACAATAGCAGGATAAACAGATTTCAAAGGGTCTAGAAGAGGGATAGATAGGATCCAAAGGATGAAAATTCTGTAGGGGAAGTGAATCCAAGAAGGATGGAAGGTGCTCAAGAATGAAATTCTAAAGACACAAAGGAAATAATTCCACTGAGGAGGGAAAATGGTATTTCTCTGAAGAGACCACTGTGTGTATGCAAAGGGAGCTTGCCAATAAACTTAGATTTTCTTTAAAGAAATGTTAATAAAATGGAAGAAAGGCCAGGTAATGGAGGATGAATAGAAGGCTGTGCCTCACTAGTATAAAAATAGTGTTGAAAGTGCTCAAGTGAAGTATGAATTGAGGTTGTCAAGGTTGTCAAAAAGTTATTTTTTAAAGCTACCTTTGGAAAGAGGGATTAAAGATGGGTTAGGCCCAGTGGGACATCCCACATGGGATGATGATAATTAACAATAGAGAGAAGGTATAGTTGTTTAGTTTTTATTGTCACTTTTTTTTTTTCTAGAGGCAATGCCTGTCGTTCTGGAAATGAGAGAGAAAATGAGTAATGTGAAGTTCATTTCTAGAATATATAAGGAGAGAGTAAGGGAGCACTTAGTTGCCTTTGGTATTAATTTACCTCCACCCAATGCAATACATCCTTGGGTACCAAAAAATTGTGATGTGATTGCTGAGCCGCTTTCAGTAGTACTTGAGACATTATGAAAAAAGGAACATATCACAAAATTGAACATGGGCAAATATTCTGATTTTAAAAAACAAGGGAAGACAACAAAGTTATGTGTTATGCACTGATGAACTTTAATTCCTGAGAAAATTTTAAAACCAACCCTTAAAGACATGGTTGGTGAATATACAGAATAGTAAGTGGTGTTTTCAAAGGTAGTATGACTTCAAAAACAGCTACATTGAGAGAATCAGAAATAATGGAATTAACCCAGTGTTTGATAAACCTGAACATATAGATTACTTAGGAAAGAATTCCCTATTTAATAAGACTTGCTGGTAAGAGTGGGAAGCCGTTTTGGAGAAATTAGTCTTAGATCAACATCTTACAACATATTCTACAAAAAAATCCAAAAAAGATATGCAACCTGAATATTAAAGAACATGCCATGTAAAAATTAGCAACTGTCGGTAGTAGTTGTATTCTTTTTGTTTGTTTGTTTGTTTTTGTTTTTGTTTTTTGGTGGGCAATTGGGGTTAAGTAACTTGCCCAAGGTTACATGGCTAGGTTTTTGTTTGTGTGTTGTGTCTGAGGCCGGATCCGAACTCCGGTCCTTCTGACTCCAGGGCCGACACTCTACTCACTGCGCCACCTAGCCGCCCCGGTAGTTATATTCTTAATCAAACAAAAGGTATATAAACAATCACAAAAGACAATAGATTATTTTGATTACTAGAAATTGAAAGCTTTTGCACAAATGAAATTAATGTATCTATGATAAAGTAGGCAGTCAGCTGGGGAAAAAATCTTTGTTTAGCATTTCTCTGATAAGGATTTGGTATTCAGTACATAAAGACAACTAATATGTAACAAATACATAATATACAACAAATATATAAGACCAAAGGACATTCTTCAATAAATAGGTGTTCCAAAGATATCAGTGATTTTTCAGAAAGAAATTTCAGACTACTAAATTTAGTATTGAAAAATTTAGCATTTGAAAGAATGCCATAAATAATCAATAATAACAGAAATGTGAATAAAAACAACTTTGAGATTTTACCTCTTATCCACCAAAATGTTTGGCACAGGTGGCCAAAAATGGGAATAGTCAATGTTAGAGGAGTTGTGGAAAGAGAGGCACACTAATATATTGTTGCTAAAACTGTGTATCAGTAAATTCATTCTGGAAAGCAATGAAGCAAATGAAATCCCTAACATGTCTATATCCTTTGACCCAAATATTCCATAACTAGCTATCCCAAGGAAGTAATTGATGAAAAAGAAAGGCTCTATGTGTAGCAAAATATTTATAGCAACACTTTTCATGGGGAAATGGCTAAAGAAACTGTGTTGCATGAATGTAACGGAATATTGCTCTTCTGCAAGAAGCCACAAAAATCATGATTACAAAGAAGGACAGAAAAACTTATATGAAGTGATACAAGTAAAGTGAATAGAATAAAGTAAGCAATATATATAGTGACTGCTGTTCAGTCTTTCAGTTATATTCTACTCTTTGTGAGCTTGTGGACCATAGCAAGTCAGGGCTTTCTGTCTTAGACACCTTCCAAGCTGAGGGGCTCATCTTCTGATGTCGTATCTTTTAGTATCTTAATACTATCCATGGAGTTTTCTTGGCAAAGATACTGGAATGATTTACCATTTTCTTTTGCAGTGGATCACCTTTTGCCAAAACTCTCCAGTATGACCTGTCTATTTGGGTAATCCTGCACAAGTATGACTCATAGTTTCATTGAGTTACAAAAGCCCCTCTGCCATGGAAAGGCAGTACTACCACAATGCAAATGCAAGGAATAAGCACAAAACAATAAAAAAAGATGAATGTTGCAAAATTACAAAGAACAAGCTTGGTCCCAAAGAAGAGATATGAGATGTTATCTCGAACCCCCCACCCCCATTTCTTTGCAGAGGTTTGACAGATCCTCAGATATGAAACATTGCATATATTTTCAGTTGTTTTTTTTTCCAGTGTGTTGATTATATGATAATGCCAAATTATTTTTTCTTAAAAAACTTGTATTATAAGAAATGACTCTTTGGGAGGGTAATACAGAAAGTGTGAAAACAAAAGTTACCCATAAAATTATATTTTAAAAATAGCCATGCCAGACTAAATTGAATTATTTATTTTTGACAGAGACACTAAACTGATAGATGAGGAAATGAAATAGATATAATTTATCTACATTTTCACAAAGATTTTTATAAAGTATCTCATACATTTCTGGTGGAGAAGATAGAAGGATGAAGACTAAATGACAGTACAATTAAATGGATTCAGAATTGGTTGGATGGCCAGGCTCAAAGGATAGTTTTTAATGGTTCCTTGTCAGCCTGGCAGGAGGTTTCCAGGAGAGGACCCCAAGAACCTACATATACCTCAGTGCTGGTTAACATTTTTTCAGTAACTTTGTATAAAGTCGTCTATGCTTATCGTATTTGTGGATTTAATTGAGAGGTGAGGGAGAGCTAACACACTTTGTGACAAGAGTTATGATCCAAATGGATCTTGACAAGCTAGAGCGCTGATTGCCTGAATCTAATAAGGTGAATTTCAGTAAGGATAAATACATACCTGAGTATATAAAATCAGCCTCACACAGATATAATGGAGTAGGGGGAGTTTATAGTTAAATGAAAGTTTGAAAGATATTTGAGGTGTTTAATGAATTATAAGCTAACTGTGATGCAAAATTATGATATGCCTGCCAAAAAAAAACAATAATGTGATCTTGGGCTATATTAAAAGAAATGTAGGTTCCAGGTATAAGAAAGAAATAGTTCTTCTGGGTTGTTCTTCATCAGACTTCATCTGGAGTATTATGTCTGGTTCTAAGTACTGCAGTTTTAGAGAGACACTGATAAGCTAGAAAGCGTTTAGAGGAGGGCAGCCAGGACACTGAATGGCCTTAAACTTGTGTCATATTGAAGGAGATCTATATGCTGATCCTGGAAAAGAGAAGCTTCAGGGTGGACATAATAGCTGTCTTCAAACATTTGAAGTGCCATCATGTTTAGAAGGGCTTAGACTTGTGTTTTTCCCCAGAAACATTGTGTGGCGATTTCAGAGACCTATTTTCTAGGCTTGATGTCAGCAAAAACTCTCCAACCTATCCAAAAGTTGAATGGGCTATCTAAAGAGGTGGTAAGGTAACCTCATTACCTCTGCTAACTTCTGCCCTAAAGACACCACTTTTCATTTCACTGTAATTGTTTTCTCTGCATTTGCTTAAGAACTTAGAATATATTCTTTTCCTTATCAAGCTCATGCTTCTTATCTTGGCATTTAATACCTTCCATATTGTGAACTCTGACTATCCTGGTTTCCCAAAATTTCTCCAAACATACCATATGCTATGATTTGTTGATCTCTTCACTGACCCCTTGTCATTCTAGTTTCTGTCTTCACACCTTTCTTAAAGCTTTCTGTAGCCTAAGAGGTTCTTCTTTCAGCCTTTAACCTATCTAAATCCTACTCTCTCTTCCAAGCGCAGTGAAGTCTTATTTCTTCTATGAAGTCTTTCTTGCTACTCTTGACACACTCTGAATTCCAATAGTATATAAGTACATATTGGCATATAATTGTTCTCTACTTGTTTCATAAGTATTTGTTTCATCTACCCAAAAAATCTGTAAGTTTTTTGAAGACAGAGACCTGGCCTAATAATTCTTTTCTGTCTTCTATTATGTTTCAATGAATCAGGCCATCAAAAAGTTTTTATTAAATGCCTACTGTGTATGAGACACTGGCAATACAAGTACAAAGAATGAACCAATTCCTATTTGTCGTGCTGAGCAAGTAATAGTTGTTTATTGAATATTTCTCAATTGAAATTAATTGTAGAGAATTTCATTGATATTTGTAGATTTCTGGTTAAATTGGTATGTACGGGGACTTAAAGTTGGAAATCATGACTATTTTCCTTGATACTGTATAGTTTGTAACAGGGGAAAAATATATTCATTTTCACTTCAATTTTCCTTAAATGCTTTCTCCCCCAGGTGTTCCATTTCATCTGGGTTTTATGCTCTGCAAAATGAACCAGAAAATCTGCTGTTTGGAATTGTGGTCCCTGGTTTCATATACACATGCATAGGAAAGAGTATGCTAGGGAAGCTCAATATTCAGGTGTAGGAGACTTAGATGCAGACTATTTGTAGTAAGCTTATACAATCTATAATGTCATTTATAGTTGTTTCCCAGGCTTAGTTCTTTTCAAGAGGTTTTAACTGTTGATTTGAGCTATTGTTATTTATCTTAATACTGACTGCAGTCGTTTTTCTGTGAGTGCCTAGCACATAATCAATAATAAAATAATGAATTTCTTGCATTCCACTTAGTGAAAAATGAATTATGAAAGAACCCAAGAAATGCCATTCTGGCTCAGTTAACCAAATATTTTGACTCTTGACAAGAACACTGATGGAAATTTAGCTTCCTTCTATCATGTCATCATTAGCATTAAACTCCAAATATCCTGAGTGTTCTTTATCCTTAATTTCCTGTTTTGGATTTGTCAACTATATGTTTGTATGAATTTTTTTTTAGTTGTTTTAATGAATTTTTCTTAAACCTATTTATATTTATCATTCTGTGTCCAAAAAAGAAAATATTTTAAACCAAATTTTGGAAAATGATTAAGTATAGCCAAATTATCTAAGTCAAGGTCTGTAGCAAAAAGGTAGATTTCATAAAACAGATGTAATACTGTCTAAAAATAATGCAGAGTAATCACCATGAGAAAATATGGTTGTGTTCATATAGGCATTTTGTATATCTTTTGACCATCCAAACGGATGGTAAAAGTTGTACAACAGTATCACAGGATAACCCAGACTGTTAATCATCAGCAGAGTAGCAATGGAGTATTTATCTTGTAAGCAGCTGAGCCCTATTGGAAACTTACATTGTTTCAAGTTTGTCTTCTTTCATCTAAAGCAATTCATTACTCACCTACAAATGCTGTCATCCCAGTAGCTATTTGATGATAGCTCCCTCAGTTACTCTTGACGCATAAATAGGGGGAAAATGTTTTTTATGCTGCAGCTTTGGGATAATGTAGAGAACTTTGGTTTCTCATTCTTAAACATTATCTGAGTTGTAATTTAATATTTTTAAAAGAAAAACATTATGAAATTGAAAATTTCTCTTGAATTATAATAACTTTTCATAATGATTTGACTTTGTTGGCTTTGCTTTTGCTTCAGAAACAACTCAGTCAGCTCAGAGACAAAATGTAAATTCTCAATCCCCTATGGGCAAACATGTCAAAGTTGATTTTTAGTTTGTCCTTGCGTTTCTCTCCACATTTTCTCAGAGGCAATATCAAGCAAAAAGAATGACATACAGCACCAAAAATTCCATTTGTTATTTTGTTATAGAGTGTTTGGAAAAGTAAGTTTACAATATATTATTGTGGATGAATCATATTTTAGTTTATTGAAGACATAATGTTAAACTTCTTAATCATTATTGCATGCTGATTCTTTGGATGGGGAGCAAAGAATTACATACTGACATATTAAGGAGAGTTTTCATATTTTTAATTAGAACATTAAGATCAGGTATTTTTTTTTTTTTATGTGGGAAGATCTAACTCAAATTTTGATAGTTGAAATAGTTTTTCTTTCCCCTTTAGGCCATTTCTTCTCAAGCTATGCTTTCCCATAAAAGAACTTTGGCTTGAAAGCTGTGTTTCATTTTTTTTTCTTTTATAAAACACCTTAATAAACACATTTTATCATACAAAGAAAAACAAAAAAGGATTGTGTAAGAAACTAAGTTTGTAATATACAGCTTTTAGAAAGATAATGTATGTATGAATATACTAAATTTAACAATTTAATCAAAATTTCTTTATTGTGTCTCTTAGATACTTTTTTCTTCTGTGCGCTTAAAAATGATTTATTGATGCTCTTTATTTCTATCTCTACTCACCAACTCACCATCCCCCCAACTCCCAAACAGAAACCTTCCCCTGAAACAAATATGTATAATTAAGCAAAACAAACCTACACATTTGCCATGCCTGAAAATACATGTATCATTCTATGCCTCTAGTTCATTAGCTGCCAAAAGGCCGAAAAGAGGTTTCATCATCTGTCTCTTGAAAGGCCCATTTAGTTTTCATTGAATAGTATTATCAGTTGATTCTTAGAAATTTAGATGGATCATTGCTGTGGTTTTTTTAGCTTGTTCCTCTGTGAATGATCTCCAAATGGGATGGCATAGTATAGTATTAAGCCTTCCCAGGCAGAATGTGTTACTGAGGACAGCATTTTGCTCTACTTTTTTCAGTATATGCAACATAACTTACAATTCCAACTATTAAATTTATTTATGTAAGCAAATTCTCCTTGTATTGCTTGATTTAAGGCATTATTCACACCTTTGCAGTTTGAGATCAATTCACTTACTTCAGTTTGTTTAAAATATTTTTGGGAAAAATAGTCATATACTTGAAATATGTACTGCTATAAAACATTAAAAAAGCATATAATAAAATCTCTGTCACTTTAGAAGGATAATTTTTTTTTTAATTCTGAGTTCCAGATTCTCTCCCTCCCTCCCACCCCTTGAGAAGGCAAGCATTAGGATATCAGTTATACATGTGAAATCATGCAAAACATTTCCAAATTAGCCATTTTGCAAAGAAAAGATACGTACACATGTGAAAAATAAAGTTTAAATAATCTGCACTCAGTTCTGGATATGGATAGCATTTTTTATCCTGGGTCTTTTGAAATTGTCTTGGACTGTTGCCTTGATCAGAATAGCTATGACTTTCATAGTTGATTGTTGTTACAATATTGCTTTTATTGTGTACAATATTCTGGTTCTACTCTACTTTGCATGGTCTAGAGAAGAACTTTTAAATAGACTTTTGTATTATATCAGTCTTTATGTCTGTCTGATTTATTTATTTTTGTCAAATCTCATTTTTATGGGTTTTTTCAACATTGTCTTTAAAATTTTTAATCATTTTCTGCAAATTAAAAAAATGGTTCTTTGTCTTTATAGCTCAAGAAATGTATAAAAACTCCAGAAATCCCTTCCAAACATGTTAGAAACTGGGTCCCAAAAGTCTTAGAGCAGCGACGACAAGGTTTGGAAGCATATTTACAGGTAAGGTGTCTTTTCAACTTTTACAAATTGTGGGAAACAGGAAATTACACTCTGAATTATTCACTGTATTCATCTCTTCTTAATGTGAAAATGTTGTCCACGCAAAAAAGTAATTAAAAATAATTTGACTTGGTATTCTCCTATACTATGAGAAATGAGAATGGAAGTATAGAAAATGTAACTTTTATAATTCTAGAAATGATAATTTTAGAGAGTGGAGATGATGTGACTTTCATATTGCTTTTAGTTCATAGAAGGATAAAATGACATTTAGATGATCATAAATGGGAAGAAAGATAGTCTGTTCAATTTTTATTCATTTTTAATTTTAAATCATCTTTTTAACAAATAAGTTTTTAACGTCATTAGGACTCTAATCGTCATATAGAGACAAATGTTAGTGTGTATGTATGGCTTAGAGTATATAAAAGTTTACCCATTTTCAGCTGTAGCCCAGGCTATTATAATCAGATTATGGAATATTAAAAGAGAATGAGTGATGCAGGTCTTCTTGTTGTCAGCTTGACCCACTGAAACCAGTAGAGAGGAGTCACTCTGAGGAGAGCCATGCTGAAATATCCTTTCCTTCCCATAGGCAATGATCATATTAGCATGGATTTAGAGCTAGTCTATCTCCTTCATTCTACAGATTAGGGCCACAGAGACATAAGTAGCACAGTCAGGATTTGAATCTACATCTTTTGTCTCCAAGTCCAAAAGTTCTGAACTTTGAATGTATTTGGGGGGTGAAGACCCTGTCTGTTGCTGGAACATGTATGAAGCACAAACTTTAGGAAGGGATCACCAGTGGTTAAGGAAACAAGGGTTATAACAAAGAAGCTTGAAAAACTAAAGAGAAAAAATGACTCCAAGTGCTTAGGGTGAATGGTTAGTCCAGGCACCATGCGTTAGGACTGAAGTAAGGATAAGGGTTACCACATGGTAGATATCCTATGTGAAATTGTCGTTTGAATTTAGGATGGGTTCAAGGGCATTAGGCTTGTAACTTTCAAACTGACTGGTCTCCTAAAGAGACATTAATCATGACTCCTTGGAAGATGGCCTTCGTTTGTAACATAAATACTAGTTATGAGTGTTGGTGAAGGTGCCAGAGGGAGTCTTTCACCCTGTAAGTCCTCATCGAAGCTGCTGTGTCTAAGGGAAAACCCATGTAAATACCAGCAACAAATCCAAAAGGAGTTTTGTACACAAAACTATCTCTTCTCCTTCTTCATTCCAGTTTGGTTCCTATCTGCCCCTATTCTTCTCTAGTTTAGGGGATTTTCGCTTCACTTCAGGTTATCAAACTCTCTCTATTTATACTCCCTCCCGTAAATCAACTTCAGGCTGGCTAATGAGTATGATTGCAGTGACCAAAAAGGTTTGTGATTTCCCAAAGGGGCATTCATCACTTTGCCACCTCCTCTCTGAGGCTGAATATATCTTCAGCTTCGCATACCCAGGCAGACTCATTCTTCCAAATACCTTTTGGTGTGGCTAGTATAAAATTTACCACAAAGTTTTTGCTATGTATCATGTATCAACGGGAAGTTGGTCAAGAAGGAATGAACCGACCTGCGTGGAGAGGGGAACAATCTGTGTACTTATGAAGGTATCAGCAGAGGACTATTTACTCTAGACACTTCTCACACACAAGAGAAGTTGGGGCATCTACTTCTTTCAGGAGAGAGGGAATGTTATCTCTAAGGGTAGGTAATGCCATCTCACCAGATTTCGTCTGATCAATACCAGACCCATTGGTCACAAGCTCTAAAAATGCATTTCATCTGCATTGTTGACTAAATTATCAGCCTCAATAGCAGCATTGGTAACACCTTTAGATCTTTGTAGGAGAGGGCATAAGAGCACAAATCCAGAACTACAACTGTGCAAAATCCACATGGTGTGGAGATGGATAAGAAATCTCTACCTCTCCATCAGGCTTCTCCCTTTTCCAGTGTCTTTTATTCATTATTTTCCAGGAAAAAGTCCTGCTTCATTTCCCCTATTACAGAAGGTAATCGCTGCTTCTGGATTCTGAGGGTGTCTTTTCATCTCCCTAGTAATTCTGATACATGGTTACACCTGCATATCCAAAATACTGTTCTGGATTCTATAAGGATAGATAAAAAAGAAGAGGGAATAACTGTGAATAGTAGAGGGAGTCACTTCCCCAAGAAAAGAAACTGTGCTTTATTTAAGAGCTAAGAACCAGAACCAGCCATGGTTCTTATATAAGAACCCGACTAGAAAATTCTTAAGTATATGATTTAGGTATATCAAGGAAATACAGAAACACCTATTTTGCAGCAGCATATAGAATCATAGAATATTCAGGCTAGTGGGCATGTTAGCAGTACTCTGTTCCATCCCTCTCCCTTGACCAGTTAAATGTAAGCTCCTCATGCTTATTTCATTCCATATATTTGTATACCCAGTACCTCGTATATGTCTTGCACATAGCAAATACTTAATAAATGCTTCTTGACTGATTGAATTACAGTTGAGGAAACTGAGACCCAGAGACGTTAAGCCCAGAGTTAATACCTGCTACTCTTAGTCTTAGGAAATAGTTTTCAGTACCAGGATAATCTCTGCATGTACTTTCTGGAAAACAAGAAAAAGCAATGTGACAAGAATGACTTCCTAGAGCATCAAAAATACAAGTTAAAGGGGCAGCTAGGTGGCGCAGTGAGCAGAGCATTGGCCCTGGAGTCAGAAGGACCTGAGTTCGGATCCCACCTCAGACACTTAACGTACACACAAACAAACAAAAAAAACCTAGCCATATGACCTTGGGCAAGTTACTTAACCCTAATAGCCCTCCAAAAAAAAAATACAAGTTAATTTAAAAATAATAATCTAGTTCCCCATGTTGTGGTTGTTTTCTGGGTGGTTATGGTAAGCAAGATTAAGGATATTACAATTTTTGGCAAATGGGAAATGTAGAGGACCCAGAGCCTCAGAAATATGCTCTGTGGCCATATTCTTTCATAGGAACAGAAGCTACTTGGGAATATAAATAGAGGTTCTGCTGGGTTTAGTAGGAACTGAATGTGAAAGGGATCAACTCTTATCAGTCAAAGCTAAGAATATAAAAGGGAGAAGCTTTCTTCGAAATGAGAGAAGAGATTCTGGGTGTCTGTATTAAAGGAATTGTAGCAAAGAGAGAAATGAGCTTCACCAGAGAAAGGAGACAAAAGGTAATCATTGGCTTGCACACATGCCCTGAGAAGAGTGACCAGACTGAAGAAGGTCCCAAGAAAAGATCAGCTCTTTCTCTAACTTCCCTTCCTTCTGAGAGCAAGGAGTGTCTTTTGCCTCTTTTTGTATTTCCAGTACTTAGCACACATGCTTGCCACATAGTAGATTCTTGAATGTTTCTTGATTGATTCTATCTGTAAGCACATATGACATAATGTCATATAATTTCTGTCTTATTGCCACGTATTTCCAATAAACTGGATTTTGCTATAGCCACAGAAACCAAGGGTTAACTAGAAAGAGTTATAAATGTAACTTAAGATAGAGAGCCCAGTCTCTCCCTAGGAGTCAGGAATTTTTCCTGATTAGGGGCTTAGAGCAGTTGTGATGGAACTCGGAATTTTTAATCTAAAATTCTTGACCAGATGGACCTTACAGGTCATTATTTTGCCCCCCTATGCTCAAAATGAGCTAATTATTATAATAGGATAATCACGTGATTAGGAAAGGTTACCAAAATACAGCCACTGTACTGTCTCAATCTCCATGAGAACTCAGAACAGAGGAACAGAGTATTCTGGAGCAGAGGTCTCAAACACATGACCTCTCCTTGAACCAGATTAAAATGTAATTGGGAAATATTTTACAAAATAAATGAAAATATAATAGAACAATGATGATGTTAATATATGGCTTCTTAAGTCATTATGTAGCCCACAGTGACCCTTATGTATGGTTTTTTGGTCGTTGTTTCTATTTGAGTTTGGCACCAATGTCTTAGAGCTATCCTGAAGACATATAGACAGGTTCCCATCACTGTTAATATTCTGCTTACATTTAACTTGAAGGCAGCTTCCTTTTATACTTTGGGATATTACTTCTGAGAAATGAAACCCCAAATGAAACATTCAGTGCATTAAAATTAGTCACCCAATTTTTAAAATCTCTGTTAGTCTAAATGAACATGATTTTTGAAAACTATATGCAAATCTAAAATCTAAAATGCATGATAGGGCAAAAATGCCTCAAACAGATTCAGTCAATAGTGGATTCTTTTAAACTTGCTTCATAGGATTGGGAGAGGGAAGGAATTTGATCATCTAGTTGAACCCCTCATTTTTACAGTTGAGTAAACTGAGGCCAAGAGAGGGAATTGGTTTAGGCCATATCGGTAGAAAAACTGATTTTCAAACACATTTACTGTAACTTCAAAATTTTTGTCTTAAGTATTTACCCTTGAACTGTTAGGAGCTTCCTCGTTGTCTAGTCATATTTTTAGCATGTCTGATCATTGAAAAAACTTAGGAATAATTATTGTTTTGAAATTTCCCATTTGTAATGAGTGGTTATTACTATATAGTCAGTTATTATTTAATATTATCTCAGAAGAGATTAGTTTTTGCCTTAACTAACATGGCATTATGAGTTTCCTGAATACTAGACCTATTTTACAATTTCAGATAAGGCTTTTATGTATGAATGGAGATCAAATGTATCCATTTGCTTTGATTCCAATACAAGACTTATGACATGTTGTATTCACTCTAAATTAAAATTAATCAGATTTGGAGAATTTTATTTAGTTTATGTATTTTGTGGTAGGAAAAAATAAGCTAGATTAATTTTTCCTTTAAACGTATTGAAAGCTTTACTTAAGACCTTGTTTGAGAGGACTGAGGCTAGGGCCAGTGACATAGCTTCCTGGTGGCCTAAGCATGAAAAAACTGATGAATGAAGAATCAGTAACTCTTCCATTAGGCTTCTGGTTAGCGACTTGTTTGTGGCTAACAGAGGCTTAGGGAAGCTACATTCTATTGATTCTGTGCTATATTTTTGCTTAATATCCTTTCCATATTATATCTCTGTAAATATCCTTTTTTTGTTAGATAATCTACAGGGTCTCATTTTATTTCCATTTCAGAAATGTTGCACCAAATTCACCTGAATCAGTCCCAGACTAGAACACAGGTGAATGATTAGCAATATAGGTTGGAAGTGGAGGAAGGGTAATGCAGAATAGGTTGTATTCCAAAGTAGTCTTGATGCACCTGGTGATGCTTGGCACATACCATGAGAAAAATTCCCACCACCTGTGGGCATTCAGCAACTAGAGACAAATATGAATATATTCTGTGTCTTTAAGGACCATGACCTAAAGAGAGTAAATGTTACAAACCGTTCTTTGTTGCATTTGCTCAATATTTTATATTTGGGAGTTGTGATCCCCAGACCCAGCAGGGGTTGTAGGTTTGGGCCCAACTTGAAGACTGGATTCAAAATATGTAACAATAAATTTTCATTTCAAGAACTCCTGTACCATAAATAATACACATTGTGTTGAGGATTGTCCATCTTTGCTTCCTTGTGAGTTTTCTTTTGTTCTCTGCTGTGCACTACTTAGAACTTTTTAAAGTGACTGTTGGGAAGCCTTAGAGAACTGCCATATGGACTAATTGGGGACTTTTGGATAGAAAACATTGGGAAAGAGATTTGAAAAGACAATGCTTTTTTGCCATCAGGAGTCCAGAGACATTTCTGGAATTAGGAACATGAACAGATGTGCTAAATGAGCCCCAGCTGATTTGCTGAAGAAGGTCTCATCAGTTTTAAAAGTTTAAAGGAAGGACAGCTTCCACTCTTTCTCCTATGAGCAATAACTTTCCTTCTGGGATTCCAGTAAGTGCTGGATGAGGGGCCCCACCGCAGGTCCCAGGCCCCTGTAGTGGTAGCATCTGAGGCAACACAGGATCTGGTTGGGGGGAGGTGGTACTCAGACCCTGGTTTAGGGGTCATCTTTTAAGCATAGTGTAGGAGAGCATCACTTGACCTGGCTTTTAAGGGCCAGCACTCAGGCACCAGCAATGGCAGTGCCTACAATTGTAGCCCAGAACTGAGGACAGTGCTTCTGTGACTCTGTCCACAGAATGGACAGTGTGAGCCCTAATAACCATAAACTGTAGTGTGGGCCATTGTAGCAGGCAACAGTAGAGTAAGTAGTAGCCAGATGCCAGGAGTGATGGGTAATAGACTGCATGGAGGCATAGGTCCCAGTGACATGACCCAGTCACCAGAGTCAATTATTTGGACCCCAGAGAAATAGGCACTGAACTGGACATCAGCAAACATTGTACCAGTGTAGTCCTTTGCTTACTGTAATATGAAAGTGATTGGATCTGTGGGATATCTTTCTGACCATCATTAACACTACCCTGGTGAATGTAGAGGCAGAGTGAGTCTTTTTAATAATTTATTACATAAATAAAATCATCTTTATTTCAAGGCATGGTCTATAAGTGTTTCATTGCTGAATCTGACACATTGTACTGGCCCGAGTTAGGTCGGACCCAGAATAAATATCATTATCCAGATAAATAATTAATTTGTAAACAATAATTTTTGTCCTTTCTAATATTTTCCTCCATCCTTACTCTGTTTTTCTGTTTTAAAGTACTTGTATCTATATTTAGTTATATAGTCTCTCTAGATAATGAGATTTTTTTTCAAATGCCTATAATTTGATGAAGAGATTGACTGAATCGTGTTTGAACTATTTCCCTTGTACACTCAAACCTTTTAGGCTCAGAGTTTTGAAATTCTGAGTTCTCAGATTTCTCAGTTTGCTTTTCAGAGTAAAAACATTTACAAATATAAATCTGTCCCTTCAAAGGATTGTTTTTAAATAATAACTGAAATAATTGATGAATCCAAAGGTACTTAGGTAAAAAGGAAGGATTATAAAGTTTGGATAGTATGAAAATACTGTAGAAAATCTGTAGCAGTGGTATTATAGATGCTGTAAGTATAAAGAGACAAACTGTTCTTTGTCCTCATTAAAGACTGTGCACAGTGTGTTAAATAATATTAATGGCTAGAATTGTCAGTACTTAACAGTACTTTCCTTGTACAAGTGATTTTATTGATCGATACAGACTCAGTGTAACAGGGGCAGATTATTTTACTGATTTTATCGAAATGTTAACTAAGTTTGTTAGTGTATCACATATCTTTAAATAGATCTAGATGATGATGTAGATTAAGAAAAGCAGACTGCCATCCATCTTTTTTGGATCTGGTAATAACTTGAATCCATCATTGCTTGAAGCTGTTTTTAGATTCTTTTGTGCCTACATGTTTCTAGGGTGCCTGGTCAGGAGTCCTATAACTTTGTTTCATTTGGAATAGGTTTTTCAATTGGGAAAACCCAAACCACTCCTGAGGAATTTGACAGATAGATCTTTCATCATGATTGATAAAAGAACACTTAATCAGTAAAATCCTTGAGGACATGCATTGTTTCATTTCTGTTTTGATATCCATAGGAACTAGCATATAGTTCATTGCACATAGTAGGTGGTTGATAAATATTTATTGAATGGAACTAAATTGGCAAAAAGGTTTTAGAGATTGTTTTAAAATTCATTATTTTAAATTCTTTCCATTGGTGAAGTTGTGATCTCTGACTCCTCATTTTGTTCAGTTTCTATATATAATATTTCTTAGTCTTGAACAGAGACTATCCCAATATACCACAGCCCTTCCTTTAGATCTTTTTACATTTCCTGGATGTCAGGGGGTCATTTAAGCTATTCATTTGTTATCACTCTTGCTCTGTATCTGGACCACTTCTTTTTCTGATCTTGATGTCCCATTTGCTATTTCTTGAACATAGATCATCATTGGAAAGGTACTGCAGCCTAATCATGTGCACTATTTGTCTTTCCATTAATTTTTGGATCCTCTGCTATAAAAGGAGCTGGAGAATGAAATGGCAAACCATTGCATTATATTTGTCAAGAAAATCCCAGAAGGGGTCACAAAGATTTTAACACAACTGAAAAACAACTAAGCAACAAAAATATGTAAACATTTAAATGGCTAGGATTGAATATATAGATATTATGCACACATGCAGAAAAACATATATGCACATTCTTAACACTGCCCCCCTTTTTTCCTGGGAGATAAATTAAGACAATCTTATTTATGGTGGATCAGCAGGTGAGTAATAATTTCCTAATATGGATAGACCTATGCTAGTTTGCTTTCTTTTCCCTCTCAAAGTTTAAACTTTTAAATTGGGAACGGAATCAAGATAAAAGAATTCTTAAGTAAAGATATCAGTATCTTTTAAGTTCAGGAGACAGACAATAATTTAAAAGATTTAAATGTTTTATGCTTTTATGATGTATGAGAAGTTATGGAGATATAGTTTCTGGGCAATTAATAATTTTATTAATTATTGCTAACAGATAATAAAATGGTCATTTGGCCTCTCATAAACCAAGGATGAATCATGGAGGCCTTTCAACACTTAAATGCCCTTGGAAGAGTGGGTATTCCCCATAGGCAGTAATCAGTTTTGATTGGTTAAAAATTGAGAGAATGAATATTATAATGAGAGATGTCCATATGCTAATGAGGGGCTAGAGGATATGACTTTGATTATGTCACTCTTACTTGTCAATTCCTCACCCACCTTTGCCTGAGGCAGTCTAGACAAAGAGTTCTACCTCCATCCAAACTTGCCTGGATAGAACCCTGTGGGCTAGGATTCACCTAGATTAGATTTTTTTTGGTAAGGTTTTCTAGTTGGGTAGAGTCTTATCCAATATGTACCCCAAGGATTTGGGAAATCTCATCTATCAGCAATGTCCTTCCAAGGCTGACTGAATAACCTAACCTCCTGGGGCTTGTTTCTGACTGAGGAAATAGAAAGGGAAACATCTTAGTCTCAGTTAATAATTGGTTATTAATATAAAAGAGAAACGATTTCTCTCACTTTTATAGATTTTGATCTGGATAGGATCTTAGAGATTGTGTAGTTTAGCCACTCACATTTTTTTAGATAAGCAAACTGAGGCCCAGAGATTTTAAGTGATTTTCCCTGTGTTACACAATTATTGGGTATCAGAACCAAGATTCTAACCGAGGTCTTCTGACTTGAAACTCAGTGTTCTTTCCAGTACATGAAAATTCCTCTATAGAGAAGAAACTTAGAAGGAAGAAAATATAACAGCTTAATTTTTTGCTCAGAAGAACACTGGAGGAATGAAATATACAATTCAGCTAGGCAAAGCTTATTTCAGTACATCAACAAGTTCTAAGTATGGCAGACAGTTAATTTGTGAGTCAGAAATTTTGACTGTTTCATTTGTCAATGCTAATGAAAAATCTGGGCAGTCATTATGAGTCTTATTAATGAGGCAACATTTTAAACCTTAAAAATAACAAATACTTGTGAGCTAATAGCAGCAGCAGTAGGAATGAGTCCAAATAGAAATGATACCCATTGCATGTGGTTAGATATGGTGCTTAAGGAAAACTGAGTTTGGAGTTCTATTCCTGTGTAGCCAAGGTAATAGAGAATTGCAGTTTCACTTCTTTTAACTGCCCCATTAGCCTTAATTTGTCATCTCACAGGTGCATGTAGATGAAATAACACAGCCTCATCACAACTTCTTGTAAAATATGCCTCCAAATTCAGTCTAATGATTTTTTACATAAATTGTTACTTTCTTTTGTTTCAAGATTGAAAGTTAGTTCAAAGGTAGATCGTGTTACATTAAAGCTGATTTATTAACATATAATGTCACATTAGCACCATTCAAAGGTGGCAATATTAGGATTTTAATTAGTCTTAATTCGAAAATTTCCATTCACATATTTTATGTATCAAAAGCTATAATATGGCAGTGTTAAGTTGTATTCACCAAGTTGATGATCATCATTTTATTTTTAAAATTAAATTTACGGTATAGACCATTTTAGTATGATAACTTTCTCTGTTGATTATGTTTCAATTTCTATCCAGTTAAGCTTATTTTCTGGAATATGTAATTGAGTTTTCCCAAAGATAACTGGCTCCCTAAAATGGCAAGTTTTTTTTCTTCTTCATATAGTATACTCTTCTTGATCTACAAGTGAAATAAAAAGTGTGCAAACTAAGCAAGACAGGAATGAGAACTGGAACCTTAATTTCATTAAACACTTTGTAACTGGTAAAGATTAATGTATGTATCTCTTGTTAATTCTTTCCAATTACTTAGTTCATATAAATTCCCAAACCTCGTTAATTATGCTGAAGTCAAGTGGTAATTTTTAACAGTATTTCCACAACAAGGGAATTTTACTGGTGTAACCTTGCCCTCTCTTAGAAACTCTCAACAGATTAGGCCCTCTGACTGGAGTCCATTCATTTTCTGCAGAAGCCTAATTGCTGCCGACTAGCTGCCACAGGTACCTTGGATATTGTACGTTTAAGGAATACAGGTACTTCTGAGAACAAATAAGGAAAGATTAATTGTTTGTTTGTTTCATCCCAAGAGAAATGTGGGTGCTTAATCAAGAAAAATAATTTCTTCTGTTGATTTGGCTTATTTGGAGAAAGGATAATTGTGTAAAGGGAGGTGCAAAATGATGCATTTTATAAGAAATATTGCTGTTTACCTACACAAGAGGCAAGGGTACAGTGAAATAAATGTAAGACATTGAAGAAATTGATGAGGATAGCTCACATTTCTCATAGTAAGTAATCTGGCTGTTGGGCTTTTATTTGTACCAATAGTTCTGGGTAGTATTGTCATTTGTTTTGTCTGCTTCTTCAGAAATCTAATCAAGGAGACAATAGTGTAAAAAAACAACACCACTTTTCCAAATTGTTCTTAATTGCTAGAGCACAAAGTGAGCTAAATGCTGTGATGTTTCCAATTAAAGAACCTGTTTCAAGCAAGTACCATTAAATCTATCTTTCCCAATCTGATAAATAAGCTATCAAAGAGTGGAACAGATTAATTGAAAGCAATTAGTTCTGGGCTTCTTATAATAGTGAAAGTAAACCAACATTATTAATGTTAATTTTACATGAAACAAAGTTGTGACCATTTTTGATGTAACTAAACCATTTTAGTTAAAAAGAGTAACATTTTCTTGCTGGAACTTTAATTTTTAAAAATAATTTCTAACACTAAAAACATTTTATTTCCAAAATCATGTCATATCCAGAACGTGTATATATGAGAGCCAATAATGAATTCAAAATGGAAGATTACAGTGTATTTAATTTAGGTAATGGTGTTCATTTGAAAGAAAATACTGTTTTCATCACCCCCTCTGAGGATAAAGGACAGATATACACATGGAAAAAAGGAGAAGAAAGTTTGGCTTCATACTGCCTCAGGTCTGGGCTGCTCTTAGATTTATACTTTGCCTTTACTTTCTTTTTTACTTCAATACGACTGATACTTCTCCCCCACATTCAAGCAAACATCCCATAATCACCCAGTAATAATTATTACTACTGATGGTAAATTACCTTCAACATTACTAATGAATAGAAAATATGGGGCTTTCATTGTAATATTTTGGTACCAACATTGTTATAAGAGACCTGATGTGCTATAATTATATTATAAATTTTATATATATTATAATAATAATTGATCTGTTATAATTAACCTATTGTTAATTATCAACCTGTAAATTATTGTTTGTTTTAGTGATGTGTTATCTGTATTACTCTAGTCAATGTGTATAGAGCAATAAAACCAACAAGTCTTAATACATTTCTTTGAATTTTTCATAGATATCATTCTTTATTACTTGATAATATTCCATTATATTAATATACTATAATTTTTTAGCTGTTCTCCAATCATTGGGTACCTATTTTATTTTTAACTTTTGATTATTTCAAATAATACTCTTATGAATATTTTATGTATAGGTCTTTTCTTTCCATGCTTAACTTCCTTATGTTATAAAACCACGAATGGAATTTTTGGAGCAAAAGTTATGAACTAGTAATTTTTCTTCCATAATTCCACATCATTTTTCAAGCAACTAGTATACCTTTCTCCCCACATTCTCTCATATTAAATGTTCGTTTTACCAACTTTGACAATTTCATAGATTATTTTAATTTCTATTTCTGTGATTATTAGTGATTTTGAATAGTATTATCAAATTGTTGTTGATAAATTGAATTTCTTTTCCTGATAACTACTATCTTTCAACTCTGTATTAATGAGTGCAATAGCTCTTAATCTTTATACATTTTTATCAAATTTCTATAGATTTTTGGATGTCAGACTTTTCAGAGTTGTTTTGAGTACATTTTTTCCCCCAGTTATCATTTCTTCAAACTTTAGCTGCATTGATGGTATTAACATTTTTAAATTTTATATGATCTATATTATTTTATCTATTGTAATTCTCTCCTCTAGTTATGAATTCATGCTTTATCTATACATGTGAAAAATGTAGACTCCCATTCCCCCTAATTCTTTTATGATGTGACTTTTTATATACAAACCATTTATCTACATTTTATTGTATTGTATAGCATAAAATGTTGATCTGAACCTATTTCCTATCAAACTACTTTCTAGTTTCCCCGAAAATTCTTGTTTTCTAAAGAGTTTTTTTCCTGAAGAGTTTGTTTTTGGAAGTTTATTGTACACTTTCCAGTTGTGTATATTTGTTTCTATGTCCTGATTATCTGATCCAGTCTACTAATCTACTTTTCTAATTTTAACAAAATACTAGATAGTTTTAATAACTTAATTTTTAGTAATTAAGCCCTTGTATTCCAAGCCTCTTTCATTCCTATTTTTTCCATTACTTCCTTTGATATTTTTTACCTTTAATTCTTTCATGTGAATTTTGCTGTTTTTTCTCATACCATAAAATATCACCTTTATAGTTTCATTGGTATAGTGATAAATCTCTAGGCTATCTTGCATAGTATTATAAATTTTCATCTTTTATTTCTGTGAAAATAATTTTGTAATTGCACTTCTATAAATCTTCTTTGAATCTTTGTGCTTATTTATTTTCTGAAATGTTGACAGTTTTGTGGATTTATTTTGTAATAAGCTATTTTCCTGAAAATTGTCTTAATTTTTTGTTTATTTTTTGAACTTTTAAGTAAACTATCATATTGTTCACAAGTAGAGTTAATTTTTCTTCCTCTTTGAATCCTTGTCTTGTATGAAATATAATAGAGATCAAGGAAAAGTCATTAACTCCAACCCCAATCTTCCCTTCTTCTGTAACACCTAAAAGAAAACTGCATTCCTTGGTATTCTTGAGGGTGTTAGCCCTAATCAAAAAATACTACTTTTCTATCCCATGGCCAACAAATTCCCATCTCTTAGCCTTCTGATTCCAGTGATGCTGAATTCCCAGCTCCCTAAATGAAAACCATTCTCCTCCTCTACATAATTTCCTTTTCTCTCATCTCCATGCACCTCAGCCCTCTCTCTTCCATTCCCATTCCCCAGCCCTCTGCCTGCCTTCCAGTATGCTCTCCGGTATTCCCTACTTTATTGTAAATAAATTTCCCTTCATCTTAGACTTCTTTCATTCTTCTTCCATCCTTAGGCACTTGTAGAAATCTGGTTCTTCCTCAAGGACACACCACATCCCTGACCATACTTCCTGGTATTCGTTGAACTTCTGGAATGCATCCAACTCTGCTACCCCAAGACCCTAGTCTTGTCGAGAGAATTGGCACGTTCCTTGCTCCCCACTGCTATTTACAAACCACCCCTCCTGCCAACTTCATTATTCATCTTTTTCTTTGAGGTCCACTTTATCCAGATTTATTGCCCAATCTAGATCCTGTTGATAGTTATATAAAGATTCATAAGACATTCTTTCTCTTTACTCAAGAAATTTAGTACTTGGTTCAGTCTTTCTTTCTGCCTAACCCTTTCTGTTATCCTAGATGATTTAATATTAATTTTGATGTTCCCTCGAACACTATGGCTTTCTGTTTCTTTACTCAATCTCAGCCATACCTGATCTAGACCTTATCACCCAGAAACATTCTACCTTTGTCTTCAGGAAATTTTGAAATAATTTTATCTGGCTATAACATTTATTAGTTTATTATTCCTTCTTTTCTTGTGGTTCAACTTTTCCTAAGCTTTTTTAAACCTTTTCTTACTTAATTTCATTGTGTCTTCCAGGCATTCTCCCAGTACTCTCAATACTCTATCAGGCCCAGACTTTTCTCAGTCTCCTTTATTGGATCATCATCTATTTCTTAAACCCTAAATGTTCATATATTATCAAGGCTCTGTCATAGACCCTCTTCTCTGTCTCTTTCTGTGCTGTCTTGGTGATCTCATGAACTCCTCTGGGTACAATAATCTTTCTGCAGATAATTGTATATCCTCTACACAGATGTTCTTTTCATCTGCCATAATATGCTTTTAGACATTTCCAACTGTATGTCTTACAGGCATCTAAAACTCATCATGTCCAAAAATATCCTCTCATCTTTCTCCCCAGATCAACCCCTCATTCTACCTTCCAGGTGCTCATGGTAATTACTTTGGAGCCATTCTTGACTCAACACTCCCCCTCCTCACACCCCTGCCCTCATCCAGTCAGTTTCCAAATCTTATCCATTCTACCTCTACAACATCTCTTGCATCTGCCCCCTTCTCTCCATTCACTTAGTTATAATAACGAGGTTCAGACATTCATGACCTCTTATCTGAACTATTGTAGCAGACCTTTTAATTTTTTCTCAAGGCTTACACAGTACCCCCTTCCCTTCTCACCCTTTCTACTTGTATTTCACCAAAAAAAAAAATTGAAGCCATTCACTGATAACTCCCTCTTCTCCCCTCTTCCTCATTTTTACATCATTAAGATATCTTCTCTCACTATCTCCTTTATTCCTGTCTTTGGTGAAGAGGTAGCCCCTCTTGCTAAAGCCAACTCTTCTGCTTTCCTTTGTAATAGATTTTTTTTTTCCAGCAGAACAATCAACACGTCATTTATGTCTAACATCTCATACCTATATGCACTTGATCTTATTCACCTGTCTTTTCTGGCACATAATCCTACTTACTCTCTTATCCTTAATATTTTTCTTATCTACTGGCTCTTTCCATGCTTCTTATAAACATGCCTATGTCTCTTCCATCCTTAAAAAAACAAAAACAAAACAAAAAGAAAAGACCCTTTATCCGTCATTCTAGTGTTGCAGCAGAGTCAGGAAGGCCTGAGTTCAAATCTGGCCTCTGACACATATAAGCTGTGATGCTGGACAAGTCACTTAATCTCTGTCTGCCTCTGTTTCCTTGACTGTGAAATGGGGATAACAATAGTACCTACCTCCTAGGGTTGTTGTAAGATTCAAATGAAATATTTGTAAAGCATTTAGCATAGTACCTTGTAGATAATTGGCACTTAAGTGCTCATTCCGGTCCCTTCTCCGTCTTCTCCTCTGCATTGCTAAACTATCTTTAAATAAGCAACATCTTTTTTTTTCTTGTTTTGAAATAGTCTAATCTGTGTCCTTTGTTAAAGATAGGCATAATATACCTCTTCTCCTTAGAGAAGAATTTAGGTCCCACATACCCTAAATCTTGCTTTTAAAAAATCAGCACAAAACCCACATAAGTTCTTGGCATTCCTATTTATTTGAAACAAAATTCAACAGCAAGAGATAGAAAGAGAAATTCCAGTTAAAGTTACTGTAGACATTATAAAATATTTGGGAATCTACCTGCCAAAACAAACCCAGGACCTATATGAACACAACTACAAAATACTATTCACACAAATAAAGTCAGATCTAACTAATTGGAAAAACATCAGTTGCTCCTGGCTGGGTCGAGCTAATATAATAAAAATTACAGTTTTACCTAAATTAAATTACATATTTAGTGCCATACAAATCAGTCTACCAAAAAATTACTTTATAGAGCTAGAACAAATAGTAACACAATTCATTTGGAAGAAAAAAAGGTCCAGAATATCAAGTGAATTAATGAAAAGAAATGCTAGGGAAGGTGGCCTAGCCATACCAGATTGTAATCTTTATTATAAAGCAGCAGTCATCAAAACTACTTGGTACTGGCTAAGGAATAGAGTAGTAGATCAATGGAATAGATTGGGTACAGGAGACTCAGCAGTCAATGACTATAGTGATCTACTGTTTGATAAACCCAAGGACCCCGGTTTTGGGGATAAGAACTCACTATTTGACAAAAACTGCTGGGAAAACTGGAATATAGTATGGCAGAAACTGGACATAGACCAATGCCTAATAACATTTACCAAAATGAAGTCGAAGTGGGTGCCTGATCTAGGTATAAAGGCTGACACTGTAAGCAATCTGGGAATGCAAGGAATAGTTTACCTGTCAGATTTATGGAGAAGGGAAGATTTTATGACCAAACAAGAGTTAGAGAGTATTATAAAATGCATAATAGATCACTTTGGTTATATTAAATTGAAAACTTTCTATATAAATAAAGCCAATGTAACCAAGATTAAGAGAGAAGTGGAATATTGGGAAAGAATTTTTACAACCAGTGTCTCTGATAAAGGCCTCATTTTAAAAATACATAGAGAATTGAGTCAAATCTGTAAGAATACAAGTCATTCCCCAATTGATAAATAGTCAAAGGATATGAACAAGCAGTTTTCAGAGGATAAAATTAAAGATGTCTATAAGCATATGAAAAAGTGCTCTAAATCATTATTGATTAGAGAAATGCAAATCAAAACAACTCTGAGGTACCACATCTCACCAGTCAGTTTGGCTAAGATGACAAAACAGGAAAATGATAAATGCTGGAGAGGATGTGGAAAAATTGAAACACTAATCCATTTTTGATAGAGTTTTAAACCGATTCAACCATTTTGGAGAGCAATTTGGAACTATGCCCGAAGGGCTATAAATAAATGCATACCGTTTGACCCAGCAATTCCACTTCTAGGGTTGTATCCCAAAGAGATCACAGAAGTGGGAAGAGTACCCGTATGTACAAAAATATTTATAGCAGCTCTTTTTGTTGTGGCAAAGAATTGGAAATCAAGGTGATGCCCATCAGTTGGGGAATGGCTGAACAAGTTGTGGTATATGAATGTAAAGAAATACTATTGTGCTATAAGAAATGAGGAGCAGATAAACTTCATAATAACCTGGAGAGACTTATATAAACTGATGTTGATTTAGAAGAGCAGAACCAGTAGAAATTTGTACAGTTACAGACATATCATATGTGTGATGACTAACTTTGGTAGACTGGGATCCTCTCAGCAATGTAAAGTTATAAAACAATTCCCAAAGATTCATGATGGAAAGAGATATCTACATCCAGAGAAAGAACTACAGAGTCTACAGATTGAAGCAAACTACTTGCTTTTTTTGTTTTTCTTGTTTTGTTTTGTTTCCTCTTTCTCATTGTTCATTCCATTGCATATAATCCTTCTTTACAACCTGACTATTGTTTAATGTGAAGGTATTTGTAGATCCTATATTTGATTGCATGCGGCCATGGGGAGTGGGGAGGAGAGGGAAGGAGAGAAAATTTGAAACTCAAGGGATTGTGGAACTGAATGTTGTAAACTAAAAGTAAACACATAAATAAATAGATTAGCACATCTTTGATGTCTTGAAACAATCCTATTCTATTCTTTTTACACTGAGACACTCCTCTTTCCTCCTTCATTGATCCATTTCCCTTGATGTAGTGCCAACACAATATTCACAGTGCTGATGGTGACTGTAAATAGGTTGGCATAGTGCTCAATCACAAAATATAACAGACTCTCCATATATAAGATAGAAGCAAAGAGACACCAGAAAACTGAATCCCAGAACCAGAATGCCACATCCATCATAGTAGCACAGAAGTTAATACACCTTAATACAGCATAGAGCCACACCATCCTTTAGCCTTCCAACAAGCAAAACTTACAAGCCTTTCTCCCTGAGTGTGTTCTCTCCTCCCTCTGTCTCTTTCTGTTCTGACTCCCGGCTTTCTGTGGGCTCTGCTCTATCCTTCAGCAAACTCCTCCCATAACAAGCTCCATGTGATTACATTCAGCCTATTAGGGGGCAGGGAAGATCTACACATCAGGGAAAGTCTTCAAATTCTCCTAGGCCCACCAAGGTTCAGGGAAGATTTTCACATTCCCATCACCATTACACTTGATTATTCTCATAATGACTTAATTTTTTTTAACACTTTCCTCCCCTAGGCATAGATAAGAGTCTAGATCAGGGGTGCAGAACCGGTGGCCTTGAGGCCACATGTTGCCCTTTAGATCCTCAAGTGTAGCCTAAACTTATGAAGTTTGGATTCAGTCAAAGGGCCACATAAATAACTAGAGGGCTACATATGTCCTTGAGGCCACAGATTCCCCACCCCTAATCTAGATAAATTCACCTTATTTCTCCATTCTCACTACTTCATTGTCTAAATTAACTTTATGTGGAATCACAGTTTTATGAAATAGTAATTCATTTCTCTACTTCCTCCTTACTGTTCATAAGAAGAGTAATAAAATTTGCATCTTTTTTCTGCTTTTGTTTAGATTTATTTAGTATTATACTTTTCCCCAGTTACATGTAAAAACATTTTTAACATTCACTTTTAAGCTTTCAGTTCCAAATTCTCTCCCTTCCTCCTTCCCCACACTCCCTCATTTAGAAGGCAAGCAGTTTGATACAGATTATACATGTGTAGTCAAGTAAAACATTTCCATAGTAGTCATGTTACAAAAGAAAACATACACCAAAAAAAAGTAAAAAAAAAGTATGCTTCAATCTATATTCAGATACCATCAGTTCTTTCTCTGGAGATGATAGCATTTTTCAACATAAGTTCTTCAGAGTTGTATTGGATCATTATATTGCTGAGAATAGCTAAGTCATTCACAACCGATCATCTTAAAATATTGCTCTTACTTTGTACACAATATATTTCATTTTGCATCAGCTCATATAAGCCTTTCCAGGTTTTTTTTTAAACAAACGCTTTATTAACTTCTGTTTTACATCATTCATTTCCGCCAGATTTTGAGTTACAATTATTTTTCCCCACCTGTTTTTCCCCTACCCACTCTCCCAGAATAGCAGTCCCACAAGATATCGCTTCCTCCAATCTGCTGTCTCCCATATCTTCTCCCATACCCCCTTCGACTTTTCCATTAGAGGAAGGTGAATCTCTGTGTTCCAATGACTGCACATCTTATCTCCCAATTACAAGCAAAAGAGTATTAATAATAGTATTTATATATATTTGAAACGTTTAATTTTAAGACCTCGAATTTCAGATCCATTCCCTTCCTCCCTTGTCACCCATTCCCTCTCGGAAGATAAGTAATTCAGTATATGTTGTACATGTCTAGCTATGCAAAACATTACCATAGTAGATATATTATACAAGGCTGCTTATAATTCCCTCCCACTCATCCCACCCCCCACCTGGTCCATTCCCTACTTGATCCTGTCCCTCTTCTATAGTGGGTACTTCCAACCTTGAAAGTCTTCTATTCCACTGAATGACCATATTTTCCCCTGAAACAAAATACTCAGTTTTGCTGGGTAGGTGACCCTTGGGTTCATTCCCAGCTCTTTTGCCCTCTGGAATATCATATTCCATGCCCTTCGATCCCTCACTGTAGAAGCTGCCAGGTCCTGGGCTATTCTGATTGTGTTTCCACAATAATGAAATTGTTTCTTCCTGGCTGCTTGGAGTATTTTCTCCTTGATCTGGGGATTCTGGAACCTGGCTATAATATTTCTGGGAGTTTTCTTTTTGGGATCTTTTTCAGGAGGTGATCGGTGGATTCTTTCAACCTCTATTTTGCCCTCTGGATCTAAAACATCAGGGCAGTTTTCCTTGAGAATTTCTTGAAGGGTGATTTCTAGGTTCTTTCCTTGATCATGGCTTTCAGGTAGTCAATAATTTTTAAATTGTCTCTCCTGGATCTATTCTCCAGGTCAGTGGTTTTTCCCATGAGATATTTCACATTGCCTTCTAATCTTTCATTTGTTTGGATCTGCTTAACAGCATCTTGATTTCTCATAAAGTCATTAGCTTCCATTTGCTCCAGTCTAACTCTGAAGGAATGAATCTCCTCAGTGAACTTTTGAGATTCTTTTTCCATCTGGCAAATTCGACTTTTTAAGGCGTTCTTCTCCTCATTGCCCCTTTGGGCCTCCTTTGCCATTTGAGTTAGTCTATTTTTTAAGGTGTTGTTTTCCTCAGTCAGGCTGTTGACCCTCATTTCATACTTTTCCTGCATCCTTCTCATTTCTCTTAACAATTTTTCCTCCACTTCTCTTATTTGATTTGTAAAGTCCTTCTTTAGGTCCTCTGTGGCCAGTAACCCACTCATATTTTCCTTTGGGGCTTTTGGATCAGGATTTCTGACCTCACAGTCCTCTGATTGTTCCATGCTTCGATCCTCTTTGCCCCCAAAGTAGAAGTCTGAGGTTGTATTTTTCTGTTTAATTTGTTTCCTTTGCCTTGGCATGTTGCCACTTAATTACTTGACTTTTGGGCTTGTTGCCACAGTATGGCTGGGCCACCAGACAGGCGAACTTTCGTCCCAAACGTGTGGGGGGACAACTTCCGTTTCTGGCAAGCTGGAAACCCACCCACGACCTCCACCTCAGATCACAATCCAGATCCAGGGAGGTTAAAGCAAGAGCGATTACCCCCCAAGACTGATCGATGGATCTCCCTACAGTTCGCAGGCCAGGAGCTGGAGATGCCTCTGAAAACTACAGAATGGCGTGTCTCCTCAGTGGCTTCTAGCCCCCAGGGGAGGAAGCCGACGCATTCCCCAAATACTGGTCTCAAAGTCCATAGGGTACTATCCTCTCACTTTGTCCTAGGCATGTCTGTGTTGATAATTCTGGAATCGCTACAGCTGCTGGTGTTCTGGGGTCCCTCCAGCCAGCCGCTGGTCCGGTCGCCCTGAGGCTAAAACCACTTAGGCTTGGTTCTCTGTGCATTGCGCTGCTGCCTCCCAAAGTGCTGCACTGGTCCTTCCTGCAGGCTGCTGGGCTGTCCTCAGCGGGAGGTTAGCTTCTCTGTGTCGTTCTGTAGGTTCTGGGGCTCCACAAGTTGTTCAGAGTCCCCTTTTACATATTTTGGAGGTGATCTGGGGGGAGAGTGGTTTGGACACGCTGTTTCTACTCCGCCATCTTGCCTCCCCCCTCCCCCCCCACCAAAAGGCCTTTCCATGTTTTTCTGAGATCATAATGGTATTCTGTCATAATCACATACCACAGTTTGTTCAGCTGTTCCCCAATTGCTAAGCGTCTCTTCAATTTCCAATTCTTTGACACCAGAGAAGAGCTGCTATAAGATATTTTTGTGTATATGTAGAGCCTTTTCCTTTATTTTTTATCTCATCAGATATAGACATAATAGTGGTATTACTAGGTCAAAGGGTGTGCATGGTTTCATAACCCATAGTATTTAGTTGGGTATAGTTCTAAATTGCTTTATAGAATGGTTGAATCAGTTTACAACTCTACCAACAGTGTATTAATGTCTCATTTTTCCCACATCCCCTCCAGCATTTGTAATTTTCCTTTTCTCTCATATTAGGTAATCTAATAGGTATGAGGTTGTACCTTAGAATTGTTTTAATTTGCATTTCTCCAATCAATAGTGAGTTAGAACATTTTTTCATATGGCTATAGATAGCTTTAATTGCTTTATCTGAAAATGGTTCATATCTTTTGATCATTTATGAATTGGGGAATGGCTCTCATTTTTATAAATTTGACTCAGTTCTCTATATGTTTGAGAAATGAGGACTTTATCAGAGCAGTCTTTGGCCTCTATGGGCAGGGAGGTCTGAAAACTGCTACTGCTGTCACTGATTCAGTCACCCTGCCCCATAGCCTGCTTCTGGTTTGATGGGGCCTGGTCTTGACTGGCAGGCCTGTGCTGGACTGTGTTCCTGTCTCACCCTGGAGCAATAGACCTTTCCTGTTGACCTTCTAAGTTGTCTTAGGCTGGAAAATTGTTTTGCTCTCTCTTTGTGGATTCTGCTGCTCTAGAATTTGTTTAGAGTCATTATTTAGAGGTATTTGGAGGGTTTTGGGGGAGATTTCAGGTGAGTCCCTGCCTTTACTCTGCCATCTGGACTCTGCCTCCAAATTTAGATCTTTATATGAAAAACTAAAAAGCTCATTCACCCATACTGAAAGCATAATAATATTTTCAGATTTAAATGCTTGTTTCTTCAGTAACAAGTAACCTACAAAGGATACCCTTTGGTGTAGGGGTCTTGGCATATTCTTTCTGTGAGCTGAGCTCCAGGATGCGTACCTGGCATGTGATACAGTGCCTTGAGGGACAAGTCAGAGAAGATCTTCATCTGTATCAATTCTTGAATAATGGTTTTTGGGCTATCCAAATGGTCAGGGAACTAGAGCCTGGAGAGAATAGGACTAAACAATAAAAGGCTCTACACTTGTTGTTTAGGGCCAGTAGAGGACCTTTGCAGTGCCTCTTCCTATACATAGAGCAGGTAGTAGGTTGGGGCTTAACCGTTAAAGACATTACATGTTAAGCAACCAGGTTGGAGCCATAAAAACAGAAAGAAGTTAGGGAATGGGCCCATTGCCAATATGGGCACTGGAGTGATAATGTCTTGTTGTTCTGGGCACAGGACCATATCGTTCCCCAATTAAAAACAAGGCAAGTATTTCTGTCCAGTTGGATTCTTTGTGCCATTTGTAGGACTGACCCACCTTACTTAAGTGGCCTTCAACCAGTCCCCAACTGGCAAAAATAACTTTTCCATCTCTGAGAAAAAGATTTTCCCCTGCAAATTAACAGTTGCATCATCATGTACCTGACTTCTCAAGTCAGGTGCCCCATCTGTGATGAATCAGTGCCTTCTAGTAAGAAAAAAGTGTTCTGAGGTTTAGAGGTTTCTGGGATCCAGTCTCTGGGAAGAATTACCTAATAATGAATGATCTGTTTTTGAACATAGTTCTGGCTGATCCTCTCTGATCCAGTCTCATTCCTTTACCAGCAGAGTCTACTTCCTGGAAAACTATCTTAGGTCCGTTTCAGTTGGCAAGCTTTCTTTTTTAGATGGTTCAAATAATTCTTTCCCACAAAAAACTTGGAAGACCAAGAACTGCCATTATTGGGAGGTACATTGCTTTCTAATAGGATAGGGGAGGTGAAACTGTTGATATGAAACTGTAGTGAATATGGATTTATTTGAAAGGAAAGGGTATCTTAACTGAGTTAATGATAATTCTAAGTCCCTGTCAAGGAGGGAGGTAGAGTTCTTATTTATCTCTTTTAGACAAAGTGGCAGCCACTTCAAAGAGATCTCTAAGATGGCAAAACTTTGATATCACCCCCCAGTGTGACTCTGTGGTGACTCTCGAGGTGGTGAATTTTTTTTCTCTTCTTTTTCACTGTATTTTTGCCTCTACTGGGAGCGTTGTTTAGTAAGAACCCTGAAGGAAGATCCTAGAAGATTCTTAGGATCTTGTTGCTTTGGGGTGATACGACTACAGTTCTATTTCCCCTCAATAGGAATTAGTTTTCCCTAAAAAGGCAACAAAGATGTCCCTGGAACTCATTGGTCGATGCCTCCCTTGATGCAAATTCTTGGTCATTTCAGGACATAAAAATTCCCACCTGCATGGAATTGGTCCAATTTGGTGGATGTCCAAACTCTGAAGACTTCTGAAGTCCACATACCCTGCCCTGCTGAACAGTTTCTATATGAAAATGTCTATACAAGCCATATGCCACTGTATTCTTGTTGCACATCCTTGCTATCTCAGAGCAAAATTAAGCTCTTTAACTGTTTAGTCTTTCAAATGCCTCATTTCATGCCAAAATTGAGCCTGAATTGTTACTCTTTGTCCAACAGTAGTGGAATATTTTGCAGTCATAGTCCCTAACCTTTACAATGAAGATAAGGAGGAACTTTTTCTCTGTCTTCTGTGGGAAGCAAGCTGTGTCATGATTACATACAATTTCATTTTCTTGTTCTTTCCACTTACATCATTCTAGTATTTGTGGATTTTATTTTCCTTGTTGTTCTTACTTCACTCTATATCATTTCATATAAGTCTTCCCATGTGAATTCTTCATATTAGTCATTTCTTATGGTGAATCATTTATTTAACAAATTTGCTTAACCACTTTCCAGCTGGTGGACACATTATAGTTTTAGTTCTTTGCTGCCACAAAAGGTGCTATAATGAATATGGGATCTTCTTTTCTGTCTTTAAGCTCCTTGAGATATATACATAGAAGTGAGATCTTCATTCCAAAGATTGTTGACATTTCAGTAAGTTTTTCCAGAATTTATTTATTTTTAATCTTCAGCATTCATTTCCACAGAATTTTGAGTTCCAAATTTTCTCCCCATCTCTCCTCACCTATCCCCTATGGAAAGAAGGCAAGCATACAAATTACCCCTTCCCCTGTCTGCCTTCTCTCCTGTACCCCTTATTCCCCATTCGCCTGTTACCCCCTTCCCACTTTCTTGTAGGGCAAGATGGATTTCTATACCCCATTGCCTATATATCTTATTTCCCATTTGCATGAAAAAGGATTTTTTAACATTGGTTTTTAAAACTTTGAGTTCCAGATTCTCTCTGTTCTTCCCACCTCACCCTTTCCCCCACATTGAGAAGACAAGCAATTCAATATAGGTTATACATGTATAGTTATACAAAACATTTCTGTAGTAGTCATATTGTGAAAGATTATATTTTCCTCCATCCTATCCTTCCCCCCATTTATTTTATTTTTTCCTTTGACTCCATCCCTTTTCAAAAGTGTTTGCTTCTGACTGTCCCTTCTCCCAGTCTGCCCTCCCTTCTATCATCACCTCCTCTTATCCCCTTCCCTTTTGTTTTCCTGTAGAGTAAGATACCCAGTTGTCTATGTTACTCCCTCCTTAAGCCAAATCCAATGAGAGTAAGGTTGACTCATTCCCTTTCACCTCCCTGCTCTTCTCCATTTGTATTTACTTTCTCTTGCCTCTTTTATATGAGATAATTTATCTTATTCTTTCTTTCCCTTTCTCCTTCTTCCAATATATTCATCTCTAATTCCTTAATTTTATTTTTTAGATATCATCCCTTCATATTCAACTCACCCTGTGCCCTCTGTCCATATGCACATGTACCCACACATACATACACACACATACATACATACATACAAATATACACATACATACATACATATTCCCTTCAACTATCCTAATACTGAGAAAGGTCTCTTGAGTTACAAATGTCATCTTTCCATATAGGAATGTAAATAGTACAGCTTTCATAAGTCCCTTCTGATTTCTCTTTCCTGTTGACCTTTTCATGTTTCTCTTGAGTCTTGTATTTGAAAATCAGATTTTCTTTTCAGCTCTGGTTATTTCATCAAGTATTCTTGAAAGTCGTCTATTTCATTGGATATCCATTTTTTTCACCTAAAAAATTATACTCAGTTTTTCTGGGTAGATGCTTCTTGGTTTTAATCCTAGCTCCTTTGACCTCTGAAATATCAATTCCAAGCCCTCTGATCCCTTAATATAGAAGCTGCTAAATCTTGGGTTATCCTGATTGTTTCCACAATACTTGAATTGTTTTTTTTTTTCTTGTTGCTTGTAGTATTTTCTCCTTGTTTTGGGAACTCTGGAATTTGGCTACAACATTCCTAGGAGTTTTCTTTTTGGGATCTCTTTCAGGAGGTGATTGGTGGATTGTTCAACTTTTATTTTCCCCTCTGCTTCTAGAATATCAGGACAGTTTTCCTTGATGATTTCTTGAAAGATGATGTTTAGGCTTTTTTTTTTGCTTATGGCCTGCAGGTAATCCAATAATTTTAATATTATGTCTCCTGGGTCTATTTTCTAGGTCAGTGGTTTTTCCAGTGAGATATTTCATATTATCTTCTATTTTTCCATTCTTTTGGTTTTGTTTTATAATGTCTTGATTTCTCATAAAATCCTTAGCTTCCATTTGCTCCATCCTAATTTTGGAGGAATTATTTTCTTCAGTGAGCTTTTGGACAATTTGAAGCTTTTTGTTTTATGTGGTATGAGCTTTTGTTCTAACCTAAGAATTCTTCACCTCAGATTCATTGAATCCTGTGTTCTGTGAACATATTTCAGAGGGTCTAGGAATTTGGATGAGAAAAAAATTGTATTTTTATTTTTACTAGCCTCTAATTGAAATTTAGATCTCCTTAAATTCTGATTTAAAAAATTATTCTGAGAAGTGGCACCTGACCATGACACAAAAAAGATTAAGAACTCTATACTGAGGCTAATTTCTGTCAAGCTAGTCTCTCAGTTTTCCCCAGTATGTGTTAAATAATAAGTCCTTTCCCTAATAGTTGGAGCCTTTGGCTTTAGAAACCCTAATGCTATCATAATTTAGTTAATTTATTTCATTGACATCTTTTCTGTTTTTTAATAAATTACCGATGGAGCTCCCACTATCTCCAATACACGCAAAAAATGACTCTATAAACAAATTTTAGAGCTACAGGACCCACAAAGTAAAAGAGGGAAACAAGTCTCCCACTGAAGGCAGCCTGGCAAGCTGACAGGAAGAGTTTATTGCAGCATGCTGAGAGCCAAGCACAGGCCCTGGTCAGCCACAGTTCCAGCCCCAGGGCGACCCCAATCAGCATCGGCCAGAGCAGACTTCAGGAAAGTGAATCACCAGCAGCTGTGGCGATTTCCAGACTTCTCAACCCATGAAGGCAAAAAAGAAAGTAAAAGGTCATTCAGGAGCTCTGTTGAAACTGGGGTGAAGGAAGAGCATGGTCTAGCCACTGCCCCTGGGGTGAGAAGTAGTGGAGCCACAGTGGCTGTAGCCGCTTCCACCATGGCTGCCTCCAGAGCTCCTGGCCTGAAGATCATAGGGATCTTCATAGGGAGACCAAGCAAGACCAATCACTCTTGCTTGGATCTGGATCTCTGTCTTGGATGGTGGTCCTGGGGTGTGTGGCCAGTGTGGCAGAGCTTGTGTGGGCTGCATAGAACGTGCCCTCCTAATAGTTCCAGTAGCTGCGAAAACCCCAGCAATTTGGGACATAGCTCTCTGCAATCTCAAAGCAGAGTTCTACCATGGCAAAGAGCTCAAAAGTTAAGTAATTGGCTGGCAAGATGAGCAAACAGAGAAAGCACAATCAGACCATAGAATTCTTTTTTGGGGACAGAAAGGATCAAAGCATGGAATGGGAGGAAGACAACAAAGTCAGAACTCCTGCATCAGAAGCTTCAAAGAAACATATGAAGTGGTTACAGGCCATGGAGGAGCTCAAGAAGAATTTTGAAAATCAAGTAAGAGAAGTAGAGGAAAAATTGGGAAGAGAAATGAGAATGATGCAAGAAAATCATGAAAAGCGAGTCAATAGCTTGCTAAATGAGACCCTAAAAATACTGAAGCAAATAACACCTTAAAAAAATAGACTAACCCAAATGGCAAAAGAGGCAAAAAGCCAATAAGGAGAAGAATACCTTAAAAAGCCCAATTTGCCAGTTGGAAAAGGTATTTCAAAAACTCACTGAAGAGAATAATTCCTTCAAAATTAGATTGGAGCAATTGGAAACTAATGACTTTTGGAGAAATCAAGATAGTATAAAACAGGTCCAAACAAATGAAAAAATAGAAGTCAATGTGAAATATCTCATTGAAGAAACCACTGACCTGGAAAATAGATCCAGGAGAGATAATTTAAAAATTATTGGACTACCTGAAAGCCATGAAAAAAGAGCCTGGATTAAAAAATTATCAAGCAAAATTGCCCTGACATTCTAGAACCAGAGGGCAAAATAGAAATTGAAAGAATTCACGATCGCCTCTTGAAAAAGATCCCAAAAAGGAGAACTCCTAGGAATATTATAGCCAAATCCCATAATTCCCAGGTCAAGGAGAAAGTACTACAAGCAGTCAGAAAGAAACAATTTGAGTATTGTGGAAACACAGTCAGGATAACACAAGACCTAGCAGCTTCCAGGTGGAAGGGCTTGGAATATGATATTCTGGTGGTCAAAGGAGCTAGCATTAAAACCAAGAATCACCTGCCCAGCAAAACTGAGTGTAATGCTTCAGGGGAAAATATGGTCATTCAATGAAATAGAGGACTTTCAAGCATTCTTGATGAAAAAACCAGAGCCGAACAGAAAATTTGACTTTCAAATACAAGAAGCAAGAGAAGCATGAGAAGGTAAACAGGGAAAAGAAACCATAAGGAACTTATTAAAGTTGAACTATTTACATTCCTGCATGGAAAAAATGATAATTCTAACTCATGAGAGTTCATGGTGTGAGGATAGTTGAAGGGAATATATGTGTGTGTGTGTGTGTGTGTGTGTGTATACATACATATGTGTATGTATAGGAGAGTGTATGTGTGTATAAATATATATGTGAGTGTGTGCATATGTATGTGCATGTATACATAGAGGGCTCAGGATGAGTTGAATATGAAGGGATGATATCTAAAAAATAAAATTAAGAGGTGAGAGGAACATATTGGGAGAAGGGGAAAGGAAAAGATAGATTAAGGTAAATTATCTCATATTAAAGAGGCAAGAGAGGAAAAGCAAGAAGGTGAAAGGGAATGGGTCAACCTTACTCTCATTGAATAGGAAAATAGGGGGGAAGGGGATAAGAGGGGAGATGATAGAAGGGAGGATAGATTGGGGGAGAGGTAGTTAGAAGCAAACACTTTTGAAAAGGAACTGAGTCAAAGGACAAAATAGAATAAGTGGGGGGAGGGATAGGATGGAGGGAATTATAGTTAGTCTTTCACAATATAACTACAATAGAAATGTTTTGCGTACAACCTATATTCAGTTGCTTATCTTCCCAGTGGGGGTGGGTGAGGAGGGAAGAAGGGAAAAAATCTGAAACTCAAAATTTTAAAAACAAATTTTTTTTTAATTGCTTTTTTACATGCAACCGTGAAATAAGATATGCAGGCACTGTGGTATAGAAATTCATCTTTCTCTACTAGAAAGTTGGTGAGGGGATGAGGGAGGATTTAAGAGAGAACAGATTGGGGCAAGGGATATTCAGTATGCTCGATATTTTGGTTGGGGGGTATGGGAAAGATGGGGAGAAAAATTTATAACTCAAAATCTTGTGGAAATGAATGTTAAAACCAAAAGTAAATAAATAAATTGGGAAAAATATAAATTACCAAATAGTTTTGACAAGTACTATTTTGTAATATAGTTTGAAGACTAGAACTTTTTTCCTATCATTCCTGTTGATAATCTTGACCTTTTATTTGGTTTGTAGGATACTGCACAGGCAAATTAATTTAAGGTAAAACTGTGATTTTTATTATATTGTCATGTCCTCACCACAAGAAGTTAACGTCTTTCTAATTATTTATATCTTTTTTGGGGGGTATTTTTTAAAGTATTTGGGGTTAAGTAACTTGCTCAAGATTACATGGCCAGTTATTTTTGTGTGGGTGTTAAGTATCTGAGCCTGAACCTATCCTCCTCCCAACTCCCAGCCAGCGCTCTTACTGTGCCACCTACCCACCCCGAGGGGGTATTCTTTTTCAGAATAAGTGATCTAATCTACAAAGTTTTATAGCCAAAAACATCTCTTTTACCACAGATATAAACTCCTTTCCTAACCTCTGCCAACTTTGGAAAAATTCTTTAGGGATACCGTTTTCTTTCACCTTCATTTTTTCGTTCTTACAGAATAGATCTCTCTTTACTACCCTTATCTGTGTTTTTCCTTCAAGTTGCTTTTATTTTGTTCTCCCACAGCTCCCACTTTAAAAAAAATGATTATAAATCACTCTTCTTTTTGTGTTCATCTCTAGATTCGGTGATTCCCCTCTATCTTTTTTCTTATCTTCCCCATTCGTACAACTTCTCACTATCTTAACCCTCTCACAAATATATTGATTTACTTATAGGAAATTTAGTCAATATAGTATTAATTCATCTTTTCCTCCTTCCTTTCTTTAAATCTTTTGGGCCTTTTTGCTTGATGAGATCCTCCTTTTTAATTTCTTAACTCCTCAATGGAATTTATGTTCCTTTTTTGTTTAAACAATAACCTGGAAATGAGAGAAGTTATTTTATTATTTTCTTGGTACTTATTTATCTTACTTGTATTTCTTTTGGTTTGAATGTTTGCAAATTGACTGTTCTAGTCACCTTTTTTTTTTTTTTTCAGGAATTCCTAAAATGTCTTTCTGTTTTTGAAGGTCCATCTTGATGGTGATGAGACTGACATTTTCCAGATATGTTGTGGGTTATAGCTAAAATTACTTCACTTTTTCTACTATACTATTACAATCTCTTCTCTAATGTTTCATGTCCACAAAGTAATCCTGGGTTATTCAGTTTGACATTCTTTTATTACTGAAAGTCTCTTTCTTATCTGCTTGCAAAATTTGTTATTAACTATTGAAATTGTAAAGTTTAAGCACTATATGTATTGGAGTTTAAAATTTTTCTTTTCTTTTTTTGGTTCCTCGCATCAGTACATGTGAAATAGCAGTTATTACTCTGTTGTTTGTATTAAAATATGGAATATATAACCTACATTGAATTGCTTGTTTTGTCAGTTGGGGTGGGTAAAGCGGGGGAGCTGGGAGAGAATCTGGAACTCAAAGTTTTAAAAACAATTGTTAATAAAAAAGAAAAGAAAGGTAATGGTAGGTCCTCATCCTTTGCTTCCCCCCGGCCCATTACTTCCCTTGATATTCTTGGCCTTTTGTTCTTCCAGATGAATTTTGTTGTTATCTTTTCTAGCTCTATAAAGTAATTTATTTGTGTTTTTTTTGATTGGCATGGCACTGAATAAGTAAATTAGTTTAGGCAGAATGGTCATTTTTGTTCTATTGACTTGGCCTACCCACGAGTGATTTATATATTTCCAGTTGTTTATATCTGACTTTATTTGTGTGAAAAGTTTTTGTAATTGTGTTCATATATTTCTTGAGTTTACTTGACAGGTAGTGTCTATTTTAAATGGAACTTCTCTTTCTATTTCTTCTATCTTTTTCTATCTATCATTTCTATCTATATATAGAAATGCTGACAATTTTTATGGGTTTGTTTTATATCATGCAACTTGGCTAAAATTGTTAATTTTTTCTAGTAGATTTTTGATTCTGTAGGATTCTTTAAGCTTACCATCACATCATCTGCAAAGAGTGATAGTTTTGTTTCCTCTTGTCTATTCTAATTCATTCAATTTCTTTTTCTTCTCTTATTGTTGTTATAGCTAACATTTCTAATACAATATTGAATAATAGTGGTGATTATAATGGGCATCTTTGCTTCACCTCTGATTTTGTTGTGAAGTCTTCTAGTTTATCTCCATTACAGATAGTACATGCTTTTGGTTTTAGGTAGATAGTAGTTTTCATTTTAAGAAAAACTCCATTTTTTCCTATTCTATCTAGTGGTTTTTTTTTTTAATAGGAATGAGTGCTAGAACAAGTGCTGTAATGCCCTTTGTCTTACCACCTCCTATAAATGTGTTAGTCATAATATGTATATATTCTGAAATTCTCCTTTCTAATTACATCTTATACTTTCATGTTTTCTACTTCATTTTTCCTAAACGTATTCATTATTCTCACTGTGACCTCTAGTTATGCCATTTCTTCTGATCTTCCCTTTTCATCACTCCTCTGGACTCATTTTCCTAAATGCAGTCTTGACACTATAGTTTACTTGTTAGGCTGTCTACTGCCATCTGCTTTTTCCCCCTTTATTCTCTTGTCTCTCATGCCTTACCAAACTCCATCCCAGACTTGCTGCTACTTTCTTCTCTCCTACTTATATCCTGATAAATTCTTGTGGGTACAATAATAGGATTAGAGATTGGTAGTTGTGGAAGACGTTAGCCCAGTTCCCTCATTTTACAGATGAAGAAACCGATGCAAACACAATAAATTTTCTAGAGTTTTCCTGTCTTGCCATGATGGGGCTTTCATTGCTGTTTAGCAATACTATATTCTGTCCTGATTGACTCTACACTCTTTTTGGTGCCTATTCCAAACTTCTCATCTTAAGTCCCTGAAGACACTAATTTTCTCCTCCTTTCTCCATCCGCTTTAGCAGAAAAACTTGCCTTCTACTTTATGAAAGGCTCGAGGCCATCCATCACAAGTTCCCCCTTGTCCCCTGCTCCACACTTCAAAGCCCCTCTGAATCAGCCCATGTTCTCTCCTTTGGTCCAGTCTCTGAAGAACAGACTCTCCCTTTCTAAGGCCAACCCTTTTTCTTGTGTTCTTGTTCCTCTTCCCTCCCAGCTCCTCTATAATCAGCTATAAAGTTGCATGTGAAATTTATTACATTAAAATTTACACAGCTATAAAATTATTAATACCAAAATACAGGTCTCACCATGCCCATCTCTGGCTCAGAAATCTTCAGAGGCTTCCTTTGCCTCTAGACTAAAACCCACGTTCCTCATCTACAATTTAATTCCTTCAAAATTCAACTTCTTTCTTTTCCTTTTACCTTCCCAACCTTGTTTTACATTACTTCCCTTCACACATCAAACTGGCATACAATCTATTCCACAGACTCAGCATGCCAGTTCTCCCATCATTGTGCTTATACCAAAGCTGTCCGCCATCCCTGAAAGGTATGCTTATCTTCACCCCGGAACATTCCTCGCTTTGTATAAGGTTCAAGTCACTATTTCCCTTACAGAGCCTTTCTAGATCTCTAGTAGGAATTAGCATGTTCTCCTTCCTGAAGTTATTTTGTATTTACTAAGTTTGTACCCGTTGTAACCTCCAGACCCTTAAATGTTGAGATTTCTGTTTTACTCTATCACCAGGGCCTGACACAGTGACACTTAGTAAAGGTTGTCTCCATTTAAATTTGAATCTTAGTGCTCTCTTCTGGAGGGACTCTAAGCTTTGAAATGTGGTGATGCCTCTTAGAATTGAACTTAAAGTACTCAAATTATGGTCGAAGCACAGTGTAGCAAAACCAACATGTAGACACTCAGATCCCTGCTGCTTCAATCAAGTTAAGAGGGACCTCGACTATCTCCATCCATTGGGGCCATTCTGGTCCTGGCTGCCTCAGCTCATTTGATCGGCCTGCATCTATTCCTGCTACCACTGCCACATCCCAGACCTTGGAGGGATATGGATAGTGAAAGAGGAACTGGCACGCTGCCCAACTGCTGCAGAAGTCACCCCAAAAGAGCATCTTTTGCACAATACAGCTGCCAGAATGAAGAGGCTCCAGGCTTTCATTTTCTTTCTGTATCTCCACAGATCATCTTTTCCATTCCTTGGTGTACTCACTCCCACTTTGAAGGCTACTCTCCCAGCACACTTAACTCTATCATATCCACAAAGAAAACATTTAGGTAGTCTGTATTTTTTTAATGCAAAAATGCAGGATGAAGAGAGGTAGATTTTTTTTTAAATATCTTTGTTTCATGTTAATTTAAATTAAATAAATCGGTATTTTTTTGAGAATTGCTAGAATTAATTATTGAAATTATCTTGGTAATAATAATAATTTACATCTTTGTAGACCTTGAAGACTTGTAAAATGTTTTAAATTCATTATCTCATCACATGGATTTAGTGGTGCAGCTGTGTTGTTTGTAGCAAAGAGAATTTGCTGTAGGACATAGGTGGTGAATTCTCCTCTCTTGGATTTATGCTGTTTATTTTATATCAGCACAAAAGAGGTTAATAAGCACTTTCTGGTGAAGTTGTGTTAGCCTTTTGTAACAGTAATTGCAGGGCTCTGTTTCTTTATCAAGAAACTCCTTGCCAGTGAGTTTTGGAAAGGGACAAGTGTCACCGAATAGAAGCCACAATGAAATACCTGTGATTGCACAAAGATTACATTGCTCGGATCACTCTACAAAAATGTGTCAGTTTGCTGCCCAAATAAATGCCTACAGTGCGTAAAAACATGGAGCACAGTGACCCCTAGAAGAAAAATCAATTGCAATTCATATTTCATATGTCTATAATTGCTTGTGAAAGCACGGCAGCAGTTTGTTTCTAGGCAGTTCTCCCTATCCTGTTGTTTCCTTTCCTCTCTTCTTCTTAATGGCCATGTCTTTCACATGCCCAGAATTGCTCTAGTCTGAAGCAAAACGCTTTTCTCTTTTCCACATTACCATCCTTATTACTGGTGCTCCGTACTGTATTTGATCAGTGCATTGAAGTGTAGCCAGGAGTGTGTGCTGGCTACTACAATAGGTCTATTTCCCTTTGAAAATTCTTGGAGGCTTTTAAAAAAAAATTTGTAAATCCCTTTTTCTTTTAAAGAGAGGGTCATTGAAGGAAATGGACAAGATTCTTTTATATGAGAAATTTTTAATCTGGTATTGTTGGTTTTTTGTTTTTTTACATTTAAGCTAAATCTTTATTTATTTATTTTTACTTTGGTCCTTATACCATTTTTCATGCTGGAAAGATATTCTTACAGTCTGCTAATTTTGAAAACAACCTATTTTTTCCCATCCTAACAATGCCTTCAAATCCCTCTTTATAAGAAACTGTTTTAGGATTCCTATCCCCTCTGTGGACTGAGATGTCATAGGGATAGAGAAAATGCCGCTCACTTTATGGATTACTGTTAGGTCAACAAAACTTTGGCAGCATTGATTAACTTGACAGTGAGTACAGCAGTACATTTATCACTTATGGCTGTGCTGTAGAAAATCTAATAAGAGGCAAACAATTCCCTTTAGAGCAGTAACAGGTTCACTGTGGCTAACAGTGCATGCACTGGAAATTTCTACCTTTAAATTATACCCTTGCCACCAGTTGGGTCAATGACTTAAAGCTACTGCACTTTAATAACTGTGCTATAGTATTAATTTGATTAAAATAATTTTACTTATATGAATATGTAAATTAACTTGTTTTCTATATGTTTTGTCTCTATTAAAATATAAATAAAGACATCAAATATGATGGTAAAAATATTTTAAAATAAGAGCTAGGAATGGTACTTTCTATTGTTTGAGTCTTTAGGAACCTAAGGATTTCATCAGGCAACTTTCCTATTTTGGCTAGTCCGTAACAAAAACACATCTTTAAGAACATTTTGCCCCCTTTTTTTGTTGTCATTATCTGTATCTTAACAGATAAACATATCTGTTTAGATATCTAAACATATATTTAGATATAAATATCTGTTTATTTATAGATATGAATTTGGTGGGGTTTTTTGTTAGTTTTTTCCTCATCTTAAAAACATCTTCTTATGAACATTAACGACTGGTTCATTTCCTTACAAAATACAGTTCTTTTTATAATATTAATATCTAATGATATACTAGTAACATATTTTTGTGGGGACAAGTACCTTTGAAATTATTTCTAGCAATACTGTTTCATGTATAAATGTTAATTATCTTCACTAGAGCATAGCAACATCTGAGTAAGATGGGAAGATTTTATTTATGTAAGTAGGCAAGAAATTCTTTTGCTGGGTACAGTCATTTTAGTAGAAAACATAGTAGCATCCTTTTTATCAACTTGGAGAACTAAGGAATATTTTTGGCTAAACACTGAAATCAGTATTTGATACTTTTTATTAATACAGCATGTTTAAATTCTGAAAATATTATTGGAAGAAATCTTATCTCTTATACGACTGTGGTTTTTCTTTGTTATACCTGTTGGGAATTTCTAAAAATTCATCTATATGTTTAGATTTTTAAAAAATAATTTATTGCATTTGAATCTTCATTTAATTAGTAAAGGAGATATTTTACATGGGGAAACTTTGACATTTTGAGTCCTTTGTATCATTTTAGGAAACAGTCTTTAATTGAGGGTTTTCAATGCTGTAAAATTATGTAGTTTTCTTTGTTGGGAAAAAAATATTCTACTTGAATCAATTGTCAAGAGGCTTAATATAATAAAGCAGCTTGAGGTCTGACTGAAAGGAACACTGTACAAAAGAAATTCCCACAGCAGTTTGTTTTTAGCAGAAAAACTGAATTCACCTGAAACAAGAATACATTGAAACCCAAGACTTAATAAGGCAGAGCTTAGAAATAGTTAAATAGGTTGCTGTCCAGAGGCTTACGTCTAGAATCTTATCCAGTATTCATCTTTAAGGCCCTATATATCGGCTAAGATTATTTGTTTTTTGGCTTTGGAAAAAGTACTGACTTTAAAACCTTTTGTCAGTTTTTTTTTTTTAAGTTCATAATACTGTCATTTTTCTGCTTTAGCTCTGAAAGTAATGCCTCTCATTTCCTAAAACAAATATTTTCTGAAAGAGTCACATATCTTTCCCCAGATTTCGTAGAAATACCCCCACTGCTTGCCCTGGTGAAGAGAGACCTGATATTGATTAACTATCACACTGGTATCAGAACTACTCCTAGGATTCAATTTTTTTGTTGTTTTGCATATTTTATTGATCAAAGTGGTAAATGAGCATCAAGCGTGCAAGAAGACGATGAATTGTTTACTTGCATAAAATAACCTTTCAATAAGGGAAGATGCATTGCTCACACTTTTGGTGCTGTTCTGTGGCCCGCAGCAGATGGCATTCAGCTGCTATTGATTTACTCCTATAGTTAAGAAGCAGCCTAAAGCTAGGCATGCCCATTTCATTTTGAAATGGGGTTTATTTGAGGACCATGAAGCAAGACAGAAAGACTGACTTGACCTCTCCTAAAGTCCTAAGGAAAGAAAAAAAGTTAGGAAACATTTGTATAATTAAGTGCTTAATTTAAGAGTTGTAAAAGGAATATATGTATAAAGAATTTTATATTCATAAGGAAAGCATACTTGTGTTCTTCATTTACTCAGATTTCATCATTAGCTAATAAGTTGAATAATAATGATGAATACTTGTTTTTAATTTGGAACACTGCTTAAAAAACTGATCAAATAAAATTCTGATTATCTGCCTAACAAGTAAGATTAATTTAATATACCTTAGAGTTTGCCATGTTAAACCAACTATTTGACATTTAACCTTTGATAAAAGTAAATAAATAGCAGTAAATACCTACACTCTTATTTACAAAATGTTATACTTTTTATTTGTACATTTCCCCAGTACTTTTGTGAAGAGTCACATTTGCTTTCCCTAATAAGTAGGTACAACTGTTGAACTTGCAAACGATTTTCTTGAAAATGCTTCTAATTATGACACATCTCATATATGAAAGACCGATTTGACTTTTTCAAGTCTCTTCAAATGCCAAGTAACATATGAAAACAAAACATGAACACTTACTTTATAAAGATACTGACTTTAGAAGATATTTACTTTATAAAAAAAATTATATTACGTTTAATGAAAAATTAAATTTCAAGACAAATTGTAGCTTAGAAAAATAATGATGATTTGTTATGGAGTTTATTTAAAATGGGATATTCAGGTAATATTCCATTATAACATATGCAGTTGCAATAAAGTTTCCTCTTCACCAAAGCTACACTGTTCTCTCTTAATTGTCCATAGTATTTGAGCATTCTTTTTTTCCCAAATGCTTTATTAACTTCTGGTTTACATCATTCATTTCTGCCAGATTTTGACTTACAATTTTTTCCCCATTTCCCCCCTACCTATCACTCCAGAATAGCAGGCCCACAGGATATCCCCTCATCCAATCTGCTCTCTCCCATATCTTCTCCCATACCCCCTTCGACTTTTCCAGTGGGGCAAGGTGAATCTCTGTGCCCCAATGCCTGTATATCTTATTTCCCAATTACATGTAAAATAGTATTAATAATAGTATTTATATATTTTTAAGAGATTTGATTTTAAAACTTTGAATTCCAGATTCATTCCCTTCTTCCCTTGTCACCCACTCTTGCTGGGAAGATAACCAATTCAGTATATGTTGTACATGTATAGCTATGCAAAACGTTACCATAGTACTATGATATATTTTAAAAGACTAACTATATTTCCCTCCCTCCTATCCCACCTCCCACTTGGTCTATTCTCTACTTTGATCCTGTCCCTTTTCAAAAGTGAGTACTTCCAACTTCCCTCCCCCCCCCCACCATTCCCTCCCTTCCATTATCCTCTCCTCATCCTCTTTCCCCCCTACTCTCCTGTAAGGTGAGATATCCTATTTAGTATGTATGTCATTCTCTCCCTGAGCCAAATTCAATGAGAACAAAGTTTTGCCTTTCTGCTTTCCTGTTCTTCCCCTCCCTTGTAACCATTTTCCCTTGCCTCTTCTATATGAGATAGTTTACCCCATTCTGTCTCTCCCCATCTCCTCTCATTATATTCCTCTCTCACCTCTTAATTTTACCTTTTAAGTATCCTCACTTCCCATTAAATTCGACCTGTGCCCTCTATCTATATATACCTGTAAACATATACACACACATTCACATTTGCATTGATATACCCATATACCCTTCTTCAACTATTTTCATACTGAGAAAAGTTTCATCAGTTACAGTTATCGTTTTTCCATGTAGGAATGTAAATAGTTCAACTTTAATAAGTTCCTTATGATTTCTTTTCCCTGTTTACCTTTTCAAGCATCTCTTGCTTCTTGTGTCTGAATGTCAAATTTTCTATTCAACCCTATTTTTTCTTCAAGAATGCTTGAAAGTCCTCTATTCCACTGAATGACCATATTTTCCCCTGAAATATGATAATCAGTTTTGCTGGGTAGGTGATTCTTGGTTTTAATCCCAGCTCCTTTGCCCTCCAGAATATCATATTCCAAGCCTTTGATCCCTCAGTGAAGAAGCTGCCAGATCCTGTGTTACTCTGATTGTGTTTCCAAAATATTGAAATTGTTTCTTCCTGGCTCCTTGTAATATTTCCTCCTTGATCTGGAAATTCTGGAACCTGGCTATAATATTCCTAGGAGTTTTCTTTTTAGGATATTTTTTAGGAGGTGATTGGTGGATTCTTTCAATCTCTATTTTGCTCTCTGGTTCTAAAACATCAGGGCAGTTTTCCTTGAGAATTTCTTGAAGGATGATTTCTAGATTCTTTCTTTGATCATGGTTTTCAGGTAGTCCAATAATTTTTAGATTATCTCTCCTGGATCTATTTTCCAGGTCAGTGGTTTTTCCCATGAGATATTTCACATTGCCTTCTATTCTTTCATTTGTTTGGATCTGTTTAACAGCATTTTGATTTCTCATAAAGTCACTAGCTTCCATTTGCTACAGTCTAATTCTGAAGGAATGATTCTTCTCAGTGAGCTTTTGAGATTCTTTTTCCATCTGGCAAATTCGGCTTTTTAAAGCATTCTTATTGTCATTGCCTTTTTGAGCCTCTTTTGCCATTTGAGTTAGTCTATTTTTAAAGGTGTTATTTTCCTCAGTCAGGCTGTTGACTCTCATTTCATACTTTTCTTGCATCTTTCTCATTTCTCTTCCCAATTTTCCCCCCACTTCTCTTATCTGCTTCTTAAGGTCCTCTGTGGCCTGTAACCAGCTCGTATTTTCTTTTGGGGCATTTGCTGCAGGATTTCTGACCTCACCGTCCTCCTCCTGTTCCATGCTTTGATCCTCTTTGCCCCCAAAATAGGAGTCTAATTTTGCATTTTTCTGTCTATTTTGTTTCCTTTGCCTAGGCATGTTGCCACTCAATTACTTGACTTTTGGGCTTGTTGCCACAGTAGTACTCTGCCACCAGGCAGGGGAGCTTCTGTCCCAAATGCTGGGATTTTCTCAGCTGCCAGAGGTATTTGTTAGGTGGCTTCTCTGAAGCCTCCACATGCTCAGGCAAGCTGGTCACACACTCCAAGACCTCCACCCCAGACCGCAGTCTAGATCTAAGCAGGTTAAAGCAACAACAATTACCACCCCCAGACTGGTTGCTGGTCCTCCTACAGTTTGCAGGCCAGCAACTGAAGCTGCAATGTGGGGTCTGCACTGAGGCTCCTCAGTGGCTTCTTACCCCCAGGGAAAGAGACTGACATGCTGTCCCCACTAGTCCCAAAGTCCATAGGGCACTGACCTCTCACTTTGTCTTTGGCATCTTTGTGTTGATAATTCTGGAAACGCTACAGCTGCTGGTATTCTGGACTTCCTCCAGCTGGTTGCTGTTCTGGCCACTCTGGGGCTAAAACCTCCGACTCACTTGGGCCTGGGCTTAGCACCTGGCCACTCCCTGCCGGGCTGTCCACAGTGGGAGGTTAGCTTCTCTGTGTCATTTTATAGGTTCTTTATCTCCAGAGCTTGTTCAGAGCCACCTTTTATGTAAATTGGAAGTGGTGGGAGCTGGAGCTGTGTGGAAATAAATGCTGTTTCTACTCTGCCATCTTGACTCTGCCCCCATAATTGAGCATTCTTGATGTAGTTTTGCTGAATTTTCCATACTTAAAAATACTATAAAATGTCTTCTCCTATTCATGCTCATGTAACATCTTTTTACAGAATAAACATTTCTTTATAATATGATATTTCCACTCCTATATGTTAGAGGAGGTGTAAAAAGAGGTTTGGGAGAGGAAGAAAGCATCGGGAGTAACTGCCCAAACTGCCCTTCAACTCTGTTTTTCTCCTAGTCTTAGTAAAGACAAGCACCAGAAAACCCATTTAAAGTTCCCAGCTACTCACCCAAACCAAACCAGCTTAGAAGAGGAAAGGGGGAGAAGCTAAATACCGGATATCATTAGTTTTTCCTTCAAAAGTTGCTAGAGAGGGGGCAGCTAGGTGGCTCAGTGAATAGAGCACCAGCCCTGAAGTCAGGAGGACCTGAGTTCAAATCCTCAAACACTTAACACAAAAACTATCCGTGTGACCTTGGGCAAGTCGCTTAACCCCAGTGGCCCTCCAAGAAAAAAAAAAAAACATTGCCAGAGAGCACTTTTCTTTACTTACTAATTGATCAGAGACAAGCAATTCCTAACAGTGTTATTTCTGATCTCGTACCCATAAAGAAAAAACTTCTGCAATAGCAGAAGTGTTGTTTGTCTATGGGATTTGTAGAATCATGACATAACAGCTCAAGAAAGGAGTATGCAATTCATCTTCCCTGGTCCTCCCAGCTGATAGTGCTATGACCTCACATTTCCTTTTATTCATTTTTCTGTGTACGTCTTCTAGCCCTACCTCAAGAAATTTTAGTTTGTTGAAAACCAAGATAATCTTATTTTCATCTTTGGTATCCCTACTATCTATTGCAGTCCTTTACATGCATTAGTTAATATTTCCATTTCTAAATATGATTCAACCCCTCATTTCAAAGGTAAAGAAATTGAAGCTCAGGGAGATAACCTGCCAAAATCACAGAACCATTAAACAGCCAGGCAGGGCCTTAATCACAGTTCTCCCCACTCCTAGGATAGTCCTTTTCCCATTGCTCTACAGAGTTTATCACAATTTAATTTTACCTGTACCATGAAATATCAGATATTATGGATAAGCTAACTTTTTTAAAAAAAATCTGTTTTATTTTTAATTTTGAACTTGACAGTCATGAACAAATGTGATTTTTCATGCAAAAATTGGCTTGCACTTGGAACTATGAATCTACCATGTACCACTTGTTATTGTTTTGTTTTGTTTATAGTAAGCATCAATTTGAATATGGTAGGACCAACCCTACCCTTCTGAATTTCCTTCTCTTCTCTTCTGTATAGTTTTATGTTTCATTGACACTCTTTTCTTTCTTTAAGGTTTTTTTTTTTTTTGCATCATTATCACTGTGTCTCAACCAGTGCTACCTCATACTGTTCATCCCTCCCAATTAAAATCCTCCCTTGTAACAATTAAATATAACCAATTGAAACAAAGTTATGATGTATTGGTCATGGTTGAAAATTATTTCATTCTGTACCTGTTGTCCACCATCTCTCTGCCAAAGAGTGGAAAGCATGCTTCATTTTGAGTTTTTTAGATTGGTGAATCGTTATCATCACTAATAATTAATGATTATAGTAAATAATTAATGATCAGTGAGTCAGAGTTCTTAAGTCCTTCAAAGGTTGCCCTTTATAATGTTATAGTAGCTATATAAATTGTTCTACAAGTTGTACTCACTTTATTCTGCATCAGTTTGTACTTGTCTTCTCCAATTTCTCTAAATCAATCCCTTTTATAATTACTTATGGTACAGTAATATGACATTACATTTAGGTACCATAATTTGTGGAGGCATTCCCCAAATGAGAGCTCCCACTTTGCTTCCATTTTTTGTATGATAGAAATATTTGTGTGCATATGGGTTATTTTCCTCTTTCTTTGATCCCTTTGGAGTATATGCTTAGTAGTGATATCCCAGAGTCTAGTCTTTTGGTTACATGATTTGTGGTGTATGATTTCAAATTGCTTTCCAGAATGGGTCAGATCATTTCATAGATCCACTAGCAGTGAATCAGCATACCTGTCTTTCTTCAACCTCTTCAGTAATTTTCATTTTCGATTTTTGTCATAATGAGTGAGATGGAACATCACAGTTGTTTTAATTTGTATTTGTCAATTTCTGAGTTATTTGGGTCATTTTTATATGATTGCTGATAATTTCAGTTTCTTGTTTGTTTCTTTGGGAATTGCTTATTCATATCCTTTGTTTATTTATTCATCACAAAGTTAACAATTGATAACAACTGAAAGTAAACATTTATAACCTGAATAATATAGATAATAAAATAAAATATTTAAAGTGTTTAAAATTCCACTTGTGTGATTTCTTTTTAAAATGTACTAAAACATTGTTTAGATGTCACTCATTTGAATTTTAATAATTTGCATAGGAACTGGGTTGGTTTATCTGTATACAAAAGACAAAATACTAAGTAAATAAAATTTTCTCTTAAAATTCTGTTATCCTGGTAGATGGGTCATAGTAGCACTTACCTGATTCAGACATCCTTCATAACAATAGGTGTGTTTACATGGTTATTTGACAGCTTTTTAAAAGTGTTATATTTGTTATCTTTCAGGTTTGAAAGCAAAGCTTTTGTTTAAGGTTAGGGATGAATACAGTATATGGCATTTATATAATGTTTCAAACTTTATCAAGCATGTTATTTGCAATATATTATTTAAGTATTATTTCCATTTCATAGATGAGGAAATTGAGGTTTAAGGAAGTTAACTGTCTTGCTCAGAGTGAACAAATAAGTATCAGAGCCAGGATTTAGACCCAAGATTACTGAATCCAAACCCAGTTTTTGACCCTGCTTGGATTTTATATCTTTTCCAACTTTCTTAAGTAACCCAACATTGCTAGCATACCCCAGGTTTATAAGTGATTTTCATTTCTATTTTCATATGGCTTTGCTAATCAGCTATTCTCCTTTAAAACACTGTATCTTATTCATGGGAACAGACTCAGAACTGATCACATTTTCACCTATCACCTCTAATTATTCTCCTTCAAATTGTAATTGTCATCCTTCTACAATATATAGAAGATCTATGATTTCTGCAGTATAGGGAATTCTCCTTGGTTATGATTTTGCTAGATAATACTGCAGGGACAGTGGGAATTCCATTTAGTCCTTCATGTATGTCGATAATTAGATTACAAGTCACTTTGGCTAACTTAAAAGAATCATAGTTCATCTTACCATTTATTTGCAAAAAATGGAACACCATTAAAATAACTGCAATTTTCCCCCTCCCTTTTTGAATACTTGTTTTTTCAAGTAACAAGTATTTATTTTATGAATTCATTTTTCCTACTTTTCCTCCTTTAAGCAAATTAAAACAACAAACCTGAAAAATCCCTCAATATATATCTGCAAAGTTTAACAAAGCAAATTTCCACATTAGATATTAAATATATATTTCTGCATTTTAACTTCATCATCTCTCTGTCAGGAGGCATGCAGTTTATTTCATCTTAATTCTTTTGCAGTTGTAGTTTATCATCTTGTTGATTAGCTTTTTAAAGTCTTTCAAAGTTCTTGTTCTCCATCTTGTTGTCATTATATAAATTGTTCTCCCAGCTGTGTTCTTTTCACTCTGAATCAGTTCATAAAGATATTTGCAGTTTCCTCTGAAATTTTCCATTTTCTTATATCTTTTTAAACTCTTTTTAAAATGTATTTTTATTTATTTCATTAAATATATCCCAATAACATGTAAACATTTTTATTTTAAATATTTAAAATATTTAAGTTACATATTTTCTCCCTCCATGCCCTCTCTCACTACTTCAGAAGCAAGCAATATGATATGGATTATAGTAAAGTTATACAAAGTGTTTCCAAATTAGCCAAGTTTCGAAAGAAGACACACACAAAAACAAGAAAAAATTAAGGTTTTTTGTTGTTTTTTTTAAACCGTGTTTAATCTGCACTCATAGTTCATCATTGCTCTCTCTGGAGAAAGAATTTTTCATCTTGAGTCATTTGGAATTATCTTTTGTTATTGTAGCTAATTGTTTTTCTAGTTGATCATCCTTACATTAGTGCTTTTACTGTGCACAGTGTTCTGGTTCTGCTCACTTTGTTTTGCATTGGTTCATAAAAGTCTTCACAAGTTTTTCTGAAACCATCCTGGTGATCATTTCTTATAGTACAGTAACATTCCATCACAGTCCTATAGCACAATATATTTAATGATTAACTACTTGATGGACATCCTTTCAGTTTCCAGTTCTTTGCTACCACAATCAGAGCTGCTATAAATATTTTTGTACAAATAAGTCCCTTTCTCTTCTCATTGATCTGTTTGGGATATAAATCTAGTAGTGGTTTTGTTAGGTCAAAGGGTATGCACAGTTTTATAGCTTTTTGGGCATAATTCCAAATTGTTCTTCAGAATGGTTGGACCAGTTCATAACTCTACCTAGTACATCAGTGTCCCAGTTTTTCTCATCAGCAGTGTATCAGTCTCCCAGTTTTTCCACATCCCCTCTACCATTTCTCATTTTTCTTTTGTGTTATGTTAACAATCTCACAGGTGTGAAGTGGTATTTCAGAGTTGTTTTAATTTTCATTTCTTTAATCAGTAGTGATTTAGAACATTTTTTCACGTGACTATTGATAGCTTTGATTTCCTTTTCTGAAAATTGCGTGTTCATATCCTTTGGCTGTTTTTCAATTGGAAAATGACTCATATTTTCATAAATTTGTCTCAATTCCTTGTGTATTTGAGAAATGAGGACTTTATCAGAGAAACTTTTTGTAATTTTTCCCAGTTTCCTATTTTTCTCTTAATTTTAGTAGCATCAGTTTTCTTTGTGCAAAACCTTTTTAATTTCATGTAATCAAAATGATCTATTTTACTTCCCTTGATCATCTTTGTCTCTTGTTTTGCCAATTTTTTTCCCTTATCCATAGACCTGATAGATATATTTTTCTGTGCTCCCCTTGTTTGCTTGTGATATCAGTCTTTAAATCATTTATCCATTTTTGCCTTATCTTGGCATACTCTTTGAGATGTTGTGGGCTGTGCTTAGTTTCTTCTAAACTGTTTTCTTTTTTTCTTAGCAATTTATGTCAAATGTTGAGTTCTTACCCCCAAAACTTAGATTTTGGGGTTTTTCAAATACTGGATTAGTATGGTTAATTGCTACTGTGATTTGTATACCTTTTCTATTTCACTGATCCATCACTCAATTTCTTATCTAGTACCAGATTGTTTTGATGATTACAGCTTTGAAATACAGTTTGAAATCTAGAACTGCTAAGCTGCCTTCCATCACATTTTAAAAATTGATTCCACGAATATTCTTTACTTTTTGTTCTTCCACATGAATTTTATTATTATTTTTCCTACCTCTAAAAAATAGTTCTTTGTGGTTTGGCATGGCACTGGATACATAAATTAACTTAGGTAGAATTATAATTTTTATTATATTGACTCAGCCTACCCACGAAGCAATCAATATTTTTCCAGTTGTTTAGATCTGTCTTTATTTGTATGAAAAGTATTTTGTAATTGTGTTCATATGATCCCTGAGTTTGTCTTAGCAGATAGACTCCCAAGTATTTTATATTGTCTACAGTTATTTTAAATGCAACTTTCTCTTCCTGCTGGGTTTTGTTGGTAGTATGTAGAAAAGCTGCTGATTTATGTAACTTTCTATTCTGTAACTTTGCTAAAGTTGGAATTCTCTAGGGTCCTCTATAATATCATATCATCTGCAAGGGGTAATAATTTTATTTCCTTATTATCTATTTTTATTCCTTCAATTTCTTTTTTCTCGTCTTATTACTATAGCTAGCCTTTTTAGTACATTATTGAATAATGTGGTGATTATGTGCATCTTTGCTTCACCTTGATCTTATTGGGAAGGTTTTAAATTCATACTCTATAAAGATAATGCTTGCTTTGTTTTTTTTATAAATGCTTCCATTGATTTGGTTTTAGATACTGCTTACCATTTAATAGAAAATGCTTATCATTTTACGAAAGACTTCATTGATTCCTCAGCTTTCTAGTATTTTTAATAGAAATGAATGTTGTATTTTTCAAGAGCTTTTTTCTGCATTTATTGATATAATTATGTAATTTTTGTTGTTTTTGTTATTGATATGGCCAATTATGCTAATAGTTTTCCTAATAAGAAACCAGCTCTATGTCCCCAGTATAAATCCTTCTTGATCATAGTGTATGATCTTTGTAATATGTAATATTGTAATGTGCATATTTTAATTTAATTATTAATTATATTGTAATATGTAATTTGTATAATGTATATGTGTATAATTTAATTTCATTGCTAATATTTAATTTAAAATTTGTTAATCAGTATTCATTAAGGAAATTGGTCTATAGTTTTCTTTCTCTGTTTTTGTTCTCCCTGGTTTAGGTATCAAAACCATATTTGTACCATAAAGGAATTTGGAATCCTTTACTTTTTTTCAAATAGTTCATATAGTATCGTGATTAGTTGTTCTTTAAATGTTTAGTAGAATTCACTTGTAAATCCATCTGGTCCAGGGAATTTTTCTTAAGGAGCTCGTTTATGACTTGTTCAATTTCTCTTTCTAAAACAGGATTGTTTAACTGTTCTGTTTCAATTAATCTAGACAATATATATTTTTGCAAATATCATTTTTACTTAGACTATCCATTTTACTGGCATATAATTGTACAAACTAGTCTTAATAATTACTTTAATTTCCTCTTCATTGTTGCTGCATTCATACTTTTTTTTTTTGATATTGATAATTTGGTTTTCTTCTTTTTTAAACAAATTAACTAGTGGTTTATTAATTTTATTATTTTTTCCCAAAATGAGCCCCAGTTTCGTTTGTTCAATTGTTTTTTAACCTTTACTTTTATTAAATTATAATTAATTTTAATTTAATCCTTTTCATTCTCCTCCTCTTTCTTTTTCCTCCCCTCCTCCTCCTCTTCTTCTTGCTCCTCCTCCTTTTCCTCCTCCTTCTGTAATCTTACTGGCATACAGTTTTGTAAAATAACTTTTAACAGTTGCTTTAATTTCATCTTCATTGATGGTGCATTTACCTTTTTTCATTTTTGATACTGTTTATCTGTTTATTTAATTCTGAAAAAATTTTTTTAGCTCTTCTAGGAATTTTTTCTTTTCTTTCCTTTTCCTTTCTTTTCTTTTCTTTTCTTTTCTTTTCTTTTCTTTTCTTTTCTTTTCTTTTCTTTTCTTTTCTTTTCTTTTCTTTTCTTTTCTCTCTTTCTTTCTTTCTTTCTTTCTTTCTTTCTTTCTTTCTTTCTTTCTTTCTTTCTTTTGCTTTTTGGAGGGGAGGAGGGGAGGGCAATTGGGATTAAGTGACTTGCCCAAGGTCACACAGCTAAGTTTTTTGGGTTTGTTTGTTTCCTTTTGTTTTTGGTTTTTGTTTTGTTTTGTTTTGTTTTGTTTTTGGTGTTAAGTGTCTGAGACTAGATTTGAACTCAAGTACTCCTGACTCCAGGACTGGTGTTCTATTCACTGTGCCACCTACCTCCCCTCTTCTAAGAATTCTTTTTGGGTTTCTGTCCAATTTGTAGTTTTGCTTCGAGCTTTTTGCTTGTAGCTGTTTTAACTTCATTATCTTCTTCCAAGTTTGTGTTTTGACCTTTCCTGTCACCATAGTAGATTTTTATGTTCAATTTTGTTGTTGTTGTTATTGTTGTGGGCTGCTCAGTGTCCAGCACTAAATGTGATTAGAGATGTGAATAAGAAATGACCAGACCACATGGGTAGTTCAAGGAAGAACCATGAACTCCTTTTTTGATTCTTAGTACAAGGTTTTTATAGAGCAAATGAGAGGAAGGAATAGGAGTTCAGTATTTTTTTTAAACAAATGCTTTATTAACTTCTGTTTTACATCATTCATTTCCGCCAGATTTTGAGTTACAATCATTTCCCCCCCATTATTCCCCTACCCAACCTCCCAGTAGTCCCACAAGATATCGCTTCCTCCAATCTGCTCTCTCCCATACCTTCTCCCATACCCCCTTCGACTTTTCCATTAGAGGAAGGTGAGTCTTTGTGTCCCAATGCCTGCACATCTTATCTCCCTATTACAAGCAAAAGAGTATTAATAATAGTATTTATACATATTTGAAACATTTAATGTTATGACCTTGAATTTCAGATCCATTTCCTTCCTCCCTTGTCACCCATTCCCTCTTGGGAGATAAGTAATTCAGTATATGTTGTACATGTCTAGCTATGCAAAACATTATCATAGTAGATATATTGTACAAGTCTGCTTACAATTCCCTCCCACTCATCCCACCCCCCATCTGGTCCCTACATGATCCTGTCCCTCTTCTATAGTGGGTACTTCCAAAATCCCCTCACCCCAAGGATTCCCTCCCATCCATCATCCCTCCTCTCATCCCCCTTCCCCCTATCCTGCTGCAGGTTGAGATATCCCATTTAGTATGTATGTCATTTTCTCCCTGAACCAAATTCAATGTGAATGTGGTTTTGCCTTTTTAGCCTTCCTTATTCTCCCCCTCCTTTGCAACCACTTCCCCTACATGGGATAGTTTACCCTACCCTGTCTCTCCCCATCTCCTCTTGCCACTTTTCTCTCTCACCTCATAATTTCATCCCTTGAGTATTCTCCCTTCCTAACAAATTCAACCTATGCCCTCTATCCATATATAACTGTAACCATCTACACACACATTCACATATGTATTCATATGACCATACACCCTGCTTCCATTATTTTCATAGTGAGAAAGATATCATCAGGCACAATTATTGCTTTTCCATATAGGAATGTAAATAGTTCAACTTTGATAAGTTCCTTTTTATTTCTTTTCCCTGATTACCTTCTCAGGCATCTCTTCCTTCTTGTGTCTGGATGTCAAATTTTCTATTCAATTCTGGTTTTTTCCTCAAGAATGCTTAAAAGTCCTCTATTCCACTGAATGACCATATTTTCCCCTGAAACAAAATACTCAGTTTTGCTGGGTAGGTGACCCTTGGGTTCATTCCCAGCTCTTTTGCCCTCTGGAATATTGTATTCCATGCCCTTCGATCCCTCAGTGTAGAAGCTACCAGGTCCTGGGCTATTCTGATTGTGTTTCCACAGTATTGAAATTGTTTCTTCCTGGCTGCTTGTAGTATTTTCTCCTTGATCTGGGGATTCTGGAACCTGGCTATAATATTCCTGGGAGTGTTCTTTTGGGGATCTTTTTCAGGAGGTGATCGATGGATTCTTTCAACCTCTATTTTGCCCTCTGGATCTAAAACATCAGGGCTGTTTTCCTTGAGAATTTCTTGAAGGGTGATTTCTAGGTTCTTTCTTTGATCATGGCTTTCAGGTAGTCCAGTCATTTTTAAATTGTCTCTCCTGGATCTATTTTCCAGGTCAGTGGTTTTTCCCATGAGATATTTCACATTGCCTTCTAATCTTTCATTTGTTTGGATCTGCTTAACAGCATCTTGATTTCTCATAAAGTCATTAGCTTCCATTTGCTCCAGTCTAACTCTGAAGGAATGAATCTCCTCAGTGAACTTTTGAGATTCTTTTTCCATCTGGCAAATTCGACTTTTTAAGGCATTCTTCTCCTCATTGCCCTTTTGGGCCTCCTTTGCCATTTGAGTTAGTCTATTTTTTAAGGTGTTGTTTTCCTCAGTCAGGCTGTTGACCCTCATTTCATACTTTTCCTGCATCTTTCTCATTTCTCTTTCCAATTTTTCCTCCACTTCTCTTATTTGATTTTTAAAGTCCTTCTTAAGGTCCTCTATGGCCTGCAACCCGCTCATGTTTTCTCCTGGGGCTTTTGGAGCAGGACTTCTGACCTCACAGTCCTTTTCCCGCTCTATGACCCCAAAATAGGAGTCTAGGGTTGCATTTTTCTGCTTTCTTTGCCTTGGCATGTTGCCACTTAATTACTTGACTTTTGGGCTTGTTGCCACGCTATGGCTTTAAGGCCAGATAGAGGAATTTTCCTCCCGAACGTGTGGGGGGCAACTTCCATTTCTGGCAAGCTGTAAACCCACCCACAGCTTCCACCCTAGATCACAATCCAGATCCAGGGAGGTTAAAGCAAGAGCGATTACCCCCCAAGACTGATCGCTGGATCTCCCTACAATTTGCAGGCCAGGACCTGGAGCTGCCTCTGAAAACTACAAAATGGAGTGTCTCCTCAGCAGCTTCTAGCCCCCAGGGGAGGGAGCCGACACATTCCCCAAATACAGGTCCCAAAGTCCATAGGACACTAACCTCTTACTTTGTCCTAGGCATGTCTATGTTGATAATTCTGGAGTCGCCACAGCTGCTGGTGTTCTTGGGTTCCTCCAGCCGGCTGCTGGCCCTGCCGCCCTGGGGCTAAAACCTCGTCTCACGCGGACCTGGACTCGGCTTGGCTCCTGCCCTCTGCGAGCTGCCAGGTCCCAGACTGCTGCTCTGTTCCTTCCTGCAGGGCTGCTGGGCTGTCCTCAGCAGGAGGTTAGCTTCTCTGTGTCTTTCTGTGGGTGCTGGGGCTCCAGAAGTTGTTCAGAGTCCCCTTTTACATAGTTTGGGGGGAATCTGGGGGCAGAGTGGCTTGGATGAGCTGTTTCTACTCCACCATCTTGGCTCTGCCCCCCAGGAGTTCAGTATTCTTATCATTACCTTAGTCTGTTATATCCTGAAAGTAGCACGGAATAGGTAATTTGATAAGGGTTTTTTATCTAGGAGACTTAAGTCTTAGGGTAAAACCTTTGATCTAGGCCTCAGGCCTACATCAGGCCTTAATGCAGCTGCAGAAATAAACCAGTACAGTTGAGAGCAGACTTCAAAGCCAAAACTGCAATCATCAAAAGACATCAGGTTTAGAGCTGATCACCCAAAAGATACCTGAATGCTGAATCAAATATTTTGGCTCTCAGTAACTAGAATCTTGGGGTAGAGCATATTGATCTCAGAACTCAAGTAACATCCTTATAAGTGTAACCCATATGAAAAGCCCCAAGGAGCAAGCTTAACAGAAAATCCTCATTGGGAAGGGCCTTCTATAGGGCACGTAGTCTGAGTCCTGAATCAGGCTTCCTTGACTCCCCACACTTTTTGTTGTTGTTTGCTTATTCTTCTAGTCTATTTCTTGATCTTGAACTTTTCCTTAAAATTCGGCTCTTTTCCCAGCAGAGGTTGATGGGACATTGTTCCAAACTTCAGGCCTTTTCTTATTACTGTTTTTAGATATAGTTCTGGGAATTTGGACAATTTTGATGCTTCCAGGGTGGTGGGATCTAAAGAGAGATGTAGTCACTGCTTTCCTCTAGTTCTGTTCCCAACTCAGAAAGGCCTTTCAGCCTCTTGGGATTGTAATTCATATTGCTCCTCAGCCCCCTCCTCCCCAGGACTGGCAGCGATAATCCTCCTCAGGGCATCTGTTCACTCTTCACCCAAAAGTGCTCCTCTTGTCCTTGAACTATGATTCAGAAATTGGTGTAGACAACCAACTTGCCAAGCAGCTTCTAGTGTCCATTGCTAGCCCATGTAGACCCCGTAATCTCTTTCTGACAGTTGCCAAGTCCCTTTACCACCTCTGGCTTGAGAACTCCCAAAGCTGCTGTAACTTCTGTCACCATCCCTTCGACTCAGTTCTGGTGTTGCATCCACATGGACTCTAGGCCAGCCTCCACCCCTGTGTCACAGATCTTTCCTTCCAACTTCCTAAGATGACTTTGCCTGAAAGAATGTCTTACCCTAAGCTTTTGTTGGCTGTGCTACTCCAGATTTTGATTTGGGGCATAATTTTAAAGTTATTTGGAGGGGAATATTGGGAGAGGTCAGCCATTTGCCTCTTCTACTCCGCCATCTTGACTCTGCCCTGGCAGACCCATTTCCTTGTGTCTTAAGGCACAATTATATTCCTTTATATTCATATACCACAATTTGTTGAGTCATAACTGAATAGGAAAGCTCCTCTCCCCAGATTTCTATTTTTGGCAGTTGTAAAAAGAACTACTTTAAATATTTTTGTACATAAAGATCCTTTTCTTCTTTTTGATATTTTTTGTGGGGGGGGGGAAGGAATGAGACTTATGGTACACAGCTAATTCAGAGGGTATGCACAGTTTGGTGCCTTTCTGGGCTTCTTTCCAGATTGGTTTTCAGAATAACTGGAACAATTCATCACTTCACTAACAGTGTTCTCTTTTCCCCCATGGCTCTTCCAGTATTTGTCATTTTCCTCTTTTATCACCTTTGCTATTCTTATAGGAGTGGAGTAGAACCTCAAGAATCTTGTGTTTGGTTCTAACTGCCACTGAATGATGGAGATAGGGCCTATCTGGTCCTGAGTACATTGCGGCCAACTAGCCCTCTTCCCTCCTAGATCTCTGAGAATGCTCTCTACCTCCGTGGTCCCTCTTAGCACAGAGCTGCTGTTTTCTTCCTCCTACTACTGAGGAGTCAGGAACTATGACAGGATTTTGCCTGGCATCTTTTTTTAATGAAGCATCTTGTTGTGGGGCAGTCGTACTGTGTTGGACCTGGTTTTGAACCTCCCCTGCCACTTCCTCCGCCTTTACATGGCTACTGTCTGTGCACTTGCTAGGATGGCATTCAGCTTCTGATGGGACTCAGGCTGTTTGTGGGGGTGCTCTGCTGGATCACCACAAATACCTTAAGGCTTAGGGAACCAGTCACAGGCTTGTGGAAGGCTCAGGGTGGACTCTCATGCCCAGCACAAAATACCAGATGTGCTCTCCTACATCCCTGGCCTCCAGAAGGCATCTGGGCTTGGGTGCCACTTAGTTTAGCCTGAGTTCTGCAACTGCTAGGACTACTCTGAAGGCTCTAGGGGCCCTTTATACTCTACCCCCTGTACTTTACTCTCCAGCTGTTCTAGATTATTTATCCCAGGAAATCTATAGCAGTCTGGAAATCCCTCTTCAGATATTTTGGGTTGAGTAGGAGAGTCTGAGTTGTGATTCTTACTATTGCTTAGCCCAGATAGACTGTTTGAGGAGCATACTGTCATCTTATAATCGTCCTTCCTAATTCAAATAATTGTCGTTTTCGCACCAACATTTGTTGTAGAGGATGAAGATATAGAGAAATTCTAAGACCTTCCAGATTAAATCGCCAAATACTTTGGTACTTAGTGAACTGAATGGAAAGATGGAATGTGGATCATGAGTAAAGAATGAGAGAGACCAAAGATTTGCAACCCAGACTGAAGTTTCAGATCTACATACCATGAATACTTTCTTTGAGAAAAGTATTGCCAGACACCAGACATGGTTAACACTAAATGACATCACACAAAAATTAAGTTGATTACATCTTAACAGAAAATGACTCATTATTGATGTTGGAGTCATTCTTCTAAATAAAATTTATTTTGTTTTTACTACCTTTTGTTTTTACACTGCATTGATTTCTGAATCTGTCCCTGGCAAAATGTAAGTGCTTAATACTTATTTACTGAGTGAGTGAGTGAATGAATGAATGAATGAATGACTATCTGTGTTGTTTCCCACCTTGCAAACCGACCCTTGTAACAAAAATTTTAAAAGAAAGAAAAAAATAGTTTGTCAAATCTACTTAGCACTTCAATGGTATCTGACAGAGTTGGCAATATTCCATATCCATAGTGCCTTTACCTCCCTGATTAGTTAGTTTTCTCAGCTCATATGCAGGGTTAACCTTTGGTCAGTATAATTACTTGGTGTTCTGTTTTGATTTATTGTTCTTTCCACTTACATGTTTTAGTCAGTATCTGTATAATTTTTCTGATTCTGCTTACTTTCTTTGCATCGGTTAAGTCTTCTTTATATTTGTGATTTCTTATGGTTTTTGCACTCAATAAATTTTGTTTAGCCATTCCCCGGTTGGTAGATGCCCACTTTGTTTAGTTTTTTTTGCCACAGTATTTTAGTATATATAGGACTTTCTGTCTTGAACTGTCTTGTGATATATGCCTTGCAGTGAGAACTCTGGGTCAAAAGCTACGGACATTTTAATCATTTTTTAAAGTATGATTCCAAATTACTTTACAGAATTGTTGGATGAATCATCTGAACAATTCACAGCTCCACGAATAGTGTATTAATATGCCCATCTTCCTGTAGCCTCTCTAACATTAACTGTTTGCATTTTTGTTATTCTTGAGTGGGAGTCAATCCTGAATCATGTGTCCTTGCACAGTTAGTCTGCCAATCAAAGATCGGTACAAAGATCAAAATGAACAGAAAGGTAAAGTGAGGCTTGAAATAAGAAAAATATGGTAAGCAATTGAAACAATTGCAGCTTGACCTAGCTAAACTGGATAGTAATATAGAAATGGGGTACAGATGGAAAAATATCTCTACAGTTATAATGATTTATGCACAGATTTAACCAGTGTTAATACCATATTAAGGAGATCAAAAGAACCTAAAAGGTGCCTTACCTGGCAAATGAACAATCTGCTTGCCTAGTGGGGAGAGAGGAGAGACAGTGAGCTGGGCCCTACAATAAGCATGAAAAAGGACAGCAGAATGACTTACCTTTGGGAAAATGCAGGGGGGTGTGTGTGTGTGTGTGTGTGTGTGTATGTGTGTGTGTGTAAGATAATCACACACGTGTGTGTGTAAGATAATCACACACACGTGTGTGTGTGTGTGTGTGTGTGTGTGTGTGTGTGTGTGTGTAAGATAAACCCCTGAAAACAAAGGCCCATCTTTTTAATACTAATCGTCTTCCAGTGTTGTTGACCTGGAGCACTACTGTCACCAAAGAATTGAAAAATAGATCTCATCCTGAGGGCAGTGGAAAGGCACATGGTGGGTATGAGTACTCTGAGACATGTTACATACAGGGAATTGCAAAGGTAAAGCTGAATAAAGGATTTAATTAAAGAAATGTATAAATGAAAAACAAAGGGATAACGTAGTGATAGTGAGGATAGCCAGTACACAAGTCATGTGCTCCATTAGTACCCTCAAAATGTCAATAGAGAGTATGCATTTCAACTGTATCCTCTGTGGTGAATTTCTTTTTCTTTTTTTTTTTTTTTAAAGCAATTGGGGTTAAGTAACTTGCTCAAGGTTACACGGCTAGGTTTTTGTTTGTGCGGATTAAGTGTCAGGAGGCCGGCTCCGAACTCAGGTCCTTCTGATTCCAGGGCCGGCGCTCTATTCGCTGCGCCACCTAGCTGCCCCTTGTGGTGAATTTCTGGGAAGACACACACAAGAGTCATATAAGATGGCCAGAGATGGATAGGTTGCAATCAGCATCACTGGAGGGAATAGTCACATTAATGAGATCATACTGTAGATCTATTTGACTACTTGAGAGGAAATAACCCTCTAATTCAGTTTAATTCAACAAATATTTATTAAGCACCTGTGTTTTTCCACGCACCAATATAGATCCATATCACAGCACTACCATGACTTAATTGATATACACCTTAGGTAATTGCCTAAAGAAAATAGAGGTTAAATGGTCACAAAGGTAATAAATATCAGAGGCAGGATCTGAATGTAGGTCTTTAATGTTCCAAGACCAGCACTTCCTCTACTATACTGTGGCACCACTTAGAATATTAGTAGAAAATACCCAGTGTTGTACTTACATAGAGTTGCTATGTTAAATATGTGTGTATACACATACACACATGTATATATGTATGTGGGGTGTGTGTGTGTGTATATATATTATATATATATACATATATATATATATATAATATATATACCACACACACATCTGTACATATCAGGCAGGAAAAGGTGATAAAAAAATATATATATATATATATATGTATATATCTTCATCTGATTTGCAGCCTAGAATAAAGCATTTTCTATTCATGCTTTTGAAAAAAGTATTTGCACCTGGAAACAGTGATTTTCCAGTACACCATAGCAATAGTTCTCCACTAAAGAATATTTTAATATACAGAAGAATACTTTGATGTTATCTGACATTCATATAGTAAGATCTGTCTTTGACTCTTACTAAACACTCCCCTAACTCTGCACTTCCTACCAGTTTCACTTTATGTCTGACACCGGCATTTGCCCTGTTCAGTATAAGGATAATATGATAATGATAGCCATCATTTACCTAGTACTTTAAGGTTTACGGAATGCTTTACAGACATTATCTTGTTGATTCTCACAACCCTGAGAGTTAGGTACTATTGTTATTCCCATGTTAATGATGAGGAAATTGAGGCAGATAGAAGTTATAGAACATGCTCAAAACCACACAGTTCTTGTCTGAGGCAGAATTTAGATTCCTGACTCCAAGTCTAGCATTCTGTTCACTTTGCCACCTAGCCACCTCTTGAATTCTTTCCTTTCCTTCACTTCATACCTGATTTTTCATCAAGACTGGGTCAATTCATCTCTGTCACATTTCATATCTATCAGTTTTATTCAGCAAATATTTATTAAGTACAAAAAGCTGGAGATAGACAAAAAAAACGTCCTCACTTTCAAAGAGCTTATATTCTACTGTGGAGATAGAGTATGTACACGAATAAGTAAATACAAAGTAATTTCTGGAGGGAAAATCAGTAAAAATGTGTAGAAATTGGTACCTGAACTGAATCTAAAATGAAGCTGGCATTGTGTGTTCTGAGCATGTGGGACAATTCACGAAGATGGGAAATGTCTTGAGTTTGGAGAGAAGTTGTAGGCCAGTTTGGTTGAAAGAGTATTTGAAAGGACATAATAGAAAATAAGACTTAAAAGGAAGAAAAGTTTCCAAGTATGGTAGTATTCATATGGAAAGTCTCCCAAGTGAAGAATACAGGCTGTTTCCCACTGCTGCTATCCTAGTACTCATTACTATTCAGCTTGGCTATTATAATCCTCTCCCAGTGAGTCTTCGAGACTTCATGCTTTCTCCTAGTTTGATTCATCCTTTATACTTCTGCCATGACAGTTTTTCTTACACATAGATCTGGTCATGACATTTCCTCTATGCAGACATCTCCAGTGGTACCATGTTGCTTATTAGATAAAATTCAAACTCCTTTCCATAATCTGGTACCACTACACCTTTCCAGATAAACTGTGTCTTCTGAATTCACCCTGTTTTCTTTCATCTTGGTGTACTTGCTTACATTGTTCTTCTTTTCTCCTCTTAGCCAGTTGAACTCTTAAACATCCTTTAAAGCCCGGTTCATAAGGTAGTCCTCCATAATGCCCTTCTTGATCATCCCAATCAGCAGTTCTCTCCACTCTAGAAACTCATATATTACGACATTTTGCTCCCCTCTAATTTAATTATTATTTAATTTTCCGTATCATAGTTATCTGTGTTTGTCTTATTGACTTTCTTGACCTTACACTACACAAAGACGGGATAATATCTGTTCTGTATCTCCCCATAGTCCTAGTACAGTGCTTTATACACTGTAGGTACTTAATACACATTTACTGACTGAATTAATGGATTTTTGTAGCCATTAACCACAAAGAACTTGATGGTTTGTTTCTTAACTCCACTAAATACAAAATCAGTATGTAAGTTTGGTATGTAAGTATAACTTACATAAGCTTAAGTGCAGAGAACTGGTCTTTCATACTAGCCCACAGTAGATATTCACATATATGTTGAATAAAATAATAAATGACCAAAGTGCTTGCTTTCAACATTAGAAGGCGAGTGTAAACTTCTCCCTTTACAGCCAAACCTAAACCTTACTGTATTTAATGCTAACTCTAACTCCAAGGGAGAGAGGTATCTGTATTTATGCCTTGAGTCAGGCTTCAGATTAATAGATCATCATCATTTTTGAGGAGAGAGGGACTTTACTTTGGGGGAGAAGACTGCTGATTTCACATTTATGAGCCTTCTCTTTCTTATTAGGGAATATCAATAAATTCTTATGGGAGTACAGGCATAGAAATACTAGTGTTTTTATGTCTATGTCTGTGTTCCCCTTAGTTCCTGTCCTTTAGTTTTCTTTCCCATGTCTTTAAAAAAAAGGATTTTAATAATGATAATATTCATATGGAAAGACATAATACTCCCCAGGGCACTTTCTGACCAAGCTAATGGTACAAGTAAGATTGTATTTAACCCAGCTAAAATAATTTTTTTTTCTAAAACCTAGGAAACTACTTTAGCAATGTTCGGTTTACCTGTAAATGCCCCCTGATAGATTTTTGTCTGATTCCTAAGGCCTTGGTCAGTGAAAGCACACAGAAAGCACTTATTAAATGTTATTGAATTAGACAAATAATATTGCATCTAAAAACATTTTTCTCTTCATTAAAGCTATCAACAGGATTTTTCTTTGGCAGTGCTTTTCTAGATACAGATTAAATTGCTATATATAAAAATAGTTTGTGAAATCTTAAAGTATTACACAAATGTGAGATATTATTGAAAGTAATAAAATATTTCTTTTAAGAATATACAATTTAGACTTTTATTCAAGAAAAATATTTACTTCTTTATTCAAAATTAAGAATGTACTACTAAATGTTGCTATCTTGACTTTCATATGTGCATACATGAAGCAGCATGTTCATTGTTTTTTTATTAAAGAAAATTTAATTCCTCTTCATTTTCCTAGCATGGCTGATATAAAATATCTCAATTTCATTTAATAATCTTTCTGCTAAATCATGGTTTTCTGGGTACTAAAAAGATAACAAGTAGATAACTATATCCCAGCTTCTGTCACTTACTCTGAGAGTCTTATGTCTGTGTCATTGAAAAAAATCAAGAGATTTCATTATCAGAGTAGTTTTAATAGATATTATTACATGCCTAAGTTTTATATATATAATTAATTGATAGTCTTCCTTTTCTTATACATTCCAAATATTGGAAGCTTCCAATTCTTTTGAATGGATATCCTTTTATTCTTGTAACTTATGTTAAAAAAAATAGAAAGATAATTTTAAAGCATGGATCTCAGCAGCTTATCTTATTCATAACTAGTACAACCAAACATTTAAGGGGAAAAAGAAGGATGGTGGGATTAGATAGAGTAGAGGGGTAACAAGATCATAATTTAACTTTCATTTTACTTATTCCTTAATCATTTCTGGTGTTACACAAATTCATTTTTGGGGATAAACTGCTATTAAGTAAAAGAAACCTTTTCCCTGTTATCTCTATAGTTGTGTTCTCAAATGGTAGAAGAATTGTGATGTTTGTTCCAAATTCTACTATATTGACTTTCAGTGTTGAAAATATGAAGCACCTTTATTTTGAGCAGTTTTTGGGGGGGCACCTAAATAGTCATCTAACATGCGAAACAAATTAGAAACTTTTGAGACTGTTGCAGTTCTTTAATGTATTAGACAAAATCCTAGGGATTTTAAAACATTATTATTAGCACTAAAGGAAATTAACAGTGTTCAAAATGACAGCTGACCTATGTTGTACTTTGGAATGTTTGCTTCTGCTTGTATTGTCTATGAGTGTGCTGTTAATGATGAATATGAGATATCTCAGCAAAGCAAGTACTTAAAATATTTGAAGATAGCAATAAATTTGAAAATGAAATTTGTCAGAGGTTAACTAAATTTAAGTAAATCTAAACTTTATTTTTAGGGGGTATTCATGAAAAATAGCCTAAATGGGCTTCCCTATTTGTTGTGCTATTTCTACAAAAAAGTTCCAAAAAGTCATAATTGTGTGTATATGTATGTGTATGTGTGTGTATATGTATGTGTGTGTGTGTGTATATATATATATATATATATATATATATATATATACATATTACATACATAACAAAATTATAGTCATGATTATATAATAATAATTCAAACCTAATTTCCTTACTCAGGAAAAAGAATCACACTATTTTCATGAAATTACATTGAGTGGACAACCCAATACTTACAAAGATGAGTCTCAGTGCTAAAGCACATTTATATCCCATTTATATCCCTTTATAAATAATGGGCAAGGTGACCTTTTATAACAAATTATATGTACCATAAATTAGGTTGAAATTTTGACCACCCTTTTATCTTTACAAATTTCTATTTTCTCAAAAGAGACAACTTTTAAATTTCATTTTCATATTTTCTCCTAGCTAAAGTCATCATTCATCCATGAGGTAATTGGGTACTGGCAGATACTATTTGGATTATATTTTAAATTATTGCCATTATAGTGTATTTTGTAATATAATATAAAATTTAAATAATCACACTTATATTGGAAGCCAAATATTTTTAACTATTCACTGTGGTCAGATTAAAAGGGTTACAGATTTCTTAAATTCCCTAGTTTTGCTTAGGCATATTTTAAATGTAAAAATTAAAGAAGTAAATAATGTTTTTAGTGTTTCTATTTTCCTTTCCTTAATTCCGTAAAAGAGAAACTTTTAGAAGGTGCTTTTATAGGGTTTAACTAAATGTATACAGAATACTCAGTAGTCTTAGTAATAATAAAAAGGCCCTAGACAAGTTATTGGGATTCACTGGATCCCTAGAGTTTCAGCATTAAATTGTTTCCTAAGTCATCCCTATTTTAGACAGCACTTGAATTAGGGTAGAAGCTACCAGTCAGTAAAAACTGGATTTACTGATAATTGTTTTGATGAAGAGTTGCACACACAAAACTTCTGATCAACAGCTTAAGAGGCTGTTGAAAATTACATTCTATATGCAGTATTTTCCCCTTGAAACATGATTAACCAATAACTTATAAAGCACTTCAGATATTTCAAATTATTCACTTAGAGCTATTCTTGCAAAGAAATAGCATACTTTGGTATAGTTTATAATTTGTCAGGTGATCACATTATTATACTAGCAAAATTAGAGTAGAATTGTGGCTATCTTCTTGTAAGTAAGCTTCTAAAAAATGAGTACATTAGCCCCAAGTGCACTGAATTCCCTGTGCATTCTGCATTCACCTGCTCTTGACTATAACAGAGCACATGCTATTTAATGTAATTAGTTTCAAAGGGAATGTCAGATCAGTCCTCAGGAGTTCAGTCTGACCCAGAGCCCCTCATAAGAAAATACCAATGAGACCAAACAAGAAAAGTTATCACCTAGTAGAATAAAATCATTTTGTTGGGGTACTGTGTTATAAAAGGGCCCCATTTTATGCCTGATCCTATTATATTGTTTTCAAAAATTATATTCAGGATCACTGATCCCACTAAATGTCCATTTTCATCTTGCAAACTAGAGAAATGGCAAGTTTTAGTTGTCAGAAAAGGGGAGGGAGTAAACTTTTCAAAATTCAGCTCTTGTTTTTGGTTATTTTTTGTTTCCATGGCAAAAATTTTTGAAAAGAAGACAACGTAAGATATATAATTTTCTAATTTTTGTTTTTAAATTAGATTGCAGTTTTATTATATTAAAGGAAATGTCAAAGTTTCACATTTTCTGTTATCAAATACCAAATAGTAATCAGTTGTTTTTAAAAGTCTCAAAAAGTCATTATCTTTTAGTCAATGCTATTCATGTATCACAAAAAGACTAGTAGTCATACTGTCATTGTTAAGTTTTATTTGTCCTTAAATTTAAATCTTAATTAATGATTTATTTTACCCCATAATTTCTCATAAATTTGAATAAGTTTTGCTGGAAAATGATAGTAATCATAAAAAATTAGAATTGCAAAGCATATTAGGGATCCCCTTACCCAGTCTTCCACTCAAGTCTACATTTTTCAGAGGTGGGGGGGTGGAATAGATCTACAGGTGGAACAGACAAAGGCAGTACAAAACTCCACTGATACAGAAAGATCAGGTGGGGTTTTTTTTGTTTTTTTTTTTTAGGCTACAGATATCCCATGTTATTTACAAGGGTTTTTTTAATTTCACAAATGGGTCCTTTTGTGTATTTGCTATTACCGGTGTCTTAGTTGAAGCAGCCTCCAGTTTAAGAGGGGGACAGCATGAGGAAAGAATCCTTTTGGAGAGTTTCCCCTGCTTCTGTTACAAGAATTTCTCATGTAGCAACAACTGACAGTCATTCAGTCTTTCCTTGAATACCTGTCACGATTATAAAAACTACAGTGCATGCACACAAATCTGCTTTCCTGTGACCTCCAACCACCAGTTTCTGATTCTGCTGAAGAGAACAAATCTATTCCTTAAACAAAAACCCTTCAAATATCTGAAAACAACTATCATATCTCTTCTTGTTTTCTTCAGGTTAAACATTTCTAGTTCATCCAATCATTATTCTCATGTGTGTGTGTGTGTGTGTGTGTGTGTGTGTGTGTGTGTGTGTGTGTGTGTGTGTGTGTGTGTTTTTGAAGACCCTTTCCTTCCCTAGTTATAATTTTTGCCAATTTTTTCTCTTAAGATGTGTTGTTCAGAATCAGTCACAATACCTCAGGTATAGCCTGATTTATGCAACTATTAATTCCATCCAGTTAACATTTTTGAATTGCCTACCATGTTTAGTCTAGGAGGTGGGGTCCCAAAGATTAAATTGAGTAGTCCCTTAATCAAGAATCTCACAGTTAGTTAGTAAGGGGTAAGAGTAGGGGATAAGTTATTATATATAAGCTAAGAATAATACATGATAGAAAGTGATAAGGACAGAAAGGGGGAGTTCCAGACAAAATTATCAGATCTGCACTTGAAGAAAATTACATTGGTAGCATGATGTAGGATAGACCGGAGTGAGGAGAGACTTGAGGTAGGAAGAATAATTAGGAACAAGGCTAAGTGTGATGAAGGTCTAAAGAAAGGTGCATATGAGTGGAAAGAAGAGCTTAGATGCAAGAAATATTTTGAAGATATAAATGAGAAGATATGACAACTGATTGGATATATGGGATGAAGGAGAATGAAGAGAGTAGGATGATACTGAGGTTATAAACCTGAGATACTAGAAGGATAGTGGTACCTTTGACAGATATAGGGATATTTGAAAGAGGGACCTGTTTAGGGTAAAAGATAATGAGTTCAGTTTTGGATATGTTGAGTTTAAGATGTCCTCATGACATCCAGTTTGAAATGCCCAGTAGGCAAATAAATGGTGATGTAAGACTGAAGTTCAGGGGAATAACTGGGGCTGTATATATAGATCTGTTAATCATTTGTATTGAGGTGGTGGTTTAACCCATGGCAACTGATAAAATTTACTAAGAACAAATATAGAAGGAAAAAGTGAAGAGGGTCTAGGACAGAATGTGGGGGGTTACCCATGGGGGTTATGTTATGGGGGCATAAATTGGATGATCCAATAAAAGAACTTGAAAATGGAGTAGATAAGACAGTAATCTTACCAGGAAAGGGTCATGTCGTGAAAGCCCAGAGAGGAATGAGTATTCAGGTGGTCAACAGTGTCAAATGCAATAGAGGTCAAAAAGGATTTGAACTAAGAAAAAAATGTTTAGGTAATCTTCTATATATTCCATTTAAAAATACATTTTGTAAAAGAAAAAATATCTACTGGTAAAATATAAAAAGTACCTTTGCCAGTTGGGGGGAGGGGAGGATGTTGCCAAATCTTGTTGCCTCTACTTCCAGAATATTTCTCACATCTGCCTTGGTCCCATGGAAGCTGCACTACTAAGCAAGTTACAATGAATTTTATGCAAAAATAATTCTACACAACAAATGCTGGCTCCTTTTAAAAAAAAAAATACGTTTCTTTCTCACTATCCTATCTGTATTTCCAGTCTTCAGTGACTGGCACAGCTAGCATGCCTTTCCCTCACTTCTAATCTCTACCAAACACTACCACTGTTTGTGATCTATTTGTGTCACTGTCTGTCACTTTACACTTTTCTTTTTTCTTGTCTCTTCTGTCTTGTTTCTTGTCCTATGTGTGATGATAGTTTTATTACAAATACTTTTGACCAATCAATCAATAAGTATTTATTAATCACTTACTTTGTACCAGGGACTGTGCCAGGAGCTAGGGGATGCAAGAATCATTGTTCTCAAGAAGTTTACATTACTATGTGGAAGCCAACATGCATGTATATAGGAATAAAAAAGTTTATAAAACACACACAAAGTAACCTTATGTGGAAAGCACTGATTTCTGGTGAGATCAGGAAAGGCCTCATGTGATTGAGTTGGGACTTGAAGGGAGCTAGGGAAGCCACGAAGGAGGTGGTGAAGAGGAGGGAGAAAAGTCCAGGCATGGGAGACACCAAGAGAAAATGCCCAGAGTCAAGAGATAGAGGCTCTTATGCAAGAAATAGCAAGGCCAATATTACTAGATTACAGAGGTACATGGCGAGGAGTGGTAAGAGTGGGGTGGGGGAGGCGAAGGTATATGATTTCAGAAGACTGGAAATATGGAGGCAGGGCTAAGCAGGTTATGAAGAGCTTTGAATTCCAAACAGAGGATTTTGTTTTTTTATCCTGGAGGTGATCCAGGGACCCACTGGAGTCAGTTGGCAGGGGGAGAGCAGTTTGGGGGAGGCTGGAAAATTACACGATCATACCTGCACTCTAGGAAAATCACTTTGGTAACTGGGAGATGAATTGGAGTGGGAAGATACTTGAGGCAGGGAGACCAATCAACAGGCTATTGCAGTAGTTGAGGCTTGGGGTGATAAGGGCAGCAGTGTAGTTGGTGGTGTCAGAGGAGAGAAGAGGATATATAAATGGCAGGGGTGTGTGTGTGTGTGTGTGTGTGTGTGTGTGTGTGTGTGTGTGTGTGTGTGTGTGTGTGAGAGAGAGAGAGAAAGAGAGAGAGAGAGAGAGAGAGAGAGAAGTTGCGGGTGACACCTAGGTTTTTGGGGTAACTGGGTAACTGGGAGGATGATAATACCCCTGACAACAATAAGGAAGTTAGGAAAAGGGGAGGGCTTGGGGAAAAAATAATGAGTTTAGTTTTAAGTATGTCGAGTTTTAGAGGTCCATGGGACATCCAGTTTAAAATGTTGAATAGGCAGTAGGAGGTCAGGAGAGAGGTTAGGGGTGGATATTTAGATTTAAATGTTATCTTCACGTAGCCAGTAATTGAACCCATGGGAATTAATGAGAATAAAGTTAGAGTGCATAGAAAAAAGAGGAGGTAGATGCATACAAAGTGCATACTATCCAGCCCCTTATCTTTATAACTCAGCCTGCATTCTAGGTAGCCTTGTAGGAGTCCTTGTAGCAGTATGATCTTCAGCATCTAATTGAAGACCATTACAGCAGAAGTCAGAACCAACTATTTAGAGTAGTGCAAAGAGGAGACAGAGGACATAGGCTAGCACCAACATTGGACCATCAGAAAAGGAAGCAAAAGTCAGGAATAGTGGCAGAGGTAGTGGCCAAGGGTAAAATCTGGTTCCACGCACTCTATTCAGAACAACAACTACAGTAGCGTCCATATTTACGCTATCTATCTATCTATCTATCTATCTATCTATCTATCTACATATGAAACCAAACAGGGCCTATCTGTTATCTATACCATCTAAGAGTATGAGAGGTAGTGGAGCCTACTCTGAGTACAGAGTCCCAATGTAGAAACTGAGCTTGGAGATAAAAGCAATTAGAAGAAAAGGTCAATCACAACAAAGAAATACTATGGGTTAAGAAGAGTCCAAGAAAGAAACCTGCGAGTAACTCTTGAAGAAATATGATTATTGAAATAGGAATTCTTTAGAAAAAAATTGAAAGGAGAATAGTTTAGAATATTCAAAATCTTTACCAAAGTAGCATATCTAAAGAAGGTGAAATGGAGCAACCCCCCCCCAAACAAAATAAAACAAATGATTCCATGAGACAAGAGATATTAGAACAAAGTCAACAAACTGAAAAAAAAAATAGAATAACTAATCTGTAATCTGCTACAATCTGCTATCAGAACCAACTGACTTGAGAAACAGGTAAAAAAATCCCTTATGGAATCATTGGACTCTCTGAAAACCATAAGAGAAATCCTAGATGTAATATTTCAAAAAATCATAAAAGAAAATTGCCTAGCTCAATTAGAAACAGAGGGCAAAGTAAAAATAGAATTCATCAATCACTTCCTAAAAAGAAACCCGACACAAAGTTCTAATCTAGAAACTAATAGCAGAGATAGAAGCAAACAGAAGAAAATGCTGAGAACAGTGAAGAAATGCTATAGCTAGAAGGCCAAAGGGAGGGGAGTAACTTCCTAATATATACAAGTAAGAGCTAAGAGAAAACAATGACTTATCTGTATTGACTCCACAGACACAAGACACACACACACACACACACACACACACACACACACACACACACACACACACACACCCCTACAACTTATTTGATCATGGAGTCAGGGTGACAGATGTGATCTTGGCAACTGGAAGATTTGTGTTGTCCCTGACAGGCTAGAGCATTACACTGACTCTAATAAGATGAAATTTAGTGAAAATAAATGTACGTCTTCTGCTTAGATACCAAAAATCAACTACCGGTAAAATCATTAAAAATGTAAGAGAAGTGAGGCTAGACATGGTTGTTCCAAATGATGTGGGGAAGGGGGAAGGGAAGGTTAGTAGATTGCAAACTCAATATGAATCATCAGTTAAGTGTGGCAACCAAAGAAGCAAATGTGATCATTTGCTATATTTAAAAGAAGCAGAGTTAGTGACACTTAACAAATAGAAAGAATGGATCATTGAATTGGCATAGAATTTTTAAAAATCAAAAGCCCCAAATAAACACAAAAGTAGAAATTCTAAAAATCCAAGAAGAAATAAAATTGAGAACAAATAGTTGTTGAATTGATCCATAACATTAGGTTAATTTGGGAGGGGAATAAATAACTAATAGAGATATTATAATAAATCAGAGAAAATCCAAATTGTACTTATAATTGAAAAAATAACAGCATTCATTTAGAGGAACAAAACATCAAGAATCTCAAGGAAAATAATGAGAACATATAGGAATGAGGGGGACTTAGTAGCACAAGTTCTCAAAACTTCATTACAAAACATTAATATTTAAAACCATTTGTACTGGTTAAAATCATTTCTAATTTATCTGTGGAACAGATCAAGGACTCAAAACCCATAAGTAATTGGACATAATAACATCGTGCTTGATAAACAAAAGGACATCAGCTCTGTCTATTGGAGCAGGGACTCCCTATTTGAAAGAAACTACACAGAAAACTTAAAAATAATGTGGAAGAATCTAAGATTAGACCAGTCTCACACAAAAACCATAATAAGCTCCAAATAGGCAAACAACTTAGATTTAAAAGATCATAAACTAGAGAAGAGGAGATACCTTTCACAACCATGAATAGGAGAGTTATTGTCCAACAACGGAGAGAGACAATCATAAAAGAGAAAATGAGTTTTTATTACAAAATAAATAGATTAAACAAAATAAATAGATTAAAATTTTAAGAGAAAAATAGTGACCTGGGGAAGAATCTTTGCAACATATTCCTCAGGCAAAGGACCAAAGACCAAAATAGAAGCTGACAACTGTTGGAGAAATTATGACAAAACAGGCATACTAATACACTTTTATGAATCTGGGAATAAGTACAACACTTCTGAAAGCAAATTTGGAACTATACCCCAAAAGTCACCAAACTATGCATGTCTTTTGACCCTGAATCAATAAGACTGTATCCTCAGAAGTTCAAAGATAGAGGAAAAGGACCGGCTATGTAGAAAACTATTTATAGCAGCACTTGACTCTAGCAAAAAACTGGAAACAAAGTGGATACTCATCACTTGGGAAATGGTTGAATAAGTTACTGCATGTTAATGCAATGGAATATTATTGTTCCATTAGGAAATGTGTAAAATATGTATAATGGGGGCAGCTAAGTGGCGCAATGGATATAGCACTGGTCCTGGAGTCAGGAGAACCTGAATTAAAATTTGACCTCAGGTACTTACTAGCAGTATGACCCTGGGCTAGTCACTTTACTTGCCTTTCCCCCATTCACCCTCCTCCACACCACTCCCTGCAAGAAAAGTATGTATAATGAGTTTCTTGCCTTCTTCATTGGGTAGGGCAGTGGGTTTTGGGAATGGAGAATTTAGAACTGAAAATAAAACAATTCCAAAAAAAAAGAAAATATGAAAGGGATAGGGGTCAGAGAAACTTTAGAAGACTGATATAAGCTGATACAGAAAGATGTGAAAAGAAGCTGGAGAACCATTTGGGGACAACATCATAAAGGAAAACAACTTTTAAAGGCTTTCAGTACTTTGAATAATACCCTTCCACCTCTTTTGGGGAGGTGATGGAACCAGGATGCCAAATGAGACGTCCATTTTCTGATAAGAGAATGTATAAATTTACTTTGTTTGACTATATCATACTTATCAAAAGTGGGCTTTTATCTGAGGGTAGACAGTTACAGTGGTGAAAGGAAAAGTACTAGAGGTCAAGAAAAAAGGTTTCAGAGAAATGGTTTTAAAATACACAGAAGCAAGCAGGAGGTAGCTCAGAAATGGACATAATTTGGGTAATACTGGTACCATATTGTTTGACATATTCTTCAAAAGAAAATCTGTACATAATAGAGATTCAGTTTCATGTATATTTTTCTTTTTGGTAGATGGATATGTTTACATTTGTGGAGGTTTATCAACTTATTTAATTTTTTTTTGGCAAGGCAGTCAGGGTTAAGTGACTTGCTCAGGATCATACAGATATTAAGTGTTAAATGTCTGAGACTGGATTTGAACTCAGGTCGTCCTCTTGACTCTGGGGCCAGTGCTCTATCCATTGCACCACCTAGTTGCCCCCATTGTACATACTTTACATATTTTTTAAAAAAGAAAATTTAAGAATAACCAAAAAGAAAGAATAGATGGTCCAGGACAGAACCTTGGCATAAACCTACAGTTAAAGGTCTTGATATGAATGATGGTCAGGCAGTGGACATTAAAAAGGCCCAGGCAGACAGCGGAAACTGAAACAGTAGTGGCTTGATGACCCAGAGAGGAGAGAGTATCAACTAGGAGAGAATGGTCAATAATGTCAGATGCTGCACATAAGTCAAGAAGGATGAGGACTGAGAACAGGTCATTAGATTTGGCAATTAAGAGATCATTGGTAACTTCAGAGAGAGCAATTTCATTTGAGTGATGAGATTGGAAACCAGATTGCATAGGGTTTAGAGTATGAAAGGCAAGTAAGTAGAGCCAACTAATACAAACTGCTTTTTCAGGGAATTTAGTTGATATAAAGTAAATAAAAAATAAATTGGAAGAAGACATAGAAGTAATTGAGCTAGTATTTTATTAATGTTTGCATACACTTTTTTGATGAAGTATATTTTGGAATTTTTGAGATTATACGCACAGTTTTATTATATTTGATTATTGGAATGTCAGTTTTTGTTGATAAAGAAGGGACCTATTACAGTAAAACTCTAGTGGTGCCCAACTAGTCGGTACTAGGTTATTCCCTATGTCATATTCTCCTATACTTTGTACAATATTGTTTATTTTCAGTAAGTTTGAAAATAATTCCATTCCAGAGGGATACAGTTTGTGATTTGTTTAATGGCCTTTAATTTTCCCTTTTAATCAGCCCAGTATTGTTGGAGGTTTTTGTTCTTGGTGGTGTGGTGATTGTTCAGTTGTTTCTGCCATGTTTGTGCCACAACTCATTGTGGCCCTGTTTTGGGTTGTCTTGGCAAAGATACTGGTGGTTTTAATTTCCTTCTCCAGCTCATTTTACATATGAAGAAAGTAAGGCAAACAGGGTTAAGTGACCTGCTTAGAGTCACATAGCTAGTAAGTGTCGGAAGCCATATTTGAACTCAGGAAGATGAATCTTCTTGACTCCAGGCCAGAAGTCTATCTACCACACTACCTAACTTAGTTTCTTCTAATTACTCAAATGCTGATTTCCACTTACCTTCTATATATTCTCTTCTCCTACTGAGTTATACACACTGTGTATAATTTCCTAAATAATTATCTTTGGTGCTATTTTTAAATTGACAGTTTAGTTCATATAATTTTAATTATGCCTTGATTTTCCATACCAAATTTTCACAAAAATCACTTTTTAGAATCAGAGAGAAAGCTTTTATAAATCCCTAGTGAACCAGAGGCAGTACAGAAAATTCTTCTTTGCCTTACTTAGGAAAGCAGCAGCACTTTCTTGCTTCTCTGAGAACCCTTGGGACTCTTCAAGCAAGAGTGATAACATTTGATTTCCTCAACATTTTTAGAAATATAGGCTTTTAGATAAGCAATTCAGTGCTAGAACCAAGTTTAGATTTAGTTTAAGAACTTGGTCTAAGAGAAGTAATAGATAGAGCAGTCTCCATGCGTTCCTAAGATTCAGTCTCAGGATAGAACTGAATTTTTCTCATATTACAAGCTGACTTGCCTACTTATATTTTTTTTCTGCTATCATATTCAGTCTCCCTTGGTGGTCCCTTTTGACTATTAACTCATTATTCTTTTGCTGCCTGTATATTCTCCCTGAATGTTTTCATTGACTGTACATTTTTTTTTTTTTTGGTCCCAGTCTAAGGTCAGAGGTTCATTCCCCACCCTTCTTTGTCATTTCCTATATAGATTTGTTTTTAACTTTAGTTCCTTGAACAAGCTCCATAAGGGCCACTTTTCATTCTTCATATTATTTCCCTGAGGACTTGTTAGAAGCATCTTGATAATAGTTTCTCCTCTAGCCATCTCCCACCTTCATATGTTATATTATTCTGTGCACTGTGGATTTTATCTTCCAAACTTCTCAAGCTGTGTGGAATTTTTGTTGGCTACCTTTCTAGTAAAGTAATTGGTTAAACGATAGATTCCATTTCAACAGGAATAATTTACATTCAGCAAATATGCCTGGAAATATATAAATTGGTGATTAAACTTTAGTAGCTATTTTTAAAAAGACTAGCATGCTACCCAGAGATCAAACCTATTGGGACCCAAACTCACTATTTGACAAAAACCATTGGTGAAACTGGTAAAAAGTTCAACAGAAAGTAGTTGTAATTCAACATCTCACAACATATAACAAGCAACATTACAAATGAGTACATGATTTACATATAAAGGTATCACAAACATATCTTAGAAATGTCATCAACAAATTAGGGGAAGGTGAAAGAAAATATCTGCCAGATTTCTAGATTGGGGAAAAGTTTATGACCAAATATGGAATATATATAATAGGTTCACAGAAGGGGAAATAGATAATTTTGATTATATAAAATTTGAACATTTATGCAAAAGCAAAACTAATTCAGCTAAAATTAGAAGAAAAGCAAGCAGAGATGGAAGTGTAGATCTTTGCAACAAATTTCTCTAATAAAGATTTCCTTTTTAACATATATAAGGATATAAATAAAAATTAAAATAAGAGCCATTCCCCAAATGATAAACGATAAAAGATGTGAATTGGCAAGTTTCAGGGGAAGAACTCCAAGCTATAGACATATGAAAAAATGCTCAAAATCTCTAAAGAAATGCAAATTACAATAACTCTTAGGGACCTCCTCATATCCATCAGATTGACAGAGCTAACAAAAAAGGAAAATGATGAATATAGGAAAATTGTATGTTAATATATTATTTGTGGAACTTTGAACTGGTTCACCCATTCTGGAGAGCAGTTTGGAACAATACCCAAAAAAGCTGTTAAACTGTGCATATCCTTTGATTCAACAAAATTAGTATTATTAAGTTAATATCTCAAAGAGATCAAAGAAAGAAGAAGATGGGGGGGCAGAGCCAAGATGGTGGAGTAGAAACAGCACTTCCAAGGTGCTCTCACTCATGCCACTTCAGAATCATGTAAAAGGGGACTCTGAACAACTTCTGGAGCTCCAGCACCCACAGAATGACACAGAGAAGCTAACCTCCCACTGAGGACAGCCCGGCGGCACTGCAGGGAGTGGCCAGTGGAGCACTCTGGGAAACGACAGTGCAGTGCTCTGGGAGCCAACCCAGGACAGCGTGAGTCGAAGGTTTTAGCCCCAGGGTGGCCAGACCAGCAGCCAGCTGGAGGGACCCCAGAACACCAGCAGCTGTGTCGATTCCAGAATTATCAATGCAGATATGCCTAGGGCAAAGTGAGAGGTTACTGCCCTATAGACTTTGAGACCAGTATTTGGAAACGCATAGGCTTCTTCCCCTGGGGGCAAGAAGTGGCTGGGGAAACGCAGCATAGCCGCCATTTTGCAGCTTCAGTTGCAGCTTTAGCTCCTGGCCTGCAGACTGTAGGGGGATCCAGTGATCAGTCTGGGGGTTAATCGCTCTTGCTTTAACCTCCCTGGATCTGGATTGTGGTCTGGGGTGGAGGTCTTGGGGTGGGTATCCAGCTTGCTAGAGTGTGTGTAGGCTTCACAGAGGCCACCCAACTAATACCTCTGGCAGTTGAGAAGGCCCCAACATTTGGGACAGAAGTTCCCCTGTCTGGTGGCAGAGCCCTACTGTGGCAACAAGCCCCAAAGTCAAGTAATTGAGTAGCAACATGCCTAGGCAAAGGAAACAAAACAAACAGAAGAATTCAACATTAGACTCCTATTTTGGGGGCAAAGAGGATCAAAGCATGCAACAGGAGGAGGACTGTGAGGTCAGAACTCCTGCACCAAAATCCCCAAATGAAAATACGAGCTGGCTGCAGGCCATATAGGACCTTAAGAAGGATTTTAAAAACCAAATAAGAGAAGTGGAGGAAAAATTGGGAAGAGAAATGAGGATACAGGAAAAGTATGAAATGAGAGTCAAAAGCCTCACTGAGGAAAATAATACCTTAAAAAGTAGACTGACTCAAATGGCAAAGGAGGCGCAAAAGGGCAATGAGGAGAAGAATGCCTTAAAAACCCAAATTTGCCAGATGGAAAAAGAATCTCAAAAGCTCACTGAGGAGATTCATTCCTTCATAGTTAGACTGGAACAAATGGAAGCTAATGACTTTATGAGAAATTAAGATGCTGTTAAACAGATCCAAACAAATGAAAAAATAGAAGGTGATGTGAAATATCTCGTGGGAAAAACCACTGACCTGGAAAATAGATCCAGGAGAGATAATTTAAAAATTATTGGACTACCTGAAAGCCATGATCAAAGAAAGAACCTAGAAATCATTCTTCAAGAAATTCTCAAGGAAAATTGCCCTGATGTTTTAGACCCAGAGGGTGAAATGGAGGTTGAAAGAATCCACCAATTACCTCCTGATAAAGATCCCAAAAAGAAAACTCCTAGGAATATTATAGCCAGGTTCCAAAATTCCCAGATCAAGGAGAAAATACTGCAAGTAGCCAGGAAGAAACAGTTTGAATATTGTGGAAACACAATCAGAATAGCACAGGACCTGGCAGCTTCTACACTGAGGGATCAAAGGCTTGGAATATGATATTCCACAGGGCAAAGGATCTGGGATTAAAACCAAGAATCACATACCCAGCAAAACTGAGTATTTTTGTTTCAGGGGAAAATGTGGTCATTCAGTGGAACAGAGGACTTTCAAGCATTCTTGAGGAAAAAAGCAGAGTTGAATAGAAAATTTGACATTCAGACATAAGATGCAAGAGATGCTTGAGAAGGTAATCAGGGAAAAGAAATCAAAAGGAACTTATCAAAGTTGACCTATTTACATTCCTACATGGAAAAAGAATAACTGTGTCTGGTGAAACATTTCTCCTTATGAAAATAATTGAAGAAGGGCACATGGGCATATGAATACATATGTGAATGTGTGTATATATGTTTACAGGTATACATGGATAGAGGGCACAGGTTGAATTTGGTGGGAAGGGATTATACTTAAGGGGTGAAGTTAAGAAGGGAGAGAGGAAAGTGACAAGAGGAGATGGGGAGAGACAGGGCGGGGTAAACTATCTCATGTAGAAGAGGCAAGGGGAAGTGGTTGCAGGGGAGGGGAAGAACAGGAAGGCAAAAAGGTAAAACCATATTCTCATTGAATTTGGCTCAGGGAGAGAATGACATACATACTAAATGGGATATCTCACCCTGCTGGAGAGTAGGGGGAAGCGGGATGAGAGGGGGGATGATGGAGGGGAGGGCATTCTGGGGCGAGGAGGGGTTGGAGGTAAAAAAAAAAGATCTTTGTGTACAAAAATATTTATAGCACCCTTTTTTGTTGTTGAAGACTGAGAGTACCCATCAATTGGGAAATGAATGAACATGTGATATATGAATATGATGGAATACTTTTGTGTCTCTCTACCCCCTTTTTGGGAGGCAGTTGGGGTTAAGTGACTTGCCCAGGGTCACACAGCTAGTAAGTGTCTGAGGCTAGATTTGAACTTAGGTCCTTCTGACTCCAGGACTGGTGCTCCATCTAATGTGCTACCTACCCACTTCCTTTTGTGCTTTAAGAAATAATGAAGGGGTTGGTTTCACAGAAGCATAGGAAGATTTGTATGAACTAATGCTAAATGATATGAATGGAAACAGGAGGGCTATTTATAAAATAACAACATATTGTAAAAACAGACATTTTTGAAAGACTTAGGAACTCTGATGACCATAATGACCAACCACAGTTCCATATGACTCACATGATAAATCATGCCACCTACCACCAGATGGAGAGGTGATAGATTCAGAGTACAGATTGAGCCATAAATTTTATTATTTAAAAGTTTTATTTATTTTATTTTGATTTATGAAGTAAAGCAAGCATTTCTATAACATAGTAGAATAAAAAAGATGATTGCACATGAAACTGCAAATTTATTATATATAATTTGCTGTTCCTTTTAAATATATAATAAGATTTCCATGTATATTTTTTTCCCTTCCCCAATATGGCCAATGCAGGAATTTGTTTTTCTTGATTATATACATGAGAAGGCAGTAGGAGTAAATATATATATATATATATATATGTATGTATGTATGTATAAAGATGAAATACAGTGAAGACCTAAAAATAAAATAAAATTGAGTTAAAAAAAACTGTCATGAAACACTGTTATTTCTGTGTGGTCAGTTCTTATGGTGATATGTTGCTAATTTGAAATTTATCCATTATTTCTAGGAGTTGACTTAATTTTTTTTTCTTAGTGGCTTATAAACACAAAGATTGCTAAACAGTCTTAGTGTTAACAAGATGACTAAAGAAATGTTTAAAGTAAAGAGAACAAATTTATTACAAGCATCGTAAGCTCTTGAGAATCATCTTGTCACATATATCTGTGTATGATACTTCCATGAGCCTGTGATCTCATCTATGTGGATACTTCTTCCAGCAAAGCAGATTAGGACCCTTTAGTGCCTGCCTGTCTTGTACAATTCTAGTCTATGACTTCCTATAATTGTTGGAGGCATTCATTTAAATCTTTTTACATTGTATAGCTACCAATGGAGCATATAGACTGTCTACTGATTATATTTAGCTCATTTTTTCTAGTCATATATTCCCCTAAAATTTTTTGAAATTTTTCTGTGCAGTTCCTTACTTGTAATATGTTGCAGTGTACTTATGACCACTCTGTGCATCTCAGTTGCTCTTTGGATAACACTTAACTTAAGTCCTTCACAGTGATATTTTATTACAGCTATACATTACCCAAAACAATTGTGATCAGGAAGGGAGTCTTGGAGTCATTTAAAGAACTTCACATGGGCAGCTAGGTGACTCGGAGAATAGAGAACACTGGCCCTGGAGTCAGGAGGACCTGAGTTCATATCCAGCCTCAGACACTTGACACTTACTGTGTGACCTTGGGCAAGTCACTTAACTCTAATTACCCTGCCTTCCACCCTCCAAAAAAAAAAAAAAAGAAAAGAAAAGAGAACCTCACAATTCCATACTAAACATATTGTGCTGTGCTGGGCCAATTATGTGTTAACACCCCTGTGTTAACACAAACCCCCTAAGAATCCCTCCTAGGTAACTAGTTTCAGTTATCATATATGCTATAAAGTAATAAAAATACAATTAAAAAACTATCTTCCTTAAAATCCCAGTCAGTTTATCTTGTTACTAAGATGACTATGTGTTCTGCAAGGATATGCCAGATAAATACAAATTGGAAGGGCATTTTACGTATAGACTGGTTGTGGGACTATGTGTTGTTGTCAAAGAATCTCATGTTCCCAAACAGTATTGTAGTGGAAAAACCATGAACTGGAAATCTGAACGTAACGAGTTTTATTTCCAGTGTCTCTAAAATTAAGATATTAGGCTTGATAATGTCTGTAGTCCCTTCTGGTTCAAAACTTCTATTTTTTTTTAAGTGTAATGTTGTGTTTCTTTTGGATTTGGGGTAGCACATTAGTGGAAGAAATTAAATCAGTATCTTCAGTTAGTTTATATATATTAGGAATAATTAATTGATAAATTAAGGTTAATTGAAAATCCAAGGAAAGGGAGGCAGAAATTCTATGAAGTAAAGAAAATAAATTTCAATAAAACAAAGGTTAATAAGTTTAATGGGAAATATATTTATTGCAAGAGACAAAGGGCTTCAACATATACAATGTTTCTCTTTAAAGAAAAAAAGGAATGGGTGGGTATGTTCAGATTGTGTATTGCAGTTTATATACTGTGAAAGAAATTAGGCTCTTGTTGAGATATTGTTACTTTTGAGAACTCATGGAAGACAGAAGAGAAAATATTTAATAAAATGTTCCACAATTTTGTCAACACTGCTCTTAAGTTTTGTTTTATATATTGTGCATTAGGGCCAGAAAACACTACAGAAAGGGGGGGGAATACACGGGTTTTGGGGAAAGGAAGGAAGTAATAAGAATCCAGAAATATTGTGAAAGACCTTAGCATCAGCCCAATGGCTTGGCATAGTAGGTACTTAATAAGTACATGTTAATTGAATGACTTATTTACCTAGTTTTCCCCAACTGCTTCTATACCAGTTTTAGAAATGAGAAGAGAGGAAACATTGGTATTAAATTGGATTAGCAAGTTCCCAAGGGATCCTCAGTTTTCCATGTTTTATCAGGCTTTCTTTCTGCTCTTTTAGCCACCTTTTCAATGACTTCACATTCTTTTTGTCAAATCTTTCTATTACTGTGAACCTGTCTGCTACAATGTTTTATTTTCATAGATCTTTTGAATTATTTACCTTGTTAGCGGACATTCTTTTTTTCCCTTTCAAGATAGTTAATAATGCCAAAAGAAGCAATATATGATTATACTCACTGAAGTACAGAGTATACAACTGGGATGATTTCATATTAGGCAGAAAAAAGTATAGTGATAAATTTTTATTATGAATATAGTAATTTATAAACATTTCAATAAAAAAGAAAGTGAAATGTAAGAAATTGTGAACTTATTAAGTTTTTGGGAAATATACCTGGAACTTAAATTATGAAACATAAAATTAGAATGACAGGCTGGATAGAATTTAATATAGTAAGGGTAGCAACCCTGATATCAAATAAGCCAGTAGTAAGAATATACATGGTTGAAAGAAATAAGAATCAGAAAAAGAAATCAAAGTTATCAATAATAACAGGAAAAATGCTCTGAAGTCAGTGGTAATTGGAGTGTGCAAATTAAAACAACTCTGAGGTGCTTACCTGACACATACCAGATTGGCTAATATGACAGAAAAGAAAAATGACAAATGTTGGAGGGAATGTGGAAAAATAGGGTCGCTAATGCTTTCTTTGTTGGTTGAGTTGTGAACTGCTCCAACCATTGTAGAGAGCAATTTGGAACTATGCCCATGGGGCTATAAAACTCTGTCATACCCTTTGATCCAGCAATACCACTCTGTATCCCAGAGAGATCAAAGAAAAAAAGAAAAGGACTTATATGTGCAAAAATATTTATAGCAGCTCTTTTGTGGTGGCAAGAATTGGAAATTGAGAGGATGCCCATCAATTGGGCTTGATAAGTTTTAATGTGTGATTTTGATAGAATACTATTGTGCTTTAAGAAATGACAAGTAGAATTTTTCTCAGAAAAATCTGGGAAAACTTAAATGATTCAAAGGACCATGAAAACATTGTACCCAGTAATAATAATATTGTACAATGATCTACTGTTATCAGCTATTCTCAGCAATACAGTGACCCAAAACAATTCTGAAGGACTTAAAATGAAAAAAATGCTATTTACCTCCAGAAAAAGAACTGATGGAGGCTTAATGAAGATTGAAACATACCTTTTAAACTTTATTATGTTTTTGGTCTGTGTTTTCTTTTGCAACATGGCTAATCTGAAAATGTTTTGCATGACTACACATGTGTTATTTATATATAAAATTATTTGCCTTTCTAAAGGAGTGGAGGGAGAGGCTGGCGGGAAGGAAGGAATTTGGAACTCAAAATTAAAAAAAAAAAAACTAACAGTAAAATTTTTTGTTTACATGCAGTTGAGAAAAAATAAAAAAGAAACTACATTATGCATAAATAGATGATAATTTATATATGTATATACATACATTCATATACAATACATACAGATGCACACACATGTACTGAATGACAACATCTAAGTACTTGAACTGGACTAAGTCTTCCTCATGCCAGTCCCCTGGGAGTTTAGGCTCAATATTGAAACAAAATGAGACATTGTAGGTCATTCAGCATTAAATAAAAGGTGATTTACTTAGCCATAATAGGATAGTAGATTCAACCAGGCTAGGCACTGAGGATACCTTGAGTTGATTTTGCTAAGTGAACTTTTCTTGTCTGAGACTCATTATGGTCTGCTAAGCATCAGAGAACTTCCCATGACTGCTTTGTATTCAAACAACCAGGAAATAATGTCAGCAGCCTGAGATTTTAATCCACTGCCAACCAGGTCTTAAGGATAGTGTCAGTACCTTTATGAAAAACTAACCTAAGTTGTATGGGAGCAGCAATTAGGATACTGCTTCTACCACATTACTAAAAGGAAAAGTTAATTGAACTACATAGAAAAGTAAGCATCAAAACAAACTTTATTGGTGGACTTTAGTGTACTCCTTTCAGACTGAGAAAAATCTAACAAAAACATAAACAAGAACTAAAGTACCTGGAAAGCAAATGAAATAAGAAAAATTGGGGGGAAATTACTAAATAAAAGTAGGAGTTGTGTTTCTGAAAAGTCTAGCAAAATAGACAAACTATCAACTAATTTGATTTTTTTTATGACTCACCATTTCCTTTATTTGTACAAAATAGTGAATAATCATACCCTGGCTGGGAAAAAAGCATGGTTTTAGCTTTAAACAAGTAAGTCCTTCTGTCCAGAAGCATCTATTTTGAAGGCTTGGGACCAGCAGCTTTAGCCCCAGCATCTTTGGGTTTGGACTCGGCAGGCTTAGCAGCCTTAGAATCAGACTTGGCTGCCTTGGGATCAGACTTAGTGGCCTTGGGGTCAGACTTGGCGGCCTTAGCATCAGATTTGGTAGCCTTGGGATCTGACTTACTGACCTTGTCGACAGCCTTAGTGTCAGTGGGCTTGGCAGCCTTGGGGTCAGTGGGCTTGGTAGCCTTGGGGTCAGTGGTTCTGGCAACCTTAGAGTCAGGCTTCGTGATCCTGGAGCCTGGATGTTTTATGCCGATCCTAGGTCTTGGATACTTGGTAGCCATCTTGGAGCCAGCATGCCGGGCTCTGGCCTTGGGGATCTTGGGCCTGAGGAGCTTGGCTTTAGAGGCCTTGGTGCTCAGGGCCTTGATGGCCTCTGTTGGCCTGCATCTTCTTCAGCCCCTTCTTGTTGTGTTTCTTGGCAAAGCGCATGTTTCTCAGGAACTTGGGGTCAGTCCCTTTCAGAGACTTGTATCTCTGTGACCTAGGTTTCTTGATGCCATTTCAATACCATTTTTGAGATTGGTTGTGGGTAGTATGGTTCTTAGACTTAGCCATCTTTACACTGCAGCCTTCGCTAACGGGCACTCCACCGACTGGAAGAGGCCAAAGGGAGAGAGAGCTAATTTGATTTTTTTTAAAAAAGAAAAACCAAATTTCCAAAGTCAAAAGAGAAAAGGGGGCAGGTGGAACTCATTATAAAGAGGAAATTAAAAAATATATTTTCCTCAATTATATACTAACAAAATAGCTAAATGCAAAATGCCCTGATTAACAGATCAAAAAATAGACAATTTAAGCAGTCTTTTAAAGAAATGGAATGAGCCATAAATAAATTCCCAAAACTAAAAATCCCCAATACAGTCAGTGTTCTTTCAAATATTCAAAAAATAATTAACTCCACTACTACATAAATTGTTTTCTAAAAGAGAAAAGAGGTGTCCTTCCAAATTCTTTCTATGCAACAAATATGGTCCCATTATTTAAATCAGGGAGAGCTATCTTTAATGAAAATGTATTTGCAAATATTTCACAAAGGACTACGAAAAAGTCTACAGAAACATATTGAAAAGATTATTCACTACAGCTAGGTTGAATTTTTACCAGGACTGCAGGGTTGATTCAGTATTAAGAAAATATAAACATAGTAAATCATTAATAAAAAGTAACTAAAATTCACATCAATAGGGGCAAAAAATACCTGATCAAAATACAACTCTCATTTGTTTAAAAAAAAACTACCATTGTGAGATTACCCATACTTTTTCCTTAATATGGTAAGCCAAGTCTTTTATAAGCCAAGAACTACCATTATCTGTAATGGAGAGATGTAGAGATCTTTCCCATAAAAGCAGAAGTAAAACAAGAATATCCATTGTCACTATTATTTTTTTCATGTAGTTCTAGAAATGTTACCTGTAGGAATATAATAAGAAAAATGAAAAGAATAAGCATAGGAAAAGATAAAACTAAGTTGTTACTTTTTTCAGATGATATAACAGAAAAAGAAGTAGTGATAGTGATGTCACTGAAAATAAAAAGATAATAATGTTAATGAAACATTTTTTCCAAATGCACAGAGGATCAGAAGGAAGTTTAGAAGGAAGCTAAGGCAAACAGATAGCTTTGAATTTATTATGTTGAATTTGGTCATCTTTGTCAAAAATTTTTTAAGAATACAGATGTATTGAAATATCAGGGAGTCCACCTACTAAAATACACCAAAATCTTATATGAATATTACTAGAAATTACTCTCTAAAGAAAGAAAGGAAAACAAATAATTAGGTCACATGGTTGCTCATGGTTAGGCTGAGCCAACATAACAAAAATGATAATGCTACTTAAAATATTTTATAAATGTCATGTCTTATCACTCAGATTAGCAAGAGGTCATTTTATAAAACTAGACAAAATAACAGAATTTATCTGGAAGGATAACCAGTGAAAAAATAAAGAAAAATAATGACATATTATAGGTATGGGAGGGTATTACATCTCAAACTATACTACAAAGTTGTTATCACAACTCTCTGTTATTGCTTAGAAAATATAAAATCTGATGAAAAGAGTAGGTTAAGAAAACAAAATTCAGAAATACTGTAACAGTAGAATCATACTTGATAAATCCAAAGAGACCAACTACTATGCTAAGGACTTCTTTTTTTTTTTTTTTAATAATTTTTAAATTTGCTTTTTAGAGGGGGAAGGTAGGGCAATTGGGGTTAAGTGACTTGCCCAAGGTCACACGGCTGGTTTTTTGGTGTAAGTATCTGAGGCCAGGATTTGAACTCAGGTCCTCCTGACTCCAGGGCAGGTGCTCTATTCACTGTGCCACCTAGCTGCCCCTAAGGACTTCTTTTTTGATAAAAACTGCTGGGAAAACTGGAGAAAAGTGTGGCTGGAAACTAGGTGTGGGACAATAACTTATTTCACATACCACAGTAAACCCCAAATGGATACATAACCTAAACATAAAAATATTCCTAATATAAACAAATTAGAGGCATGTAGAAGGAGCTATCTTTCATAACTTGCCTAAACAAGGAATAGAAATGATTATAAATGATGTACATACACTTCTACTTTTTTCGCAAGCCATGGTCACTTTTGAGACTAGTCTGTTGTGCTGAGTTTTAACTCTACTTTGGATCATTCTATAAACAGTAAGCATCTGGCAGAAAAGTGATAAATAAAAGATTATAGACTCTAAAGCACTCCAAAAGCTTATGGTTCTCAGCCCCCAAGGAGAGTGACACTGCGGCCTACTTACAGTAGCGAAGAGGTATTGATTTTCTTCCTTCCCTGTTTTTAGCTACACCTCTGAATAAAGCCTAGTATGAAGCATCTCTCAGTGAAGAGAGAAAAAACTGTCATGAACTTTTTCACCCTAATATTGGGCTTTTCAAACCAAACCAGAGAGAAAGAGAAAGGGCTTTAAGGACTCTTAGAAACTCTACTATTTAATTCATTGCATAGCTTTTTGTGCACCCTGGATTTTTTTTTTAAGAAACTATCGTAGACAATGGGAAGAAATGTATTTTTTAAATGTTTGAAGAAAGAATAAAGCAATCCAATCAGTGAAAACAATGCAGCCTTGTGCAGTGATCTTAGAAGGTTAGCAAAGTGTTCTTGTTCAAGTTTTCAACAAGATGTTCAGATACTGTTATAATTGGCTGCTGAGTAGGTTTGGACCTAACTAGAATGCCAGTGTTCGATTTCACAGTGTCCTCTGTGAAGATGTGTCACCATTTATGCTGGCTTTAGTGACAATTTTCTAAAATGGAAACTCGTGGGAAATCATTACAGTGTTTATATGTCTCCCTTGTCGGACAGCATTATCTTGTGATATTTTATCAGTGTTTTCTACTGCATGATGGCATCTAGCTAAGGTTAAGGCAGAACAAGTCCCTCTGTAATTTTGTGACTATATTTTACTTAGTGAAGAAGAAAAGATAACTGACAATTAAGTACTTGGGATGTCACTAAAAGAACATATGCAACTAATCAATGGTATTCTCTGGGAACATGATTTTATAAAGCTGATAAGGTAGAAAATTGGGATTTTATGATTTGTGTTACATGATGATAATTGCACCTTTTCAAGAAAAAAGACATTTGTAGTGGAGTAAATATTGGGCTTTCAAGGGACATGGTCTATTTGCAGGGCTTTTATTTTTCTACTCAATCATTTATTAAACAAAGAAGTTGTTTATAAATTCTCTTTTCTAGTATGTGTGTTTGGTACTTAAGAAGAAATAGCCAGTTTTGCTAGCTCCTTTTTTGTACCACTTCAAACAATGGGAAAAATATTCTTTTGAAAATGGCATAGTTTGAGAAGAAAAATGAACATTTTTGTTTCTAGTTCTTAAACCTTATTGTTCAGTTGTTTCAGTCATGTCTGACTCCTCATGACTCCTTTTTGGGGATTTTCTTGGCAAAGATACTGGAGTGGTTTGCCGTTTCTGTCTCCAGTTCATTTTACATCTGAGGAACTGAGGCAGATGGGATGAAATGACTTCCCTGGGGTCATCCAGCTAATAAGTATTTGAAGCTATAAACTCATGGAGGTAAGTCCTCCTGATTCCAAGCCCAGTGCTCTATCCACTGTGCCACCTATGAGAAACTAACTTAGTTTTAATATTTGTCAGCTATTAGCTAAATTGGAAAGTCTAAATATGTCTTTAAATCTTTTAAAATCAAATCCAGTTTTCTCTGTGTTTCTTGAATAACTAAATAAGTGATTGAAAATGGAAAAAAATATTCTCAATAAGTATGCATTCCTGATACTGAGAAGCAAAGGACAATCCCTGACCTCAAGAGTTTACTATCTAATGTCGGAAACAAAGAACAAACAACTATGTATACCCAAGCTATATACAGGATAAATTGGAAATAATAGAGGGAAGGAGCAAGAATTAAGAAGAAAAGCTTCCCGTAGAAGGTGCAGTTTTTAAGCTGGGCCTTAAAGGAAACTGAGGGGCAAAGATGAGGAGGAAGAGCATTCCAAGTTCAGGAGAGAGCCAGTGAAAATGCCATGTTGGGGAGTTAGAATGTATTTGAAATCCAGGATAGTTATACTTCTATAAGATGCCTTCATTCAACCATAAAATAAATTACCATTTATTAAGCAAATATTTGTGCAAAGCACGATTCCACATGCCATAAGAGGTATAAAAATAAGACATGATTTCTGCCCTCAAGAAATTAGTTTTAGGCTGGGGGGGAGGGAAGTTGGAAGCACCAACTTTTGAAAAGAGACAGGATCAAAGTAGAGAATAGAACAAGTGGCAGGTGGGATAGGAGGGAGGGAAAGATAGTCAGTCTTTTTACAATATATCTACTATGGTAATGCTTTGCATAGCTACACATGTACAACCTATACTGAATTGCTTATCTTCCCAATAAGGGTGGGTGACAAGGGAGGAAAGGAATGAATCTGGAATTCAAAGTTTTAAAATCAAATGTTTAAATAAATAAATAAATAAACACACACACACACGCACACTATTATTAATACTATTTTACATGTAATTGATAAATAAGATATACAGGCACTGGGGTATAGAGATCCACCATGCCCTACTGGAAAAGTTGAAGGGGGTATGGTAGAAGATATGGGAGAGAGCAGATTGGAGGAGGGGATAACTTTTGGGACCACTGTTTTGGGGCGGTGGGTAGGGGGAAAATGGAGAAAAATTTGTAACTCAAAATCTGGTGGAAATGAATGATGTAAACCAGAAGTTAAAGCATTTGGAAAAAAAAGAAATTAGTTTTTTGGGTTATCTGTGAATCTGCCTTTTTATGGTTATTTCTTTGCCCCAGCTTAAGTTACAGACAACAGTAACTCATATTTACTTTAAGATTATTAAGCACTATCCTCATTAGAGCCCAATGAAATAGATAGTACCAGTATTATTTCTCCCATTTTGTCATTAAGTAAATTGAGGCTTAGTTAAGGTACTTACTATGGTTATACAATTATGTAAGAGAGCAAGAATTTGAAACCAGGCATCCTAACTCCATTGGTAATAAAACTTCTACCCTTTCTCATTGTCTGTTTATAGATAGATACAAAGAATATGTACCTATTATATGTTTTTATTTTATGGTTCTAACCATTCTCAAAGTAACCTATCATATACTTACAGATCATTATTTATACATCCTTCTACTTAACTCCAGAGAGGCATCTTGGTGTTACAGAAATCAGAACACCTAGGTTTCAGTACCGCCTTGTGAAGATATGGAAATAATGTTAAACTACTTTCTAGTACTTTGTATTAAAAAAAAATCCTGAGGAACCCTAACCAACAAAACTCTCCTCTCAACCAAAGTTTTTAATCAGCAGTACAGAGCACTAGGTTATCAATAAGTCTAATAGCACATTATCCAATAATGTTTTATCTGAAAAAGTAAAGAACAAAGTTAGAAATCAAGCATCTTTTTTGGAGGGCAGGCATACTATGTGGTACCAAACATGGAGGACATTAAGCTCCAGACAAAGTTCAATAATTTAACAGATATTTATTAAACACCTACTATATCCATTGACCTGGGCACTGGGTATATAAACATAAATCTTTATTCTCCAGAAGTAAGGGTAAGTGGGGAGCGGGGAGAGAGTCCTGATACTGGGGGAATGTGATAAATACAAAGGAGTGGGCCTAGCAAAATGCACTGAGGCATTTAGAGAATGTCTGGAAAGCTCCTCAGAATTGGTCCCTGGAAGAGGAAAGGACCTTCATTTGATAGAGATGAGATCAGGAAGGCCATTCCATGCACATAAATGATTTGAACAAAGAATAACACAGCAGAGCTCAGTATATAGTTTGGCTAAAAGAGTGTTAGGTATGAACCTGACCCTGTTCATTGAAGTTTAGTGTAGAAGGAAATGACACTTGGTCACTAAACACTTAACAAAGGGAGGTTTACCTAGCCCTGTCATAGAAAGGATATATAGTAGAACTTAGCTGTGTGGTAGACTCCACTTCCACTCCTTATGGAAATTCATCTCTTCCATAGAATTGATTTAAATGGTCTTGGTTATCCAACAAGCCCAAAGAGTACTGACCCCCTGTCAGTGGAACCTTGTGTGCAGGTGACCAGGAAACCATATCTAGACAACCAGAATCTCCATTTAGAAGCTTTATCAAGAGAGATACAACTTGGGCCCCACCCCACTCCTGGGGTCAATCAAATCCCAGTATTATTTAAGGAAAATTTAGCCTAATCCATGTGAAGGGGTGGGGGGGGTGGGGAAGGGGGAGTGGAGGAGAGAAGAATCCTGATAGTGACCCTATCCTATATCACCCTGTGAGGGAAATGTTTCAAGAATCTTCTAGAGGATAATTCTCAAATTAGTTCTCTAGATATACTGTTTTTCCAATGAGATATTTCACATTTTCTTCTATTGTTTCATCCTTTTGACTTTGTTTTATTGTTTCATGGAGTCATTAATTTACACTTACCCAGTTCTAATTTTTAAGAAATTGCTTTCTTCCATGAGCTTTTGTACTTTTTCTATTTGGCCAATTTTTCCTTTTTTTAGGAGTCATTTTTGTCAGTAAAGTTTTGTACCTCTTTTACCATTTGATCAAATCTGTTTTTTTGAGGTGTTATTTTCTTCAGTATTTTTGTGCCTCCTTTACAAAGCTGTTCATTGTCTTTTCGTAATTTTCCTCTTTTGCTTTCATTTCTTTACCTAATTTTTTCCTCTGCTACTCTTACTTGATTTTGAAAATCAATTTTAGCTCTTCCAGGAATTCTTGTTGGGCTTGTGTCCAATTCACTTCCTTTTGGGGCTTTACCAATAGCTATTTTGACTTCATTGTCTTTTGAATTTGTGTCTTGACCTTCTCTGTCACTGTAGTAACTTTTTATGTTCAGTTTCTTTTTTGTTTGCACATTTTTCTAGCCTATTTCTTTTTGTTGTTGTTGTTGTTGTTGTTAAATGCTGGGCTCTGTTCCTGGCATGAGGGTGGTGGTGGTAGTGATGTGTGTGTATTGGGAAGGAGGAGCACTGTTCCAAGCTTTATACCTTTTCATATTGCTATTTTAAGAGCTAGTTCTGGGAGTTTAGAAGTCTTCAGTGGTTTGAAAGTAATGTCAGTTGGGTAGAGGTATGGTCACTGCTCTGGGCTTTGCTCTGATTCTTACCATGGAAGGGTTCTTGATCCCTTTTGATTACAATTGATACTACTCCTCTGTACTCCTATTCCTTTGGGACCAAAAGTGATACTGCTTCTCAGCACCCTACTTCCTGTAGAACTATGTGATATTGTTGGGGCAGCTAGGTAGAGCAGTAAATAGAGCACAGGCCCTGAAGTCAGAAGGACCTGAGTTCAAATCCGGCCTCAGACACTTAACACAAAAACTAGCCGTGTGACCTTGGGCAAGTCACTTAATCCCAGTTGCCCTCCAAAAAAGCCAAAAAAAAAAAGTGATATTGTTCCTTGGGCCCTCTGTTGCTTTAAAATATCTATATCTATATCTATCTATCTATCTATCTATCTATCTATCTATCTATCTATATCTATATCTATCTATCTATCTATCTATACATATATATATATATACACACACACACACACATATTTGGAGGGCAGTTGGGATTAAGTAACTTGCCCAAGGTCACACAGCTAGGTTTTTGTTTGTGTGTGTTAAGTGTCTGAGGCCAGATCCGAACTCAGGTCCTTCTGCCTCCAGGGCCGGCGCTCTACTCACTGTGCCACCTAGCCGCCCCCTAAAATATATTTTCAACATATTTTTTCTAATTTATTTATTTTTAGCTTTTAGCATTCATTTCCACAAGATTTTGAATTATAAGTTTTCTCCCGACTTTCCCCTACCCCCCACCCCAAGATAGCCAGCCTACTGAATACTCCTTCTCCCAATCTGTTCTTTCTTATATCTTCCCCCAACTTTCTAGTAGGGCAAGATGGATTTCTATACCCCAGTGCCTGTATATCTTCTTTCCCATTTGCATGTAAAAGAAACATTTTTTAAAAACATTTGCTTTTACAACTTTGATTTGGAGATTCCTTCCCTTCTTCCCTCCTCACTCAGCAAGCATTTCAATATAGGTTGTCCATGTGTAGTTACATAAAACGTTCCCATAGTAGTTATATTGTGAAAGACTAACTATGTTTCCCTCCACCCTATCCTGCCTCCCAATTATTCTATTTTCTACTTTGACTCTGTCCCTTCTAACTACCCTCACCCCCAATCTGCCCTCCCTTCTATCATCCCCCCTCTTACCCCTTTTCCCCTACTTTCCTATAGGGTGAGATACCCGATTGAGTATGTGTGTTATTCCCTCCTTGAGCCAAATTCAGTGAGAGTAAGGTTGACCCATTCCTTTTCACTTTCCTCCTCTTCCACTCCATTGTAACAGTTTTCTCTTGCCTCTTTTATATGAGGTAATTTACCCTATTCTATCTCTCCCTTTCTCCTTTTCCCAATATATTCCTCTCTCACCTCTTAATTTTATTTTTTAGATATCGTCCTATCCTATTCAACTAATCCTGTGCCCTCTGTCTATGTATACATGTACAAACGTATACACACATTCACATTCATATTTATATACACATACATCCTCCCACTCATACATATATATGTATACGTATATACATATATATACATATATACATACATATATCATATATATATGTATATATTCCCTTCAACTATCTTCATACTGAGAAAACTCTCATGAGTTACAATCATCATTTTTCCATGTAGGAATGTAAATAGTTCAACTTTAATAAGTTTGTTATGATTTCTTTTTTCTGTTCAGCTCTGGTTTTTTCATCAAAAATGCTTGAAAGTCCTCTTATTTCATTGAATGACCATTTTTTCCCCTGAAGCATTATGCTCAGTTTTGCTGGGTAGGTGATTCTTGGTTTTAATCCTAGCTCCTTTGACCTCTGGAATATCATATTCCAAGCCCCTCAGTCCCTTAATTTAGAAGCTGCTAGATATTGTGTTATCCTGATTGTGTTTCCACAGTACTCAAATTTTTTTTTCCTGGCTCCTTGCAGTATTTTCTCCTTGACCTGGGAACTCTGGAATTTGGCTACACTATTTCTAGGAGTTTTCTTTTTGGGATCTGTTTCAAGAGGTGATCAGTGAATTCTGTCAATTTCTATTTTGCCCCCTTGTTCTAGAATATCAGGGCAGTTTTCCTTGAGAATTTCTTGAAGGATGATTTCTATGTTCTTTTCTTGATCATGGCCTTCAGGTAGTCCAATAATTTTTAAATTAACTTTTAAATGACCAGGTCAGTGGTTTTTCCAATGAAATATTTCACATTGCCTTCTATTTTTTCATTTCAAAGTCATTAGCTTCCATTTGCTCCAATCTAATTTTGAAGGAATTATTCTCATCAGTGAATTTTTGAAATTCCTTTTCCATCTGGCAAATTTGGCTTTTTAAGGCATTCTTCTCTTCATTGTCTTTTTGGGCCTCTTTTGCCATTTGAGTTAGTCTGTTTTTTAAGGCGTTATTTTCTTCAATCAGGCCTATTGACTCGCTTTTTGTGATTTTCTTACATCATTCTCATTTCTCTTCCCAATTTTTACTCCACTTGTCTTACTTTATTTTCAAAATCCTTCCTGAGCCCCTCCATGGCCTCTAACCAACTCATATTTTTCTTGGAAGCTTTTGATGTAGGAGTTTTGATTTCATTATCTTCTTCTGGTTCCATGTTGTGATCCTTTTTGATGTTCTCCCCCCCGCCCCCCACAAAAGAATTCAGTGGTCTGATTATGCTTCCTCTGCTTGCTCATCTTGCCAACCAATTACTTGACTTTTGAGCTCTTTGTCATGGTAGAACTCTACTTCCAGAGTGGAGAGAGCTGTGTCCCAAGTTGCTGGAGTTTTCACAGCTGTGTCAGAGCTGCTGTCAGAGATATGAGGAGAGAGCCCCCTCTGCAGCCACCACAAGCTCTGGCATATTGTCCACACACCCCAGGACTACCACCCAAGACTGTGACCCAGATCCAAGCAGATCAAAGTATGAGCAATTACTCTCTGAATGGTCACTTGGTCCCCCTATGATCTGCAGGCCAGGAGCTCTGGAGGCAGCCAGGTGGCAGCAGCTACCACCATGCATCTATCACCTCTTGCCCTGGGGGCAGGGCCGGACCACACTCTCTCTCACTTAGCTCCAACAGAGTTCCCTACTGACCTTTTATTTTCTCTTTGGAGTTTGAGTTGAGAAGTCTGGAAATCACTACAGCCGCCAGTGATTCTCTCTCCTAAAGTCTGCTCTGGCTGGTCTGGGATGCTGGTTGGGCCATCCTGCATCTGGGACCATGCGGTTCATGCAGGGCTGGGCTTGGCTCCCAGCTTGGTGAGATAGACCCTTCCTATTAGCCTGCCAGGCTGCCTTCAATGGCAAATTTGTTTCTTTCTGTCAATGTGGGTTCTATAGCTCTAAAATTTGCTTAGAGCCATTTTTTTATTGGTATTGGAGATGTTTGGATCAGGAGCTCAGACAGGTTCCTGCTGTACTCTGCCATCTTGGCCCCACTCCTTCCCTCTGCTCCTTTTGAACAGGAAATAATACTGTTCTTCAAAGCCTCCAGTCCTGTGTAAGTGCAGGTGATACTGCTCCTTGGGTCCTCCTTCTTGATTGAAAGTGCTCCCCTCTTCCCTTAAACTGTGAGCCAGGAATAGGTATAAGTAACAGAATTGCTAGTGTTTGGTCCCATGTCCAGTGCTAGCACAATGCTGGTCCAGACTGTTACCTCTTTCTGACCACTTGCCAGGTCCCTTTACTGTCTCTAGCTTTAGAGCTTCTGAAGTTACTACTGCTTCTGTCACTGCTGTTGCTTCTGTCACCACCACCTAGTCAAACTATTGTTATTTCATTTATGTGGGCTTGAACCAACCTTCACCCCTGTGTCACAGATCTCTCCTTCCAACCTTCTAATTTGTCTTGGGTTTGAAAAATGTCTCATTCTGACCTTTTGTTGACTCCGCCACTCCAGATTTTGATTTGAGGAATTATTTTATTATTATTATTATTATTTTTATTTAAACAAGTGCTTTATTAACTTCTGTTTTACATCATTCATTTTCGCCAGATTTTGAGTTACAATCATTTTCCTCCCCTGTTTTTCCCCTACCCAACCTCCCAGAATAGCAGTCCCACAAGATATCGCTTCCTCCAATCTGCTCTCTCCCATATCATCTCCCATACCCCCTTCGACTTTTCCATTAGAGGAAGGTGAATCTATGTGACCCAATGCCTGCACATCTTATCTCCCAATTACAAGCAAAAGAGTATTAATAATAGTATTTATATATATTTGAAACATTTAATCTTAAGACCTTGAATTTCAGATCCATTTCCTTCCTTCCTTGTCACCCATTCCCTCTGGGGAGATAAGTAATTCAGTATATGTTCTACATGTCTAGCTATGCAAAACATTACCATAGTAGATATATTGTACAAGGCTGCTTACAATTCCCTCCCACTCATCCCCCCCCCCCCCCGCAATCTGGTCCATTCCCTACTTGATCCTGTCCCTCTTCTATAGTGGGTACTTCCAACCTCCCCTCCCCCCAAGAATGCCCTCCTATCCATCATCCCTTCTCTCATCCCCCCTTCCCCCTATTCTGCTGTAGGTTGAGATATCCCATTTAGCATGTCTGTCATTCTCTCCCTGAACCAAATTCAATGAGAATGGGGTTTTGCCTTTTTGCCTTCCTATTCTTCCCCTCCCTTGCAACCACTTCCCCTTGCTTCTTCTACATAAGATAGTTTACCTTACCCTGTCTCTCCCCATCTCCTCTTGCCACTTTCCTCTCTCACCTCATAATTTCACCCCTTGAGTATCCTCCCTTCCCAACAAATGCAACCTATGCCCTCTATCCATATATAACTGTAACCATATACACACACATTCACATATGTATTCACATGACCATACGCCCTTCTTCCATTATTTTCATAGTGAGAAAGGTATCATCAGTCACAGTTATTGTTTTTCCATATAGGAATGTAAATAGTTCAACTTTCATAAGTTCCTTTTGATTTCTTTTCCCTGATTACGTTCTCAGGCATCTCTTGCTTCTTTAAAAGAGAATTGTCTGAATGTCAAATTTTCTATTCAACTCTGTTTTTTTCCTCAAGAATGCTTGAAAGTCCTCTATTCCACTGAATGACCATATTTTCCCCTGAAACAAAAATACTCAGTTTTGCTGGGTAGGTGACCCTTGGGTTCATTCCCAGCTCTTTTGCCCTCTGGAATATCATATTCCATGCCCTTCAATCCCTCAGTGTAGAAGCTGCCATGTCCTGGGCTATTCTGATTGTGTTTCCACAATATTGAAATTGTTTCTTCCTGGCTGCTTGTAGTATTTTCTCCTTGATCTGGGGATTCTGGAACCTAGCTATAATATTCCTGGGAGTTTTCTTTTTGGGATCTTTTTCAGGAGGCGATCTGTGTATTCTTTCAACCTCTATTTTGCCCTCTGGATCTAAAACATCAGGGCAATTTTCCTTGAGAATTTCTTGAAGGGTGATTTCTAGGTTCTTTCTTTGATCATGGCTTTCAGGTAGTCCAATAATTTTTAAATTGTCTCTCCTGGATCTATTTTCCAGGTCAGTGGTTTTTCCCATGAGATATTTCACATTGCCTTCTAATGTTTCATTTGTTTGGATCTGCTTAACAGCATCTTGATTCCTCATAAAGTCATTAGCTTCCATTTGCTCCAGTCTAACTCTGAAGGAATGAATCTCCTCAGTGAACTTTTGAGATTCTTTTTCCATCTGGCAAATTCGACTTTTTAAGGCATTCTTCTCCTCATTGCCCTTTTGGGCCTCCTTTGCCATTTGAGTTAGTCTATTTTTTAAGGTGTTGTTTTCCTCAGTCAGGCTGTTGACCCTCATTTCATACTTTTCCTGCATCCTTCTCATTTCCCTTTCCAATTTTTCTTCCACTTCTCTTATTTGATTTTTTTTTTTTTTGCTTTTTGGAGGGCAATTCGGGTTAAGTAACTTGCCCAAAGTCACACGGCTAGGTTTTTATTTGTGTGTGCGTTAAGTGTCTGAGGCCAGATCCGAACTCAGGTCCTTCTGACTCCAGGGCCGACACTCTACGCACTGCGCCACCTAGCCGCCCCTTATTTGATTTTTAAAGTCCTTCTTAAGGTCCTCTATGGCCTGCAACCCGCCCATGTTTTCCCTGGGGCTTTTGGAGCAGGACTTCTGACCTCACAGTCCTCTTCCCCTATGCTTCGACCCTCTTTGTCCCCATAGTAGGCGTCTAGGGTTGCATTTTTCTGTTTAATTTGTTTCCTTTGCCTTGGCATGTTGCCACCTAATTACTTGACTTTTGGGCTTGTTGCCACAGTATGTCTTTGCCGCCAGATAGGGGAATTTTCGTCCTGAACGTGTGGGTAACTTCCATTTCTAGCAAGCTGGAAACCCACCCATGACCTCCACCCCCGATCACAATCCAGATCCAGGGAAGTTAAAGCAAAAGTGATTACCCCCCAAGACTGATAGCTGGATCTCCGTACAGTTCGCAGGCCAGGAGCTGGAGCTGCCTCTGAAAACTACAAAATGGAGTGTATCCTCAGCGGCTTCTAGCCCCCAGGGGAGGAAGCTGACGCATTCCCCAAATACTAGTCCCAAAGTCCATAGGGCACTAACCTCTCACTTTGTCCTAGGCATGTCTATGTTGATAATTCTGGAATCCCCACAGCTGCTGGGGTTCTGGGGTCCCTCCAGCCGGCTGCTGGCCCTGCCGCCCTGGGGCTAAAACCGCAACTCAGGCGGACCTGTGCTCGGCTCCCCATGCTCTGCGCACTGCGCTGCTGGCTCCCAGACCACTGCGCTGGTTCTTCCTGCAGGGCTGCTGGGCTGTCCTCAGCAGGAGGTTAGCTTCTCTGTGTCATTCTGTGGGTTCTGGGGCTCCAGAAGTTGTTCAGAGTCCCCTTTTACATCGTTTGGAGGTAATCTGGGGGCAGAGTGGCTTGGACACGCTGTTTCTACTCGGACATCTTGGCTCCGCCCCCCCGAGGAATTATTTTAAAATTGTTTGGAGGGGGATGTTAGGAGAAGTCAGTTAAGTGCTTCTTCTACTCCACCATCTTAGCTCCACTGATCACTTAATATACAGAAGAATTGTTTTCAGTAGGATCTTTTCAAATGCACTTAAGGTTTTTTGTTATTCTTTGTTTTTTTTTTTGTTTAGTTTAGTGAAACAAAGAGATTTTCAAGCTGAAGCATGAGGAATGGCTATTAATTGAGGTATGGCAGATCAGAAATAAAGATTAAGCATCCCAGAAATTAAAATCTGTGATTGTAGGAATTTTTTTCACTCATATTTTTTTGGTCCAGATCTGATATCATTTGTTTGGGGAGTGCCCATTTTGGAAACTCCCTCCACTAATGCATGTGGGTAACTTGTAGGCTTACAGCAGCACACTTCAAAATATAGTTATGGGGGCAGCTATGTGGCGCAATGAATAGAGCACCAGCCCTGGAGTCAGGAGGACCTGAGTTTAAATCTGACCTCAGACACTTAACACTTAATTAGTCATATGACTTTGGGCAAGTCACTTAACCCCAATTGCCCTCTAAAAAAAAAGAAAAAAGAAAAACAAACAAACAAAAAAACCCAAAAAATAAAATGTAGCCATGTCATGACCCCAAGCAGTGCCTGATGGCCACTTGGATGATGGCAAGATAGATTGTCTCAACCTCCCAGTAATAGCCAGTTGGGTGGCTAGTCTTCCCTGCATTCACACCTACTCATCCCCAGACATTCCCCAATTCCATGCCCTACTCTCTGCTCCTTTTGAGCCTTCCTGATTTTTAGCCAAGTATTGAACCCTCAGGTCAGCTGCAACCTAACCCACTACTGGATACCCACAGCAGTAGTTGTGTATGTGCCATTGTGAAATCATCCCCACCTACATACTCACCTCTTATACTCCAAATTACCCAATGCCTGCATCAGACACCTTTCAGAGTATGAGTTGTGTGCTCCATGACAGTGACTTGTCACTGGGGACCCTCTTATCCCCTTTTCACTTTGGGTGTATCAGGGTACTTCGTTTGGCATGAGCAAGCATAGATGAATTATAATCAGCACTTTTCTCCACAAAGATATGCCTCTTCATCTCAAACTGTTTAAATCTCTATTTGTGTATATATAATTTACAAATAAGAAAATATATCCATATTGGGGGTACATACTCAAAAGTTTTTATGTACAGGTTTGTGTGCTCAAAAGAATTTGGAGATCCCTCAGAGAGTCATGTGCTGGACACTGAGGTCTTAAACAGTGTGCTCTCAGGTCACATAGTGACTTCAGAGTACAGGAGTATGTACATTCTCCTCTCCCTTCCCAGACATTTTGGGGCATACTTCTTTCTCTAACACTTTGGTCCCTAGGGAGAGTTAGAGACTTAATATAGTGTCTCCATAGAATTGATATCACCCAAGTTCACATCCAAAGATGTCATTACTGCGTGGGCCCTTATCTTGGTTACTCCTGACCTGGCTCCTGAACTTTACAACTCAGTCCTTAGGTTACAAAACTGGACTTGATAGCCAAAAGCCGTAGCATGGGCTTCATCCCTGGACTTCTTGATGGCCTATTTTCCCAATTTTTAGTACTCACAAGGTCATAGCCTCCAGTCTCTATTTAAAACAAAAGAGAAATGCAAAGGCAGAGAACCAAGGCCTCTTCCCTTACAGTATTATCTTTCTTCTTACATTGTAATTCTGCCATGCTAGATGTAGTCAGATCGAGAGATGGAATAGGTTTGGGATAGCTAATGCCTTTTAAATGTCCCCTGTGTTCAGTTTTGGCCATGTTGCCAATCAGAACTGTTCCTCTTCACCATGTGATTAGCTGATTGGAATCAGTTACAGAATATCTACACAAAATCCACGTGGGAATTACAACGACTGAGTACTCAATACATTCTCATAAGACCTAGGCTCAGACTCGCCTTATACTTAGCATTTATAATTTGCATTATTCTGATTCAGGGTGAGAAGGGTCCAGTTTCTTTTTTTTCTTTTTTGACTTTTTGGAGGGCATTTGGGGTTAAGTGACTTGCCCAAAATCACATAGCTAATAAGTATGTCAAGTGTCTGAGGTCGCATTTGAACTCAGGTCCTTCTGACTCCAGGCCAGTGCTCTATTCCCTGCACCACCTAGCTGCCCTGAAGGATCCAGTCCCTTGAGTTTTAGGAACTTAAATACTGAACAAAGAGAAGTTCATATTCCTGTGACTCCTGGAACATCTATAGTTATTGCATCTGACTCCTGGAGCACATGTATAACTTTGTGGTGAGGAATGGAGTGGCCCTAACAAAATTTTCTATAAATTTTGTCTAAGTGTCTAAGAGACTAAGTTTGACAAAGTTCTACAAGTAGCCGATGTAGTCTATAAGCCAAGGGGACAGAATGCTAGTCTTGTATCAATCAGTCTTTTTAGTCATTCACATATAATGACCAATTTCCAGTAAGTTAGGCATATATGTGTATGTATATATAGATATAGATACTTGATTGAATTAATATTTGTTTTTTTCTCAAAGCTATGTTGTATTATTATAAGTAGAAATGAGGGATGGATATTTTATGTTGATACTAACATAAAACTTAGCTAAATTTAGCTAATTAAAGTAACCTGTATTGCCTTTTAAATTTATTTTTAATTCTTTTCCAACAAACCTTTCCAGAGAGAATAGGAAACTCATTCCTCTCTGCTGGATTGAATATTTATCTAACCAAATATTACCTCTCACTAACATAGACTTCCTTCTACCTTCTTTGGCATTTTCTTTGTAATTCTTTTATGGAAAAAAATGGCAGCATTCTCATTTTACACTAAAAAGGTGAATATCCTAAAGTCCTTTCATTAGAAACAATTGTCACTATACCTTATGTAAAATACAGCCATACATTATTTCTCATATTTAGATTTAGACCACTGAGTCCTACCTCTTCATTTTAAAAATGAGGAAACTGAGGCATAGAGAAGATTTGCCCAAAGTCTTGCAAGTAGTAAGTGACTGAGATAGCATTTCAGCCCAGATCTTTCTGACTCTCAGTGCAGCATCCTATACACTATGCCATGCTACCTTTCATTGAGAAAATCAGGTTTGTAGAAACCAGGCTAAATTCATTCTGGGCATGTTGCAATGATGTGGGATAGTGTTAAAAGTATAAACAGATTTTTTTTGCCTGTCTTCTCTCATTAATGATCACATTCTGACTGTAACCAGTGCATTGTAAGCCAATCCATCATGAAAAATAAATAATTCACCTTGTTAACATTCCCTAAATCTTGCATTAATAAAACCAAAGTAGCCCTCTGAACACGTGAGAGATGTCTTTTTACATACCACAGTGATGGATGACACATCTAGAGATCCTGGAAATGAAGTAGTTCAGGTCATTTAAAGTGTCCCACACTTGTTATTGATTTAATTTATTTTAAAAGGTGAGGATAGAGATAAGAATGTTATGCTCTACCACCCTCAAAAATAAGATTAGTCTTAAAGGTAACTAAATGAATACAATTTTCTTGAGTGCATCATTTTGTGATTCTACCACATTATGTTAGCTTATTCAAGTAGGTGTTTTCTAATGTACTTAAATGGCTATCAAAAAATAAAAATAGTAAACCTGAATCACTCCAATTTGTCACAAATAATACAACTCTTTGAATTGAATGCATACAGCAGATGGTAATATTTTTCAAGGACGGTTGATGAAGTTTGGCTGTTCAAGATGTAAATTCTGGTGACATTAAATTCTATTCATTTTGGTTCAAATTGTGTATTTTCTCTTTCTCTCTCTCTCTCTCTCTCTCTCTCTCTGGAGGGGGGGCAGCAAGAGAATGGGGGTTAAGTGACTTGCCCAAGGTCACATAGCTAGTAAGCGTGTCAGGTGTCTGAGACTGTAGTTGAACTCAGGTCCTTCTAACTCCAGGGCTGGTGCTCTATTCACTGCACCACCTAACTGCCCTCAATTTGTGTATTCTCTCTGTCTTCTCTAAAAGTTATATAAACTCCATATTGTATTATATATTTCCATTGACTTTCACCATAATTTTAGAGGTATGTGCCTACCCTAAATATCAATGCTACAGTATATGATAACAATCATACTTAAGCATTCTACTATTCATTTATTCATTCAGACATTCATTAACTATTTACTTTATTCAAGGCTGTTCTAGGTACTTTCATTTCATGAATCATTTTGCCTTTGTCATTGTGCACCTCACATAATGCCTTGCACATAGTAGACTGCTAATATAAATTCCAATGAGGGATTGTGTGGAGAAATTAAATGTTTAATTGCACAATGACAAAGGCAGAATGCTTTAATGACTGAACAAATTGATAACTAAGAGGTTCAAACTGATTTGTTTGACAAAAATATTTCTAGGCTTGACTGAATTTATACTATTCTCCCATGATCATTGCATGGAGTGTCTGTTCAAATTGGAGGCATCAGATATGCAAATTCAGTAACTTGAACAAATACATATCAATTTTTCTGTGTTAAGTTTAGCTTTGTCTAATAGTATTGCTAGTTTGTAAGTCTTAGGGGATTTCTTGGATTACCTCAAGATAATTATGTGGTTGATATGTATAGGAGCAGTTTAAGTTGAATTTGCAGGCAGTAATACTTGTGAATCTGAAAATGGTGAATGGATAGAAATTTTTGTGAACTATAATCTTTTAAGAATATTTCCTGTGATACTTGAAATGACCTATGGTTTCTTTCTTTTCTTTTTTTTAATGGCTTATGGTTATCTAATTCTTACTTTAGTCCCTAATTCTAACTATATTCTGCTTGTACAGGCTGTCATTTTGGAAAACGAGGAGCTTCCGAAATTATTTCTTGATTTTCTAAATGTACGGCATTTACCCTCTCTACCAAAGACAGAAAGTTGTGGGTAAGATTTGTCTTGAACATACTCAATGTGTTTTTAAAGTATGTTTCCAATCATGGGATTTGGCAAAACAGTATAACTAAGAAAATAATTTGAAACTATAGAATTTTCCAAATTAGACACTTAGGTTCATTTTAGAGATTGATGTAGAGATGTATGTAGGTAAGTTTGATTTCCCCAGCAGTTCATTTTAGTGTTTCCCTTTTCCTGCTGGGAGGGCATTAACAATTATCTGCCTAGAAACAGAAGAGGGAAGGATTTCCTTTTCCACCCGTGTTATCACCCTATCTTCTTTTACCCCTAGTTTTTTTTCCAGTATTCAGTTTTATTTCCAGTTTCATCTAAATAATGCGTTGACCCTTACCTAAAGTGGGCTCACCTCCCACTGCATGGTGGTGATAAGACTGGTTTTGTACAGTTTTCATGAGTAGAGCAAAAACTCGTGGATGTCACAATAAGGATCAACTGCATTCGTAACTTAAGCTGAGTTTCCTCATCAGCAAAGTGAGAGAGGTAGACTAAATGATCTCTAATGTCTCAGCACTAAATCATATGAAATTTATGATCATACCTACTCTCTCACCTATGTTCATTTGGGGTTAGATTGTAGCCCATTACCCATTCAGGATGTAGAAGAAAAAAATTGTTCTTTTGCCCCCTACATGTAATTAAAGACCTGTTAAGAGAGAGAGCCCTTAAGTCATGCTTATATTTGAGGAAGAATTTGACCTGTTTCAAGGTAATTCATTCTTCTACAAAGAAGAAGATGTTAACATGTTAGTTAATTGAGCTAATGTCTTTACTTGAAAGGGCAGCTAGATGACTCAGTGGATAGCACTGGGCCTAGAGTCAAGAAGACCTGAGTTCAAATGTACCCTCAGACACTGACTAGCTGTGTGACTGTGGACAAGTCACATAACCTCTATTTGCCTTAATCCACTAGAGAAGATGACAAAGCACTCCAGGATCTTTGCCAAGAAAACTCCCTGGACAGTGTGGTCCATAGGGTCACAAAGAGTCAAACACAACTGAAAAATAAAATTTACTTAAGCTTAATTATTATGATCCCTTAACTGCTTCTTTTCCACTCTGAAAATATTTAAAGAGAGAAGGATTGAGATCCTAAACCTTAGATGACAGGTGACTGAATGGTTGATATCATGAGTAATTCCAGTGAGAATTTGAAACAGCCCAGATACTTCATAGCTTTGTGACCCTGGTCAGATTACTTAACCTCTCTGGTCCTCAGTTTCCTCATCTCTAAAATGAGGGAGTGTGACTTCATAACTTTTAAGATTCCTCTGGAGTCTTAAGTCTATGGCCCTATGACTCTCATTGACTATCTTGATATAACCACTCTTCAACAAATGACCTCCTGCCCAGATTGCTATATTCCCTAGGGTGACCCAGCTATACCTGTCAGTCATCATCAGGCCTAAACCATCATTTATAAAGAAAACCAATTGTCAAAGTCTCTGTAAATCCAAGCAGGGCAGACAGATTTGTTTTGATTAACCTATGCCCATTGGATAACTCATTGTAACAGGAATGTTATTAAATCAGAATGATCTACCAGAACCTCTCCAGTAATCAACAGAGGGAACACTAAACAAATTACAGAGGCTTTCACAACTTTATGCCTTTGTCCGTATGCCTCAGAACCAGTACCTAGATAGTTTTTTTTTGAGTCATGTATGTTTTAGTGTACATCACCAATACATTTGTGTACAAGAGTTTACTGGGAAGTTGAAGTCTGTGTGTTAATATATTTTCATGGAGTTGATAGATAGATCGTTGTATCTCCAAAAATTTACAGAGAGAATGTTTTGAAACCATTCATTCTTGACCCAAAGCCATAATTCGTAACAAAACTAGAGTATTTCCAAGTAATTCTGTTAGGCAAAAATTAAATTCAAGAAAACTCCATTATTGAAAGCATTTACTTATTTGATAAATTCTTTATTCTGTTTAAGGGGTCTCTTACTTCAGTGCTCTACAAATGCATGCTGTTATTCTTTAATTTATGGACAATGATCTATTCTCTCCATGCTTTTTATTTTTATAGCTCTTTTGAGGAAACAGAATCTGAAGAGTCTAGGTGAGAGCTAATCAAGTATTATGTAATTTCATAAAAGGACTGTTATTTACTTAAATATTTTAAATGTTGATGATTTACTTTAGTATCCTGATACTTGGTGGTTTTAGCATACTATTGGTCCCTGTAATAAAGACACTGAAATAATTAGTTATATATGAAAGAGTATTAATTCCTACATCATTACATACAGCTGACAAAAATACTGATTTGCCAGTTAATTATACTGCAATAGAGACAGTTTTGTGGTGTTTTGTTTTGCTTGTAAACTTTTAAATACTTGTTTATAATAAAGATTATGTGTTTGTTTCAAACTGCATAGGTATGGCAATGTTAATTTGACCTTCCTAAAATTAAACTTGTTATGTGGTTGGAGATATGTCTGTCTGTGTTATATATAATATGTATGTATGTGTATATATAAAAAATACCCTTCCTGACATCATTGCATAGCAGTTTGATCACCTCAAAGCTAGTTTGTAGTATTTTCTGTTTACTCTCCCTTGATGCTGACATTCTTGTTCTTGACCTTTCCAGCAAACTGTCCCACCAGCCAGTGCTGCTGTTCCTAAGGGATCCATATGTCTTGCCTACAGCCAACGGTAATCAAACCTGTCATGTGTTAACAGCTCTTTACTGATCTGACCATGCACCACATAAACCATGTTTTTAATACAGGACTTACAGAATGACATTGGTCCAGAGCCTAATAATCTGACAATAAAGTAGTGCTTTTTGTATAACAGACATTTAGAATACAAATTGGGGCAGATCTTTCATGAGAAATAATCATTTTTTCTCTAATAACAATATTATGAAATGCAACAATTAACTGAAAGTAATTATATTATTTTATTGTTTTAACTGTGGTTGACTGGTTAATTTCATTTTAAAGTTTGAAATAGAAAGATATAGTTATTTTTAAATGTGTGGCTCCTAAAACTTAATCTCTATATTGCAAATGCACCGTGACTTCCATTTAGATAATATTTTCATATCATTGGTAGCCTTTAGGGTTATTTTTTTTTAGAGAATTCATTTTTAAATAAAATTCATTAGATTAATCACAAGCCACCACCAATTTCAAGAGGATTTGTCGGAAGAAAGAATTGCCCTCCTTCATTCATCTGTGTCAGGAATTGTTTAAATTCTCAAATTGTCCACTTAAAATGCTTTAATAATAATACAACACTTTATAGTTTACAAAGCTCTTTCATATTCATTATCTTGTCGCAACAACCCTGTGAATTATACACATATAATTATTCCTATCTTTTCTTATGAAGAATTAGAGGTTCTGAGAAATTGCTTGGCTTGGCCCCAGTTACACATGCCAGTCAAGTGACAGAGCAAGAACTAGAATCCAAGTTTCCTGTGTACTAATCTGGTGTCCGGGGAATTATAAAAATGTCCTTTGCATAGTTAGGTGGCACAGTGTATAGAGCACTACACTTGGAATTAGGAAGACTTGAGTTTGGATGCAACCTCAGATGCATACTAGCTCTGTGACCCTGTGCAAGTCAGTCAGTTAATCTCTCTTAGTCTCCCTTTCTTCATCTATAAAACGGGGGTAATAATAACACCTATTTCAGAGTTGTTATGAGAATCAAATGAAGTAACATGCACAGCATTTTTGCAAACCTTTAAGACATTGTATGTATGTATGTATGTATGCATGTATATACATAATACATTTTATATGTATATGTGTGTATATATGTCTGTGCAGGTGCATATATGTGTATATATGTGTGTATACGTACACACACATACACACACAAGCTAGTATTATTTGATATAATCTATATCTGGCAGGTGGCCAGGTAGAAAGAATTGTTGCTACCATACCTTTAACAGTATCTCTACACTTCTTCCAACTATGTTTAGGTCCAAATGTTAGCAATGTTCAGACTAAGAGCCCTATAGTACTGTGGAGAAGAAAAAGATCACTTCATACTGGAGTAGTACAGTTTTTTGAGTGAGGTTAGACTTGTATTGGACTTGAAGGAAGTGTAGGACTCAGATTGGCAGAGAGGCATCATGAAGACATTCCCAAAAGAGCAAATAAGTGGAACAAAGGTAAAAAAAGGCAGGAATGAGTATACCGTATTATTAAGTCTGTAAGCAAGTGCTTGCCTTCTTCATATTGAAGAATGGTGGGAAATGAAGTGAAATCAGTAATGTTGGACTAGATGAGGGAGGGCCTAAAAAACAGAAAATTTAGCTATCACAAATTTATTCATACTTTTATTCAATAATACTATCATTTGAATTCTTGGTCTTAAAGATTGTTACTGATGGATATTTCAACATGTCCAGCTTCATTAACCTTACAGAAGTATAAGCAGGAGAAAAAGACTACTCAGATCTTCAGCACTCAAAGTAAAACTTTTCTCTGTCATAGTTTAATGTTCAGCTATACCTTAAAATTGTTTTTACAATCTTACCAGAGGAAAATGAATGAAGAAATAGCTCTTGACCTTCTGAACCCTTAAATATCAATGAACACACAATATTAATAACAATGCCTAGAATTTACGTGGTGCTTTCAAATTTGCAAAGCACTTTACATATATTATCTTGTTTTAGCTTCACAACAGCCCTGGAAGGTAGGTGCTATTATTATCCTCTTTTTACAGTTGAGGAAACTGAAGCTGGCAGGTTAAGTGACTTGACCAGGGTCATGCGGCTAGTACATGCCTGAAGCAAGTTTTGAACTCCGATCCATTTAACTCCAAATCCACTATCTAAATCCAAAAATATATTTCAACAACTATACATTATTGTGTTATGGTAGGGAGAATATTCTCTCTGGATTAAAAAGCATTCAAGTCATATCTTTTTTGTATATGCTTGGATTTTTTTTCTAGGTATTTTAGAACCTTTGAAACTTTAATTTAGGTCAAGCATTTCTTATTTTAGAATAGAATCTCTTCTTTTTCCAAGTGTAATAATGACGCTGGAATACTTATGTATAAAAAGTGGTTTTTAGAACTTATTTTTTTTTCTTTTTTTTTTAAAGCAATTGGGGTTAAGTAACTTGCTCAAGGTTACATGGCTAGTCATTTGATTTATGCGTGGGTGTTCATTTTCTGAGGCCGGATCTGATCTCGGGTCATCCAAACTCCGAGGCCGGCGCTCTTACTCACTGCACCACCTAGCCGCCCCTTTAGGGCAATTGGGGTTAAGTAACTTGCCCAAGGTTACACGGCTAGGTTTTTGTTTGTGCGGATTAGGTGTCGGAGGCCGGCTCCGAACTCAGGTCCTTCTGATTCCAGGGCCAGCGCTCTATTCTCTGCGCCACCTAGCCGCCCCGGTTTTTAGAACTTATTTATAGAGGTTAATACTTAAATATTAAAGCAGTCCTAAAAGCAATTTTTCACTAATTGTTAAAGGAAAAAAGAATTTTGAAGATTGGGTATATTTAAAAAAATTATTGAACTGTACAAAACCTTGATAACTAGAGTATGTCTATAAACATATTCTAATGATATACATATTCTGTAAACTTTATAATTTTATAAATTATATAAATATATAATTTGTATAAATTGTATAAATCTGCTTAACAGGGAGAATGTAGAGGACTACTGTCTTCGAACAATTCACAAACTTAATGATACTGTCCCAGCTCCCTGCCTAGTGACAGGCCTGGGGTCAGGATTTGTCAGGGGCTGTGGCTGAACAAGTTTCATGGTAGTAAATGATCCCCTCCCTACTTGGGTGTCAAATGGCTAGAGATCTGTAACTGACATATTCACATGGAATAAATGAGTCTAGCCCATTAGCTCAGATTGTTACTGATTTAAATATATATGTATATGCCTCTCTTAACACATACACACACACACACACACACACACACTCACACACTCACACACACTCGCACCCCATAGTGAAAACAATAGGCATAGAACTAAGTTTCACTCAATTTTGTTGTCCTAGCCTCCCTGCATGAAAGAATTCTGATGAGAATCAGAACTCGGTGACTAACAAATACCGCTAATGCTACTTCTAATTTGCTTTTTTCAGCTGGAAATCAAGCCTCTTAAAGTTAGAATTTTTTTCTTAATACCTTTATGTCTGCTGAATAGGTTGACCAGATCAGAACTGAAAAAATCTGCAGTTCAGGGTTGTGATTTGATCCAGTTATCCTGTGTAGGTGGAAAGCAAAAAATAATTTTAAACTTCCCATCAGGAATTGATTTCCAAATATTATCATGCTTCTTCAGGTAGCATGGATTTATTTACTATGAATGACATAATTTTTCTGAGAGCAACAGAGTACAAGATTGAGAGGTCAGAAAGACCTGGTTCCACATCTAACTTTTGTGACCATAGGCAGGTCACATCACCTTCCTAAGGCCAGTTTCCTTATATGTGAAATGGGGATTATAATACCTGTATCACCTCCATTACAATCTCCTATGTAGTACCATATGTATGAATGGATTTAAAATGAAAACTTGAGGGCTAAATAAGCTTAGTTTTCTTGTTCACATAATCCATTCATATTCTACCTGCTCTGGGAAACAACATGTAGGAAAAGGCTCTAGCAGTGAGTTTCCTTTGCATCTGCTCTGGAAATGTGGCTGATTTTTCAAGTATGACAGGTTGACTTTTTTAGGAAATTTGCCCTTTTAAGTTAGGAAGACAGGATAGCATCTTATTGCTCTAAAGAAGCCTATTTGATAGCACCAGCATCCTCAAAATGACTTGGACTAAATGCTGCTGTAAACCACAATGGAAAACCTGCACTGAAGTATTCCCAGTAGAAATCTTGGAATTCTTTCAAGTATATTGAGATTTTGTTAGAAATTGAATTGCCAGTGTAATCCATCTTCCTTGTGAGAAAAGATTCAGATAAAGAGCTGGAGCCCAGCAGCATTAAGTATTAGAACATCCCTTAAATCAATAAGCTACAAATCTGGTGGCGCATTCATGTAGTGCCTAGTGCTGTACTAAAAGTGGCTCTAGTGCTGAAACAGCATTAATAATAGCTCATCCTGAACATGGATAAACAGGAGACGGATGCCATTTCTTAAATTATAGTGAGTCTTACCTTGTTTAGTTTTTTTTCCAAAAAATGTTGTATTGATGCACATGAGAAATAAGTTTTTTTCTTTTGTTTTTCAGATGATTTTCCAAATGTAGTTATTGAAGGAGTTCTCCATGGGATATTTTACCCTCATCTACAGCCCAGGTAGAAATCCTGTGTGGCTAAAGAAGCTGGAGCAAGTTTCAAAGTCTTAGTCAAGGAAATCGATATCTCCCAAATTACCTAAAGTCTGTGACATAATAGCTATAGTCATTGCTAAAATTCATAGTCCCAGCTACATTCAGGGAAGTGTATGTTTCCTTTAAAATTATGCTTTTTAAAAATAGAAATTGAACTTGGGGTTTGGTCAAGCAAAGGTAAAATTTTTAAGAAATAGGATATAGCAGCCTGCCTAGAAGCACATAAAAAGGAGGCCTATCGAGAATGTTCTTATGAGTGTTGCCTCCTTGAAAGCTCTTGTGCAGTATGAATGAATTCTTGTCTGCATCAGCAACACATTTAACAATCAGTTAAATGAGGGCCACATACTGAAGGCCACAAACTGAGACTGACAGAATAACTTTGCAAACTTTGTTTAGTTTGGGTTTTACAATACACTAATCTTGTTACCTTGGGATTTTCCCAGCTCACTAAAGGTGTATACTGAAGAGCCGGCACCAAAAAAGGTTATCACAGAAACATTGGGACAAATAAATGTGAGAAATTGGTTAAACTGGAATTTGAGAGTAACTTGAAAATATCAGCATATTTGTATTGGCTCTCCCCATCTCCCCTCCCTGCCCCCCAATCCTCAACATATCCAATTCATATTTGATTGGTGAAAGGAAAGGCATATATGTTTGCCACCTGTACTTGGGCATTTCAGTTGAAAACTAAATAGCAAATCCGTTTTAAGATGGTTGGTATTAGTAAGCTCCTGGGTGGCAATGTATGCAGAAACAAATTTAGAATTCTAACTAATGAACTCCACTACTTCTAATAATAGTCTAATTGCATAAACACAAGACCTTTCTGCATTTTTAAGATAAATTATACAAAAGGCATTTTACACTGCTTCATGGTGAAGACAAGTAGTATTGCCAAGTAATAAAATAGCATTCACTTAGAATAACAGGCTTTTCCAATGTTGGAGATATACTAAAATAGTTTGTATATTACTGAATACTGGGCTGTAAAATAAACTTAAGATACAAGAAAATATTTGAGTTGATCTTTTCTGCTTGAAATATGAAAAGTATTTTATAAATATATTTCCACTTGTACAAAATAAAAGTCAAGTTACCTTACTATACACTAGGGACAGAATAGGTGCTCATAGGTAGTGACTGAATGCAGTGACAGATTTACAAATAAAGTCCCGAGAAGCTATGGCAGCACAGAAGCCAAGCAATCTATTTTTATAAAAGTAAACTTAAATGTAGCCTTATAGATTTTAATTACTATAATTGTAATTAGCCTAAATTAATTATAAATTCTAGATTTAAATTAAAATTACAAAAATGTCTATAAAATGTCTTAGACTTTAGAGTCTTCTGCTACTTCTGGGTTTCATTTGGGAAATGTGACAAAGTCCATTGTGGAGAGGAGTATATTTTGGAAAAATGTGAGAGGTAATAAAAACTGATAAAGAAAATGATGAGATAGAGATAATAGGAGAAGAAGGAAACTAGTAGAGAAAAGAGATAATTTGATGGGACCTTTCTTTTTTTTTCCCTGTTAAACAAATGCTTTATTAACTTCTGTTTTACATCATTCATTTCCGCCAGATTTTGAGTTACAATCATTTTCCCCTCGTTATTCCCCTACCCAACCTCCCAGAGTAGGAGTCCCACAAGATATCACTTCCTCCAATCTGCTCTCTCCCATACCTTCTCCCATACCCCCTTCGACTTTTCCATTAGAGGAAGGTGAATCTTTGTGTCCCAATGCCTGCACATCTTATCTCCCAATTATAAGCAAAAGAGTATTAATAATAGTATTTATATATAGTTGAAACATTTAATGTTAAGACCTCGACTTTCAGATCCATTTCCTTCTTCCCTTGTCACCCATTCCCTTTGGGGAGATAAGTAATACAGTATATGTTGTACATGTCTAGCTATGCAAAACATTATCATAGTAGATATATTGTACAAGGCTGCTTACAATTCCCTCCCACTCATCCCACCCCCCACCTGGTCCATTCCCCACATGATCCTGTCCCTCTTCTATAGTGGGTACTTCCAACCACCCCTCCCCCAAGGATGCCCTCCCATCCATCTTCCCTCCTCTCATCCCCCTTCCCCCTATTCTGCTGCAGGTTGAGATATCCCATTTAGCATGTATGTCATTCTCTCCCTGAACCAAATTCAATGAGAATGTGGTTTTGCCTTTTTGCCTTCCTATTCTTCCCCCCCTTACAACCACTTCCCCTTGCTTCTTCTACATAAGATAGTTTACCCTACCCTGTCTCTCCCCATCTCCTCTTGCCACTTTCCTCTCTCACCTCATAATTTCATCCCTTGAGTATTCTCCCTTCCCAACAAATTCAACCTATGCCCTCTATCCATATATAACTGTAACCATCTACACACACATTCACATATGTACTCATATGACCACACACCCTTCTTCCATTATTTTCATAGTGAGAAAGATATCATCAGTCACCATTATTGCTTTTCCATATAGGAATGTAAATAGTTCAACTTTGATAAGTTCCTTTTGATTTCTTTTCCCTGATTACCTTCTCAGGCATCTCTTCCTTCTTGTGTCTGGATGTCAAATTTTCTATTCAATTCTGGTTTTTTCCTCAGAATGCTTGAAAGTCCTCTATTCCACTGAATGACCATATTTTCCCCTGAAACAAAATACTCAGTTTTGCTGGGTAGGTGACCCTTGGGTTCATTCCCAGCTCTTTTGCCCTCTGGAATATCATATTCCATGCCCTTCAATCCCTCAGTGTAGAAGCTGCCATGTCCTGGGCTATTCTGATTGTGTTTCCACAATATTGAAATTGTTTCTTCCTGGCTGCTTGTAGTATTTTCTCCTTGATCTGGGGATTCTGGAACCTGGCTATAATATTCCTGGGAGTTTCTTTTTGGGATCTTTTTCAGGAGGTGATCTGTGGATTCTTTCAACCTCTATTTTGCCCTCTGGATCTAAAACATCAGGGCAATTTTCCTTGAGAATTTCTTGAAGGGTGATTTCTAGGTTCTTTCTTTGATCATGGCTTTCAGGTAGTCCAATAATTTTTAAATTGTCTCTCCTGGATCTATTTTCCAGGTCAGTGGTTTTTCCCATGAGATATTTCACATTGCCTTCTATTCTTTCATTTGTTTGGATCTGCTTAACAGCATCTTGATTTCTCATAAAGTCATTAGCTTCCATTTGCTCCAGTCTAACTCTGAAGGAATGAATCTCCTCAGTGAACTTTTGAGATTCTTTTTCCACCTGGCAAATTCGACTTTTTAAGGCATTCTTCTCCTCATTGCCCTTTTGGGCCTCCTTTGCCATTTGAGTTAGTCTATTTTTTAAGGTGTTGTTTCCTCAGTCAGGCTGTTGACCCTCATTTCATACTTTTCCTGCATCCTTCTCATTTCTCTTTCCAATTTTTCCTCCACTTCTCTTATTTGATTTTTAAAGTCCTTCTTAAGGTCCTCTATGGCCTGCAACCCGCTCATGTTTTCCCCTGGGGCTTTTGGAGCAGGACTTCTGACCTCACAGTCCTTTTCCCGCTCTATGCCCCCAAAATAGGAGTCTAGGGTTGCATTTTTCTGTTTCCTTTGCCTTGGCATGTTGCCACTTAATTACTTGACTTTTGGGCTTGTTGCCACACTATGGCTTTAAGGCCAGATAGAGGAATTTTCATCCCGAATGTGTGGGGGGCAACTTCCGTTTCTGGCAAGCTGTAAACCCACCCACGACTTCCACCCTAGAACACAATCCAGATCCAGGGAGGTTAAAGCAAGAGCGATTACCCCCCCAAGACTGATCGCTGGATCTCCCTACAATTAATTGCAGGCCGGGAGCCGGAGCTGCCTCTGAAAACTACAAAATGGCGTGTCTCCTCAGCGGCTTCTAGCCCCTAGGGGAGGAAGCTGACGCATTCCCCAAATACAGGTCCCAAAGTCCATAGGACACTAACCTCTTACTTTGTCCTAGGCATGACTATGTTGATAATTCTGGAGTCACCATAGCTACTGGTGTTCTGGGGTCCCTCCAGCCGGCTGTTTGTTGGCCCTGGTGCCTTGGGGCTAAAACCTCGGCTCACGGGGACCTCAGCTCAGGCTCGGCTCGGCTTCCCGTGCGCTGTGCACTGCCAGCTCCCAGACCGCTGCGCTAGTCCTTCCTGCAGGGTTGCTGGGCTGTCCTCAGTGGGAGGTTAGCTTCCCTGTGTTGTTCTGTGGGTGCTGGGGCTCCAGAAGTTTTTCAGAGTCCCCTTTTACATAGTTTGTGGGGAATCTGGGGGCAGAGTGGCTTGGATGAGCTGTTTCTACTCCGCCATCTTGGCTCCGTCCCCCCGGGACCTTTCTTCACTAGCTCTGGGAAGCTATGTTATCTCCATATACCCCTCACTTCCATACTGTTGCCACCATTAAGTTACATCCCTCTTCTAGCAGTGTTCTGTTCTGGGCTTATGATCTGTCTCTTGAGTCTCTCATCTATTTCCTCTCTCTGTTGAGGTGAACTATGGTATATTCATTTATCAAAATGACTTCTGTTACTCCCTCCTCACCCAGGGTTCCCTACTATGTTTCTTCCCGTCAGGTTCCTACATTTCCTCACTTGAGTATACTTTCTGAATAGATAATGTTACTATTTCACCCTTCATTCCTTTTACCTGTCCTGTCTTCTTTTGAATAAAGTATACCCATCCAGAACCGTATTACAGGCACTGGTTTCATCCCACAAAGTCTTAGTGATACCTGTGAAGTCAAATTTACCTCCTTGTTAGAACCTGGTTCTTTTTGCATGTTGCCAAATCCATACACATTTGTATAGAAATATTTGAGCTCCTGGTTCTTATTTCTCCAGTAGATTGTAACCTCAGTCATCCCCTCTAACATCTTCAGCCTCTCTCTTTCTACTGCTTCCTTCCTTACTACCTTCAAACATGTCCAAGTCTTCCTTATCCTTAAAAAATCTTTCACTAGACCCTCAAGCTATCTTCTCCATTTCTCAACCAAACTCCTTGAAAAAGCTGTCTGCCTTTGTTGCCTTTACTTTCTCATTCATTCTTCAACACTTTACATTCTGACAATTGAGCTTCCTCGATCAGTTGAAACACTTACTCCAAAGTTACCAATAATCTCTTAGTTGCCAAATCTTTTTTTCTTAGTTCTCATCCTTCTTGGTCAATCTCCTTTGTTTGATACTGTTGACCACACTTTCTTCCTGGACACTCTCCCCTCCTTGGGCTTTCATCATGTTCCTCTGATCTGGTTTTCCTCTTACATGTCTGATCACACCTCCTCAGTCTTTGCTGACTCAACATCCATATCACGCATCCTAACAGTGAGCGTTCCTCAAGTTTATGTCCTATGCCCTCTTCTGTATCTGCACTCTCATTCAGTAACCTCATCAGCTCCTATGTGGCTAATTATCATTCCCAGTGCTTCCTCTAATATTTGGTTCCACATAACCACTTGCCTCTTGGATATTTCAAAATAGATGTCCTAGAGGCATCTCACATCCAAGATGTCCAAAACAGAACTTGTTATCTTTCCCTAGACTTCTGTATTTCTTTCAAAAGCACCAATGTCCTTTCAGTCTCCCAACTTCATAACCTCAGCATTTTCCTCTGCTTTTCACTCTTCTCACCCCATATGTCTAATCACTTGTCAAGCTTTGATTATTTATAGTGCCTCATATCTCCCATCCAAATCCTCTACTCACACAGTGCTACCTTAATGCAGATCTTCATCCCCTCTTACCTAGATTACTGCAGCAACCTCCTAATTGGTGTCCTGCTACGCCCCACTCTGTTCTACACACTGCTGCCAATATAATTTTTCCTTAAATACAGATATAACCATGCTCTTTCTTTATGTAGCCAACTCCAGTGACTTCCTGTTACCTGTAAGAGAAAATATAATATTCTCTATTTAACTTCACAACTTGGCCCCAGCCTGCAGTGACATTGTGATAGCTGAGCTCTTTCCTCTGTTCCTCACATACTGTACCAGTCACATATCTCTGGACTTTCTGCACTGGCCAGCCCCTTATCTTGAATCTACCATCTATATATGCTATATAGAATCCTACTTTTCCTTGGAGATATATTCTACATGAAGCCTTTCCTTATTCTCCCCAACTGCTCGTGATCTCTCTCCCACGCCGCCTTCTATTTATATACTCACCTGTGTGCTTGTCTCCTCCACTGGGACGTCTGCTTATTAGTAGACATTGTTTCATCTTTTTATTTGTATCTCTGCCACTTCGCTTAGTGCCTGGCAAATGGTAAGTGCTTGATTAATGTTTGTTAATTGACTCATTACAGGCTCGTTTCTTGCATTTTGTCCCCATGAACTTCTGGGTATCTCAATTATTTTTCTTCTTTCATTATCACTATTCACTATTTTATCTCGCTTGGAGGTAGATATAAATAGAAAGTTTTTTTTTTTCCTTCCTCCAGTATTTTTGCCAAGAAAATCCCAAACAGGGTCACAAAGATTCAGACATGACTGAAACAACTGAACAGCAACAGGAAGATCATTGGGAAAAGTAGTGTCAGTTGAGTTATAAGATAAAAAAAAAACAGATTGCGGAGGTTTGTCATAAGTGAGAGGTCAGAAAAAACATCAACAAGTGTAATCAGTTTTGTTCTAGTTTTGGTTGTGGAAAGAGATTTAGGATGAGAGCTTAATGAGTACATTATGTTGAAGTTTTATTCTTGTTTTTTACTCATGGGGGTAAGATTGGGAAGTGTTCGTAAACTACAGTGAAGGAGCCAGGAGATTGAGAGACAATATTAGGGAGAATGGGGAAGATCGAAGGGTCAGAAAAGCAGAAGAGACATGAAGGGATGATGAGATATACAGCACAAGTAGAGGGCTTGGCAATGGAAAGAGATACTTCTTCCTTCAGGACTGGAGCAAAGAAGAGAATGGGGGATGCTGTTGAGGGGATTTGATGTGTAGAATAGGGCTAAGTAAGAACTCTCATAGTTTCTTTTTTTTTTTAAATACGTGGCAAGTACCCTTGGTGAGGAGGGCTGATAGAGGTGACTAGAAAGAAAGGAAGATTTGGAACGTGTGGTGGAGAGTGAAATAGAGAATCAATTAGGGAAGAATAAGAAGATCGGCATGCCACCATAAAGACCTACTTGAGATTATATAACAAGTTTGGTTTTTTAATCAGATTTAATCTAATTATTATTTCAACCATTAACATTCAGTACATGAAATAGGACCAAAAGTAGATGGTAAATTTGTTTTCCTTATCTTTTTTTAAAATCCCCTTCATCTTGACAACTACATTTTACTTATCATTTTCTTCAGGTCCCTACTCCTTCTTTTCTTTCTTCAGAATGAGAATTTCTTCAATTCATGTTGTTCTTCATCTTGTCCTCAAGTTTTCTGAAATTTCTTCTCTCCTATACTTAGCCTCAGTTCCTCTTCACATATCCAACTCCCTTAAAATCACCCTCCTATTTCTTTTTCTTTCTAATTCAGCTGAAGTTCATATCTCAATTCCTGCTCTTTTCCTGAAACTTTTTGAAACCTTGTCTTATAGATTGTTCTTTTCTAAATATTCCACAATTTTTTCCCCAAATTTCATTAAACTTTTCCTACCCAAATTCAACCGCTGACCTTCCTCATAAATCCAAATGGCTGCAAATATACTCAGTCAGTCAACCAATACTTATTAAATGTTTCCTTTGGGCTAGGTACTCTGCTAAGATATATAAATATAAATACATAACACTATTTAAAGAAATAATAATTGAATTAAACAATTGGAGGAATAGTCATTACTCATGTTTGGGCTGCATCAATATAATAAAAATTAAAATACTACCTAAATTTACAGATTTAGAACTGTGCCATACTTCCAAGGGAATAATTTATTAAGTTTGACAAAATAATAAGGGAATTCATTTGGAAGAACATAAGGTCCAGAATCTCAAGGGAAATAACAAAGAAGCAAAAGTGGCATGAAAGGAAATAGTACTTGCAAACGTCAAATTAGAAGGCAGTTATCAAAACTTGTTGGTTCTAGTTAAAAATAGAAAACTAGACCAGAAATAAATCACATGAGCAAGAATCTGAAACAATTGAATCCCCCAAATTCAGTATTTAATAAACACGGGATATAAACTATTTGGGCAAGGACAAGCTATTAATGATAAGTTCTTGATGAACTGGAAAGTAGTTAAAAAAAATATTTAGAACATTGTCTCATACTATATGCAACAATAAGTTCTAAATGGATATTTGATTTATGTATAAAAATTTTCATCATAAAAACAATTAAAAGCTAAATTATATATGTGTATATATGCATATGCATATGTATAGGTATATACATAAAGAGAATATTATATATATTCATAACTATGGCTGGGGGGAGATAGTTAACCAAACAAAGAATAAAAATCACAGGAAATTGAAATTACTCAGTAACTACCTTCTATCCAAAGAGGATAGATAGATAGATAGATAGATAGATAGATAGATAGATAGATAGATAGATATAGACTACATACAAATAGACACATATGTATACATATATATACATACATATATATATATATATATACATATGTGTGTATGCTAAATATATACAAAGTATTTAATGTGGGGGCCAGGGAGACTAGTAGCTTAGTGAATCAGGAAAGACAACATGGAAGGTAGCACTTGAACTGAATTTTGAAGAATATAAAACAATCTAAGAGGGGATAATTAAGATTATACATTCTAGACAGAGGGGACCAGTACAAAAGCATGGATTATGGGATAGAATGTCATGTGTAAGAAATAGCAAAAACAGGAGTAATGTATAATGTAATGTATAATAAGTCTGGAAAGGCATTTTGGGGACAGGTTACAAAGGGTTTTGAGCCAAAGCAAAAAAGTTTATATTTTATCCTGAATGCAATAGGAAATTGGAGTTCACTGAATAGGGGAGTGACATGGCCAGAGGTTAGAACTGGGAAAAATTACTTCAGTAGCTATGTGGAAGATGGATTATAGCAGAGGGAGACAAGGCAAAGGGACCATTTCAGTAGTGTGAGAGAGACATTTTCAGGGCCTGAACTACAGTAGCATCTGTGTGAATAGAGAGAACAGCTGCAAAATAAGTTGTAGTTAAAAATCGGAAATTTACCTAGTCCTATATGTTGACACATTTTCTTGTTTAAAATGCAATAGGCATTTGTCAACCATAAAAATCCTGCCAAAATAACTTTGCTCTTTAGTTTCAAAAAAATAACACTAGAATAAAAGTCTATAAAATAATATTGCTTCTGAAGTGAAATTTTAAGTTTCTTTCAACAGGCAGTTTAATGGGAAACACTTCTGAATCCTTTCTTGACCCCAGGACCCTTTTGAAATTCAAACCACCAAACCTACAGAGTGCCAGATGGGTTATGCCAAAGGTGTCTGCAGAGGACTTCCCTGGTTCCAGTAGCTGCTGCAGCACCCATAAGCCAACCTTTGCTCCCCCTGCATAGGTAGAAATAATAACATTTGGCAAATATATTAGTTATGTGGGGAGAGTGAAGAGTAAAGGATAACATCAAAGTTAAAAACCTGGGAGCCTAGAAACATGGTGTTGTCCTTGAAAGAAGTAAAGAAGTTAAAAAGAGGAGAAAGTTTGGCATGAAAGATAATGAGTTCAGTTTTGGAGATGGTGAATTTGAGAGGTCTGTGCAGGAGGGTGCTAATGTTAGCTTACACTGGCTTAAGAATTGATTTTACACTTTGGGAAATTTACATCTCATACACATACAAATCAGGGTTTGATTGGTTATTTTGCTAATTATCTAGACTTATGGAAGTGATAGAGAAAATGTTAATGCAAATTAAAATTAGTATTCAGAGAGGTGGTACCCACTCTGCCTATGGGGATATCCACTTTGAAATGTCCAGTAGACATATGAAAATGCACAACTAGAGCTAGATATATTGATCCTGGTAGTCATCATCATACAAATGATAATTAAAGCCCTGGAAGCTAAGGAGGAGTAACTAAATGAGAAAGTATAGAGAGAAAAGAGAAGAGCCCTGGAAAGATTCCCACAGTTGAGAGGGGTGGTATGAATGATGAATCAGTAAAGGAGATTGAGAAGGAATGGTCAGAGAGGTTGGAGAACTAAGTGAGAGCAGTGCCATGAGAAGCCAGAGGAGAGGACGATCAACAGGGTCAGGTGCTTCAAAGAAGTCGAGAAAGTTGAAAATTGAGTATCAAAAGGTCACTGAGTGATTAGATTGTAATCCAGATTGCAGTGAGTTATGGAATGAGTAAAAGTAGAAGCAATTAATTGCTCAACAATAGCTAATAATTGTTAACATTTACATAGCACTTACTATGTGCCAGGCACTATGCAAAGCATTTTATAATTATTACTTCATTTGATCCTCACCACAACCCTGGGAGGTAATGTTATTATTATCCACATTTTATAGATAAACTGAGACAAGCACAAGTTAAGTGATTTGCCCACACAGCTAGTTAGTCTCTGACACCAGATTAAACTCAAGTCTTCCTGACTTAGACCTGGCGCTCTAACCACTAGCTTGGCCAGGAAAGGGAGGCAGGCTATGTGACAATAGCTTAAGGGCATAATAGGATCTAGTCTTGAGAGGTTTTTTGTTTTTCTTAGGCTAGGCCTGTATTCCAACGTGGTCAAAGACAGAAATGCCCCAAATTTACCAAAATACTCATAGCTACATTTTTTAATGGCAGAAAAGAACTGAAAACAATGTAAATGTCCATCATTTGGGGACAGGGTTAAACAAATTGCTGTACGTAATCATAATAGAACTTGAGTACATCACTAGAAATGGCAAGTGGGAGGAATTCAGAGAAATGTGGAAAGACATAACTGATGCAAAGCAAGTTAGTAAAATCAGGAAAACCATCTACAGTAGCTGTAACACTATAAAGGAAAAGGAACATAAAACAAAACTGAACCATTTATAATTATAATGACCAAGGCTACACCTAGAGAAGTAAGAAACTATGTCCTCCCTTTAGTGCAGACATTTAGTGCATTTATTGCAGTCTAAGTCTGTAGAATCTATGCATATGCTATTAAACATGATCAATGTTGGCTTTGCTGAACTCATTTTTTCCTTCTTTTTCTTTCTGAGTGGGAGGGGGTCAAGGGCTATGTTAGGAAACGAATATACTTTTAAAAACCAGAGACATTAATTTTAAAAAAAGATAAGGAAAAGAGAAAAATGGAATTCACAGTGATTCCCTTTTGCCTGTTCAAATTTACTCAGCCTGGTATTAAAAATACTGCTGTTATCCTTCACAACTCATTTAAACACCCACCTCCAAAAAGCATTCTCTCTTTAACTCCATCTTAACCTTTCTGCTTAACTTATGGAATGGCTTTTAGAATTTTATTTCTATTTTTCCTTTACATATGTACAATGATTTTTATTTCAACAGTTATAAGTAATTTGATAGCAAGAATTGTGTTTTGTTTTTAATGTTTTCTATACCCAATAACACATACAGTTGCTCAATAAATTTTTATTGACAAGGCACCAGTGTTTAAAAACTTCTACAAACACAGATTTTCCCTGAATTAAATGTAAATGTTTCTTAACAGTAAACTTGAAGATCACTCATCTTATTCTGGGCTCCATACAAAAGCCCTTACAGCAATTATGGTATTGAGTTATTTTTGGTTTCCTTTACTCTAGACAGAATTAATCTTAATTTCCATTTCATTATAAGTGGCACTTATAATGAGGGAGTGTAGATTGTATAATTGAGAAGGGATATAAAAAGGACAAAAAGGAGGGGAGAAGTAAAAGCATCATAGCCCCACTTTCCAAAATCATTCTAGGCAAAACGGTTGTCTGTCCTAAACCCTGTGGTTACACTGATCTCCCACCCCGATACTTGATATAAACACAGAATGGAATAACACATGATGAGGGTTTTTTTCCTTTTTTTTGTCTTTATTAAATTGTTTGTTTACTTTTAGTTTACAAGATTCAATTCCATAATTCCTTGAGTTTCAAATTTTCTTTCCCTCCCCCCCACCCCATGACAGCATACAATCCAGTATAGAGTCTGCAAATACTTGCACATTAGACTTTAGTCAGGTTACAAAGGCCGATTGTACTAGATGGAATGAAAAATGGAAAAGAGGAAATAAAACCAAACAATACAAAGAAAAAGATCAAGTGGTTTGCTTCAATCAGGATTCAAACTCAGTTCTTTCTAGTTCTTTCTCTGGATGTAGACATCTCTCTCCATTATGAGTCTTTTGGGATTGACATATCACTGCATTGCTGAGAAGAGTCCAGTCTATCATAGTTGGTCATCAAACATATGTTGTGTCTGTGATTGTGTACAAATTTCTTGTGGTTCTACTCTTCTCACTCAGCATCAGTTTGTATAAGCCTCTCCAGGTAAATATGAAATCCATCTGCTCTTCCTTTCTTATAGCACAGTAGTATTTCATTACATTCATATACCACAACTTGTTCAGCCATTTCCCAATTGATGGGTACCCCCTTAATTTCCAATTCTTTGCGACCACAAAAAGAGCTGCTATAAATATTTTTGTACATATGGGTCTTCCTCCCACTTCTATCATCTCTTTGGGATATAACCCTAGAAGTGGTATTGCTGGGTCAAAGGGTATGAAATTATTTATAGCCCTTTGGGCATAATTCCAGATTGCTCTCCAGAATGGTTGGATCAGTTCACAACTCTACCAGCAATGCATTAGCGTTCCAATTTGTCCACATCCTCTCCAGCATTTGTCATTTTTCTGTTTTGTCATCTTAGCCAATCTGACTGGTGAGATGTGGTACCTCAGAGTTGTTTTGATTTGTATTTCTCTAATCAATAGTGATTTAGAGCATATCTTCATATGCTTATAGATATCTTTAATTTCTTTCTCTGAAAACTGCCTGTTCATATCCTTTGACCATTTATCAATTGGGGAATAACTTGTATTCTTATAGATTTGACTCAATTCTCTGTATATTTTAGAAATGAGTCCTTTATCAGAGACATAGGTTGTAAAAATTCTTTCCCAATTTCCCACCTCCCTCTTGATCTTGGTTACATTGGCCTTGTTTGTACAGAAGCTTTTCAATTTAATGTAATCAAAATTATCCATTTTGCATTTTATAATGTTCTCTAATTCTTATTTGGTCTGACAGGTAAACTATTCCTTGCTTTCTGAGATTGCTTACAGTATCATCCTTTATGCCTAGATCATGTACCCATTTAGACTTGATTTTGGTATATGGTGTTAGATAATGGTCTAAGCCCAGTTTCTGCCATACTATATTCTAGTTTTCCCAGCAGTTTTTGTCAAATAGTGCATTCTTATCCCCAAAACTGGGGTCTTTGGGTTTATCAAACAATAGATTACTATACTCATTGATTGCTGAATCTCGTGTGCCCAATCTATTCCATTGATCCACTTCTATATTCCTCAGCCAGTACCAAGTAGTTTTGATGACTGCTGCTGTATAATACAGATTAAAATCTGGTATAGCTAGTCTACCTCATGATGAGGTTTTAACCTATAACCATTACACATCTGTACCCTTTGACCCTTTATATGGTTTGAAACTTTTTGAATGTGTCTAGAAGATAACCACAAGATTGGTTGAACAAATAAGCTAGTTCCAGTCCTAGGAGTTTTAAGTAGCTGGATGAATTTTAGCAGTTCAAGTTTGAATTTGAGATTTGGAAGAATCCAGACTTAGGAACATTTTGTGGAGGAATCTCCTGGGGGAGACTTTGCCCTTCCCCACTATCAGCAAAGTCATCAGAAGTTTAAATTCTCTAGGTCATGGGAATATATTAATATACCTAGAAAAACAGAAAGAGAGATTGTATATGAAACTGAAATGTTACAACTGACATGTAAAATTTGTTTTGCTTTTTTTTTTTTATAACTCAAATTCAGCATGGTAGATGCAACACTGCTCTGCTTATCTGTGTCCTCTCCTGAATTTCCTTCCACATGCTTTTCCTTTTTCTTTTTAGTTTAATTGTTGTCCAGGTCAGTATTATGCATCTGATACAGTGGATCATTCAGAACCCAAAGGTTCAAACGTCTTTTACTAAGATCATATCCCAATACCCTCAGGTAGATCAGTTCTCATAGCAATTAAGGAAGATATAAAAGCTACTGTCAGGAAATTCAAAAACAGCTGGCAAGGAGGTTCCCTAGAGTTTCAGGATTAGTTTCTGCCAAAAATCTAAAAATTACACTTTTACTCGTCTTACCCAAAGGATCCACAATTGGGTCCCAGATCAATTCACACAGGAGCAAATTTCACCCAACTGCCCTAGTTGTACACCACAATTTTCTGTCTTGCAACAGATCAATTGGTGTTATGAGAGTATAGTGGGAGTTAACTCATACCCCCTAAGTTCCACCGACCCACAGCAATTGTTGATGTTCTTTTTTTCTCCCCTTTGTTTTAGATTCATTATCTCTACCTACTCATTTCTTACTAACTGTCCCCTCTCCCCACAAAAGAAAAAATACAAGCCCTCCTTTGAACATTTAAGTATTAAGCAAAACAAATCCACACAATATTTATGTCTGAAAAATGTATGTCTGATTCTGCACCTCTGTTCCATCAATCCATTATCTCTTGAGTGGTGAAGCTGCTATTGTACTGGACCTGAAGTCAGGAAGAACTGAATCCAAACCTAGATTTAGACACTTACTGCCCGTGTGGCCTTGGACAAGTCATCTAACCTCTGTCTGCCTCAATTTTCTCATCTTTAAAAGGATAATAACACCTACCTCCCAGGCTTGCTGTAAGGATAAAACGAGGCAATTGTAAGGTACTTTGCAAACCTTAAAGTGCTATATAAATGTTTATTGTTGTCATCCTTATCAATATTGTTATTATTATTATTGCCTCTCTACCAAGAGATGGGAATCATGGTCCATCATCAGCCTTCTGGAGTTATAATTAGTTATTGCCTATAGGATCATAGTTATTAGTCTTTTTCAGTCTTTCTGTCTTGTGTGATAGTCATTGTCTTAGGTGTACAATTCTTCCCAGGCATCTCTGAATCCATCAATTTCATCATTTTATGGCACAATAATGTTGCATTTATGTATCATATGTTCAACTATTCCCCACTTTTTTCCAGTTCTATACTACAACAAAAAAATGTTGCTACAAATATTTTTGTAGATAATGTTTCACCCCCACCCAGCCCTTTCTTTAATCTCTTTGGGATATAAAACCTGGGAGTGCATAATTGTATGATGTACAATTTAGTGACTTTCTGAATCTAGTTCTAAACTAATTTCCAGAATGTTGAACCACTTCACTGCTACTGTTCCTGTCTCATCATAGTGCTTCAAATAATTATAATTTTTCCCCCTTCTTAAAAATCTTTGCTAATCGGATGGGTGTGAGAAGAAACTCAGAATGGTTTGAATGAACATTTTACTGATTGGTGATCTTTTGCATTTTTTTCTATTGTTGATAACCTGCCTTTCTTTTGAGAACTGTTTGATCATATCCTTTGACCACTTATCTAATGATGAAGGGTTCTTGTTTATATATATTTGTATCAGTTCTCTCTGTTTCTTGGATATCAGACTTTTATCAGAGAAAGAGGTTTTTTTCCCCCATTAACTTTTTTCCTTTTAATTCTAAATACTTTGATTTTATTGATTTTATTTACAGAACTTTTTAGTGTTATAGAATCAGATCTGACTATTTTATCTCCTATGATTAGCCCATGATTTCTTTTAAAATCTGGAAATTCATTTGAAGTTGAATAGCTTCATTGAACCCCTGCCTAAAATATCATTTTCAGGTAATTTCACTAAATTTCTTAAAGACCTGGAAAACTAAGGACAGTTAAGTCAGTTTTAAATAGAATTTAATTAGTTCGCTTTTTATTCCCCAACTGTTTATCAAAAAGATGATTTTTCTTTATACAAACAAACCAGATCACTCTTTTTTTTCCCTATGAATCATACAGATTGGGCACAGAAGTGGAAAATTAAAGCTTTATTTTTTTTAATCTACCTAAGCCAGGGAAAACTAGGTTTTCCAATATTCACAAAGATTAATTAACAGTATTATTGAGATTAAAGTGATAGGAAGGTTTTGGTCATTTACAATTCAATAAACATTTGTTAAGTGCCTAAGATTCTCTACTAGTCATAGGAATACACTGGGAGGGGGAAAAAAAGCTGTAAGATTGAAGACTGGAACTGTTTAACTGAAATATGGAGCAGCAGTGGTTTTCATGAGATTCTCACATTCATCTTCCCTAAGGAAATTAACATTTGTTAATAAAATAGAGTGGTTATTGGCTCCATAGAACTGCTGATTTGCCTAGCAGACTGGAGCTTAGGGGAGTGATTAGGGCTGGTTGTATAGATTGGGGAGTCATCTACCTAAAGATGATATTTGAATACATGGGAGCTGATGAGATCCATAAGAGAATATGTAGAAACCAGAGCCATGGGAAACACCAACATTTGGGGTGGGACATGGAGAATAGTCTGACCAAGAAGACTGAGGAGTAGCCAGACATAGAGAAGAAATAAGAGAAAATAATGTTACAAAAACCCAGAAAGAAGGGAGTATCTAGGAGGAAAGGGTAAACAGCTAGGTGGTAGAATGGGTAAAACCCTGCTCCTGGATTCAGGAAGATTTCAGTTTAAATCCTTCCTTAAACATTTATGAACTATGTGACCCTGGGTAAGTTACTTAATTTCTGCATGCCTCAGTTTCTGCAAATGTAAACTGGAGAAAAAGGCATTTACCTTACAGGGTAGTTGGGGGGAATAAAACAAGATAACATGTAAAGCATTTTGCAAACCTTAAAGCACCATAGAAATGTTAGCTGTTATTATTATTTTTCTTTTTGCCTTTTTAGAGGGCAATTGGGGTTAAGTAACTTGCCCAAGGTCACATGGCTAGGTTTTTATTTGTGTGTGCGTTAAGTGTCTGAGGCTAAATCTGAACTCAGGTCCTTCTGACTCCAGGGCTGGCGTTCTACTCACTGCGCCACCTAGCCACCCTAGCTGTTATTTTTAAGTGCTAGTTATGGATAATCAGCAAAGAAATAAAGGATGAGAAATAGAAAGGAGAATGAGAATATGGGACATAAATAAGGCCAGACAGAAAAAAAATGGATGGTTAATTCTTTTTTTTTAATGTTATTTTCTAGTGTGAATTTCACAGTTGTCAACAATGAATATTTCAGTGCTAATGATGAGTTCTTGATGCAGATCATATACCTATCAAGGAAAATATTGCCATGTTGGGGAATTTTTACTACCTGTATTTCTAATGGAGAACTTTCTATTAAAAGCAGAGCACTTGTTAAATTCTTGACTTGCTAACAAGCTTCATTAGCTAGAAGATAAAGAAACAAGGCAAACTACTATTCTTATCCTGATTCTGGCCAATAAAGAGAAACCTGAAGTGTTGCTGTAACAGTGTGTAATAGGAGCAATATTATCTGCCAGTCTCACCCACTATGGGGTCTGGGCTAGATTTTCCTAAGACTGTGCCCCATTAGCAAAAAGACTATTTTTTCCTTTCTTTGTATCCTCAGCACTTAGCAGAGTGCCTGGCACATAATAATAAGCACATAATATCTTGCATTTGTTTTTTTGTTTTTTTGAGGGCTATTGTAACTTGCCCAAGGTCACACGGCTAGGTTTTTGTTTTTTTTTTTTTTTTTGGTTTGTTTTTTGTGTGTGCATTAAGTGTCTGAGGCCGGATCTGAACTCAGGTCCTTCTGACTCCAGGGCCAGCGCTCTACTCACTGCGCCACCAGCTGCCCCTTGTATTTGTTTCATGCTTATGTATAGCTTTGTCTTCCCAATTAGAAGTAAGTTCCTAGTGAGTAGGGACTGTCTCACTCTTTGCATTGTATCTCACACACTGTCTGGCATGACTGATTGATAATATTGCTGTTACCAAACCAGACTATCTGAGAATTTGTTATAGATAAGAAGAGAGAATACTGAGCAGGCTTCTGTGGATTCAAGACATTGGTAGAGCATACTTCAAGGAGTTCAGACAGAATAGGCAAGATTCTGTGGTCTGAGACCATGAATTGTAAGCAAACTAACAAGAGATGTAAGATTTGAAGGAACAAGATCCCACCAGTGAAATTACAAACTTCTGATAAGCAAAAAAATATGTTGAGACTTATGCAGAACTTCTAATGCACCTGTATGACTATGTCATTCTACTCAAAATCTTTGTCATTGTTGGAATTGTGTGATGATGGTGGGGTTTTAGGACCCAGAGGACAATGGAATTCCCTCAAATACCCCAGTAATACTACAATAATATGACAGGAGGAACAATAATAAAATCAAAGAGAAACGGCTATAAAACCTACTTTGTCTATTCTTGGACTTCACGAAAAGGCTGCCAGAATTCTGATGAAACCAGCAGAGGAAAGACAGAGTAGGTTTAAGGCAAAGCCCAAGTAGATCTGCAGTAGGAGTCAGTCAGAGAAGCACACAAAAACTCAGAGGCAACCATGTCCAAGATGGAACAGGAAATCCGACCATACCCCAGGCAGTGCAGCTTTGCATCTGGGCAACCCCACCCAGGACACAGCAACCAAGGGAGCACTTCAAAATTGAAGCACTTACCCTCTCCCAGCAGATCTCTCTGTGTCATGGTAGTGCCCATCAGGCTCAGAGCAAAGAACAGAGTCAATTCTGGGCTCAGAACTATGTAAGGAAACAGAGAAAAACCAGGACTAAAACCCAAGTTGAGATGCCAGGATATTGAGCCAAAATACAGGAATACTTGCAGAAGGCAGGACCTAAGATTAGCTACCATATCCAGGATCAAACTGAGCCAAACACAAAGCACCAAACCAGAAACCAAGGCTGGAGATAAGAGCAAACAGATATCGAAGACAACAAAGAAAAATTATGAACTGAGAGAAATCCAAAAGGTAAATCCAGAAAAGAGTAACTATACAACAATTCAGAAAAAAAAGAATACCCTGGTCACAAATACTACAAGAATACCTAGAAGAAATGAAAGTATCTACCAAAAAAAAAAAACGTTATAAAATATAGGTTGGAGGAAAGAATGGCAAGGAAAATTAAGAGCTTAGAACAGACAATTGTAACAAGCTTATCCAAGAATTGAAATCAGATTCCATGAGACAACAAGAAATGGGTAAAAAACCAAAATTTGAAAAATAGAAGCAAATGTGTTATCCACTATAGAAAATTGACCTGAAAAGCAGATCAAAGGGAGATAATCTAAGACTTATCAGACTACCTGAAAATCTTGACCAAAAAAGAGGGTGCTCGATGCTATAATTTGAAGAATCATGAATGAAAACTCTCCAAATATATGAGAACCAGAAAACAATGTGAAAATAAAATCCACCAGTCACCTCCTGAAAGAAACTCAGAAATAAAAACTCCCATTTAGCATCATAACCAAAATTAAGAGCTTCCAGGTCAAAGAAAAAAATAGCCAAAACGAGAGCAAATGACAAGGAGTCAAGGACAGGATCACACAAGAATTAGGGGCTATAAAGGAATGGAGAGCATAGAGTGCAATGTTCCAAAAGGCAAAAGATAATAGAACTTTAATGAAAAAAAATATTACTTCCAAGCATTCTTAATGAAAAGGCCAGAACCAAATAGAAACTATAAAATGTATGTACTCCAGGAATCAGGAGAAACCTAGAAAGGTAAACACATTTAATCGATTGTAAAGGACTATATGATAATGACTTGTTTACATTCTAATAGTGTGATAAAAAAAATGTCCTCTCAGAATTTTAATATTTGCAAGGTTCAAAGAGAAAGTTAAATAAGACAGAGGACCTAGAAGTGGTTTTGTTCTATTTTGATGCCCCTGGGAGAAGGAAATCAGAAGTGAAAAGGTAGTATACTGTGTAGGAAAGAAGAAAGAGAAGAGAGAATTTACTACCTCACATAATAGGAATGAATGAGATAAAAAGTATAGAAACATAGAGGAAGGAGTGGAAGCATCCTATGAACCTCACCTTCATCTGAATCAAGGAAAGGAAGATAAAATACAGAGTTTAGTGTAGAGCACATTGATTATAATAGTGTATGGGAAAGTGAGAGGGAGGGTGTGTTAGGTACTGAGTACTTCTAAGCAAAACAAACTCCAACATTAGAGGATGGAGCATGAAGAAAAGAAAGTAAAAACCTGTGATTGAGGCGAGAAAGGTCAACAAAGAGGGGCAATAAAGTGGAAGCATTGCATAGCATAATACATTGCCAGGATTTAACAAACTTTCTAATTTGCCACCTGCTTTGTTAAGAGGGCAGGAGGGAGCAAAGAGAGGAAAAGATATCAGAGGACAGGATGGAGGAAAATACACAATTAGCCATCAACTGTGAAAATGAATGGGAAGACATCACCTAAAAAGTGGAAGAGGACAGTAGAATGGATTAGAAAACACAATCTCACAATATGCTGTTTGCAAGGAACATACTCGAAGTATAATTTTAACGGGGTTTTGAACAAAATCTGTTCAACTAAAAGCAAGGATAACAGCCATGATTTCAGACAAAGCAACAATAAAAATCAATTCAATAAAGAGATAGGCAAAGAAACTACTATGTGATTAAAGGCACCATAGATAATGAGTCAGTATCAATATTTAATATACATGTACTGAGTACAGCATCGAAAACCTTAAAGGAAAAAAGATAATAGGATTTTAGGGGAAAATAATAAAACTCTAATATTGGGAAATGTCCATGTACTCCCTTTTAGACATAGGAAAAACTAATTCAAAAAAATAAGATAGGGACCTGAAGAGAACTTTAGAAAAGTTGGAGTTTATAGCTCTCTGATAATTACTAAATAGTAATAGAAGTTTACATATTTCTCAGTTGGGAATGGTGTCTTTACAAAAATTGACTCTGGTTTGGGGTATAAAAGCCTTACAGAAACAAATGAGGAAAAACAGGAACACTAAATACATCCTTTGCTGACCATAATGAAAGAAAAATTACATTCATTAAAAGACTTTTAAAGAAAAGTTAAAGATTGCATAATTTAATCCTAAAGAATTAATGTATCAAAGAACAAATCATAGAAACAGCAGAAAATTTCATAAAAGAAAATAGCAATAATGAGACAACATACCAAAACCTGTGGGGTACAGTTAAAGCAGTCCTTAAGAAGAAATTTATATATCTAAACCCAGGGTATATCATGGACTTCTTATCAGAATAATTTTTTTAATTTATTTTTTAATTTATATAACCAAATAAGCACTTCCATAATAAAATAATGTTTCTAAATGCATAAAAATAAATAGGATTGCAAAGGAAATCAATTATATTGAGTTAAAGACCTTTGAAATCTATCCATGAACCTAGATTAAACATCCCTTCTCTATATTCTTTCATCAGCAGAAGAACAAATCAATGAACTAGGAATAAAGTTAAAAAAAAAAAACTAGAAAAGCAACACAAAACCCAAACACTAAAGTAGAAATTTTGAAACTGAAATGAGAGAATAACAAACTTGAAGAAAATAAAACTGGTAACTATTTTTAAAGTAATAGATAAATAGCTAGCAGAGTGAAGAAAGAGAAAAGAAAATCTAAGTCTGGCAAAAATGAAAAAAATGAGAATTTATGAGTGAATATGAAATAAATGAGGCTGTCAGAAACTACTTTTCCCAATTATACACAACAAAACCAGTAATTTACATGAAATGAATTAATAGTTACAACATTTAAAATATGAATATTAAAATAGAGTATTTTAATAGTCCCATATTAGAAAAAGAAATTAAGCCACAAACAAACTGTCAAGGACAATACTTCCAGGGATAGATGGATTTACAAGTGCTTTCTATCAAATGTTCTATTATTTTCATTACTGCATAAACTTTTGGTTAAAATAGGAAAATAAGGGATCCTTCCAAACTATGCCTATGATATAGATACAGTCTTGATACCTAAACCAGCTAGAAACAAAGCAAGTAATTTTTTAAAAGAGTAATATCAATAATGAATATTAACACAAAAATAAATAAAAATAAAAACCTAAACGATTATATGCTATAAGCATTTTGAATTTATACCAGGAATTCAAGTGGATCCATTATAAAGTAACAACTATAAACACAATGAACCATATCAATATCAAAAATAATAAAAACCACATGATCATATCAATAGAGGCATTTGAAACTTCTGAAAAACCCAACACTGGTTTTTAAAAGCATTAGGAAATATAAATGGACCTTTCCTTAATATGGTAAGTAGTATTTATGTAAAACTGAAAACCAATATCAAATGTTATGGCAAAAAGGTAAAGGACTTTCAAATAAGATCAAGGGTTTGGCAAAGATGTCCATTATTACCACTACTACTTAGAAATTGTCACTGAAGCAATAAGACAAGAAGAAGACATAGAAACAATAAACATAGTCAAAAAGGAAACAAAACTATTACTTTTTGGAGCTGATGGTCTATCTAAAGAACCCAAAGCAATCAACTAAAAATTAATTGAAACAATAACTTAAAATTGCAGGATATAAAATCCTAACAAATCAATATTTCTGCATATTACCATCAAAATCCCACAGGAAGAGAAAAATGGAAGTTCCATTAAAAAAAAACCCTACAGAATATATAAAATATTTTGGCATCTACTAAGACATAAACAGGAACTATATGCACACAACTACAAAATACTCTTCAGAAATGAAGACCTAAATGATTGGAGAGCTATTAATGTAGGGCTAGGAAAAAATGATAGCAAAGTTCATTTGGAGGAGTAAAAGGTCAAGTATCAGGGAAATAGTGAAAAAATATTGAAAAGAAGGTGTCCAACTAGAATCCTCAAACTGATCTTATACAAATTAAATAAAAAAAATAGGTAAATCTGTGGAACAGATTGGATACAAAACAGATAGAAACAATTAAACACAGGAACAGAGTCCAGTAAACCCAAAGATTCTAGCTATGGCAAAAACTGCTGGGAAAACTGGAACACAGTCTGGCAGAAACTAAACTAGCATCTCACATCTTATACCAAAATAAACACCAAATAGATATAAGATAGATATAAAAAGTCTCATCATAAATCAGAGGAGCAATCCACAAAAGCCAAAATTGACAATTTTTGTTACTTGGAATTAAAAAGGTATTGCATAAACAAAACCAATAAAGTCAAAATTAAAAGGGAAACAGGAAACTAGACAGTAGGAAAGAGAATCTTTGCAACATTTCCCTGTGGGAATGAGGGTACTTCTTCTAATACATAAGAGTTCCCACAGGTGTGTTCTCTGCCATCATTATCAGTTGATATAATTTAGCCAACCAGACTTAAAGAGAATCTTTGCAGCAATTTTCTCTGATAAATATCCCATATACGAGATACATAAAGATTCCAGTTAGAACAAGATTAGGACAAAGATTCCTTAGAGTTAGAGCCATTTCCCGATAAACGTTCTTCAAAGGATATGGATCGGCAGTTTTCAAAAGAATAAATCTGAACTGTCAACAGCCAATATTAAAAAAAAAGTCTCAATCACTATTATTAAGAGAAATGTAAATTCAAACAACTCTAAGATTCTACCTCACACCCATCAAAATGTCAAAGATCAGGGAAAAAATGGTTAAGTGATGGTCTATGGGAAATTAGGCAAATTAATGCATTGATCTTGTTTGCACAGCACCTTCTAAAATTCCATGTAATAAAAATGTTTCATGTTTTTGTCTGTGAATTGGTCTAGCCATTCTGAAAAGCAGTTTGGAATTATGTCCCAAAAGTCACTGAACCATTCCTACCCTTTTCCCCCCAGTGACATTGCTACTATATGTATATTCTAAAGTGATAAAAAGAAAGCAAAATGACCCAAGTAAATACAAATAATCACAGCAGCTCTTGTTACAGCAAAAATTTGGAAACTTAAGGGATGTCCATCAGCTAGGCAGTGATTGAATAATTATTATATTTGAGTATGATGGAATATTATGATGCTATAAAAATGATGAAACCATTTCAGGGAAACCTGGGAAGATTTCTGTGAACTGATGAAGACAGAAATGAGCAGGACTTGGAGAACAATTTATACAAGAACAATATAGCACATATTCTGAGGTAACCATCCCAAATAGCACCCACACTGGTGAGCTGAGTCCATGAAGCATGACTACTGTATCCCCTGAGGACTCTAGGATTATCCCTGTGGGAATGATCTAATACTCAAGAGTTCCCACAAGTGTGCTCTCTGCTGTCATTATCAGTTGATATAATTTAGCCAGCCAGACTTAATTAGCTTTTAGAAAGAAGTGATTACCAAGGTTATAGAATAAGAATATCCCTCCCAAAAAAGTCTGTGACATACCCTCCTAGCAGTACGTACAGAATCCAGGGGGAAATGGGATGAAGCTTAGAATATGTGGCAAAAGTAATTTCATAGCTCCTAGAAGCCCTTTTCGCTGGAATCCTAAAGATGTTCCCTTAGGTATGGTGTCTTTTTGGGGAGTGACAGATTCCACATAAAGTCTTGAATTTGCATTCATCCTATCCTTGAATTTGTATTCAGGATATCCTATCCACTTGAATTAGCATTTCTGTATATTCCCAGCAAAATCCAGCAGGTGATAGAAACAAAAGTTCCATTCAAAATAACTATAGAATGTAAAAAATATTTGGAAATCTATCTACCAAGACATTAACAGGAACTACGTGAATCTGCCCCCAAAGTCCATGAGGCCCTTCTCCATCCAAAGTGGGGTGAGAGTTAGAGGGTGAGACCAAGACTGAAGCCAAGGCCCTTTTCCCTCTTCCCTAATCAGTTCCTTTTCAGGGATGGCTCTTCTGCTAAAAGCTCAAATCTCTTAGTTCCATCTAGCTCCATGGCTTTACACAAATCTCAGAGGATATAACCAATTCCCTCAGACTTAAGAACCTAGGAAGGTGTCCAGACCTTGTTTATCTCTAGTGAGTAATTGAGATTCTTCTCACTTGATGAATAGATCAAGGTCTAATATCTTGACACTTTCATTAATTCGGGAAAGGTGATTATGATTGATTCACTCATTGTCACCTTCTTACAACATTATAAAGGAGGGAAGAAGAGGCAGAGAGCAACTTTGAAAGATTTAATAACTGATCAATGTGATGACCAACCCGAATTCTAGAAGACTGAGGATGAAGCATGCTACCCTACCATCATACTAAGCAACTTCAACATTCTTTCTGATACATCTTCAAATATCCTAAGTTGCCTGTGATAGGATCACTAATCTACCAGCGTTCCCCACCTCTTGTATGTCAGGGTACTTCTTTCCCTAAAAGGAAAGAAAGCTGTTCCCAAGATTAATTAGCCTAGGGGCTATTAATTAATTAAGCTGTGTCCTGGTGACTTCTGGCCCAACCCACCTGGAGTTGGTCTTTTCTGATTGGTTGGATGACCTAGGGTCACACAAGTCACTACAATTTGTCCTGTTGACCAGACCCAGTTCCTTATGGAATCAAGGGAACACATCAACCCAGACTAAGTGCTACAGTATCTTTGTTTAATATCTTTTCTATGCTATGGCTAAAAAAATCTCCTTTTGTTAATTATTGAATGACACGTACTACAAGTGTCTCATTCAAATATCAAACCCAAACTAATGAGGAACTAGCTTGAATCAGACCTGCATAGTATATTCTCAGTTCTTCAATCAATTCACATGATCTACTCCTCCACTTCACCTCAGCTATATAAAGGTGGTCATACCTTTAATCTTGCCATCACCCACAAGTATCCTATTTTATTCACCAGCTCTGAGATTCATCTATCTATTTGTGGTTTTTAAATGGCTCCATCTTTATGCCTTGTAACCCCTACTCCTGTTCTTCATGTCCACTATGACCTGTCTTCTGTCTTCCCCTCTGTTGTTTCCCAGATCATCACCCTTATATGGGTTCTTTCTTCTTCCTTCCCTATCTTGACCAAAAGGGCAAGTAAGCCAAGTCTATTAAACATTATTCTCTATCCACAAATCCCTTGCTCCCTTATCCTATTGTTGATTGTCCCTTGCCAAATTCTAACCTTGGAGTACTTATACTGCTTGCCTTCTTTACTCCTTGTCATGTGCTATTGAAGGAACTGGAAGAAATTATTATACTCCCCTTCAGAGGTGACAGGCTAAAGATACCTAGTAAGGCATATATTTGTGGACATGGCTAATTCAGGAGTTTGGTTTGGCTATTTATGTTGGTGTCAAGGGCTTTATTTTTCATTGTTCTTTTCCCAGTGGGGTGTGGGTGGGAGGGTAAAGGGAATTAGAAATAGGATAATTATAAAAAAGTTAAAGAGGACAACTGTATTAAACACAGAAAATAGATCAGTATGAAGGCCATAATGAATCACAGATAGGATAGCATTGAAAGTTACACGTTGAATTTATTATGTATTTAACAATATTACATGTTTAAATAGCATATAATATATAATTTGTTTCTATACTTAAATATATATTTAACAATAAAAGCATGCTGTACACAGAGACAGTTTCATATATAATCTTTTCTGTTCTCTTATTATGGAACTATACATTTTATTTGTGTTTAAGTTCATAATAAAAGAAAAATTTTAAACAAAAATTACCTAAACTGTAGTCTTCAATACTTTTGGTTGTATATTACTATCAGTACAAAAAAATTTGAGCATGTTCCTACAATGTATATATATATATTAGTTATTAATTATATATCTATTTGATATTTTATTATTATATATTTCATGTTATATATGTGCATATTAGCTATTACTCTACTAATAATTGTGATCATTAAATTTACACAAAAATAGAAAATAAAAAAGGATAAGATAAAGATGAAATAATATTTAAAGTTAGAGTAAATAAGAAGCTACTGAAATTCATTGATTATGCAAATGACATGGTTAAACTTGCATTTTAGGAAATCACTTTGATAACTGTATGGGCAATAGATTAGAGGGGGATGTGGATTGATTGGGTCAGAGAGACCATTCTCTTCAGGGATTGAAATGATGTAAGGGAGTGTGTGTACTTAAAGACTAGGGTGAAATGTTTGCACATCTATTCTTTCTATAACTTCTGTAAATACCCCTTTGTAAAAACTAATTGATATTAATTGGCTAAATTATACTGGGGAGCTAATCATTAGGATAATTAGTGATACAAAGGACATTCTGACTGTAACTAGTGATAGATATTGGGGAAAACACCTTGGACTGGATGCTTCAGCCAAAGCATTAAAGAAGAGCCCATAACCCCTTACAGGTACCCTCACAGGGGACTGTAACTAGCCATGAACTTCTGGTGCCCTGATTTGTTAGTTCAAGGATATACTGCATTAGGAGCCCCATAGTTTAAAAGACTACATAAGCAAAATCAACATATCAACAGCAGCTAACTGGCCATTCAACATTCCAGACTGATGGCCCCTCACATCTCCAACTAATGGAGGGAAATACATTCTCCCTCTTCTCCAGAAGGGCTAGGTTTTCCAATCTACCTTTCCAGCCCTGTTTCACAGTACTCCCCTTCACACATCCTGCATTCCAGTCATATTAGAATACTAGCTTTTACTAGATCTGTCATACTCCTGCTTCCATGTATTTATTCAGACTTTTGCTAATATCTAGATTACCTCCATTTCTGTGATTGTTATTTTGATCCTTCCTTGTTGAGATCACTCTCCCTAAGTTTTCTTTGTGTAGACTTTTAGTTTGTCTCTAAATTTTACCTTGGGTCATGCGTAGTCTTGTATGTAGCAGATTTCCCCTTTTCTGTGATTAATTCCTATCAGGAAAGGGACTGGGCGATTTTCCACCTTTGTATCCTCAGTATTAGCAAAGAACTTTACACATAGTAGGTATACAGTAAATGTTTGTTGTTGAATTTAATTTGACTGCCAAGAAAACTCCCCAAAACCCAACCCAACTTATTGATGTATATCCCATATAAGTTCTGAAGATCCTCATTCCAACTCCAACTCTTACAGATGAGTCTCAGGACCTGAAACAAGGCTAATTTTTTTCCTCAGGATCCAAGAATAAATCTCTAATGCCATTAGCTTGAGCCTCCACTGGGATGCTTAACAGCATTATTAGTGAAGAATCATTTAGGCAGACAGTCTTAAAAAATTGCAAAATGAATATTTACTAAGGTGGTATAGTAAGAACAGTTGATAGACAACATTCCTTCCACCCCCAGGCTGTGATACTTTCTTACAAGTACATTCCCTCCCTAGAAGGAATAGATGGGATCCTGACAAGTAAAAAAATACCCTTAGACAAATTAAACTCCTAACATTATAGCAATAAAGAGATAAAACAGTAGATGCTGCTAAGGAGCTAGGCTAAGCTGTCAAGCAGGCAAAATCTAATAAGATGAAACTTGATAGGAACAAGTGTAAAGTCTAACACATAAGTTTAAAAACTTACTTATATTAATTTTAGGGGAGAGGAAAAAGGGAGGAATTGGCAGCACCAATGGACTAATGGATTAATGTGAGTTCATTGTGTAATATGACTAAGTATTATCTTATCTAAGTATAGTTTTTAGCATATTGGAGGTGATAGTACCATGAGTTCTCTACCCTACTCTGAGCATATCTGGAGTAGTGTCCAGTTCTGGATGCTACATTTTAGAAGTGTTTGCTTCCTAGAGTGAGTCCAGAGGAGAGTCTCTAATATAGTGAGAGAACTGAACTCCGTGCCATATGAAAACTGTTTGAAGGACGAAAGGATATTTCATCTGCAGAAGAGAACTTATAGCAAGGGATGTGTAATCTGAATGGGCACAGTAGCTATATTGGGTTCTTTGAAGGATTGCCATGTAAAGGATTCAATTTGCTCTGCTTGATCCCAGAACCAATGATATAGTTAATGGATAGAAATTACAAGATGTAGATTTTGGCATGGTACAAAGGAAGACATCTTCACTATTAGCAAAATGGATTGCTATAGGAGTTGAGAATTCCCTCTTAAAAGATGTCTTTAAATGGTATTGGTTAACCCCTTATTGAGGATATTGTTGAAGGGCTTTTTGTATAATGGGAGATTGGCCAGTAAGGGTTCATTCCTTCAAGCAGGTGCAATCTGTTCCACTTTGTGTCAACACATGTGAGTGCTTGGGGACCCTGCTTCCAGGTATAGGTTAGGATGGAACTGCACTCTATGTCAGAGCATACATGGGAGTTCTGTATTTCCTGTTCCCTTTCTAGAGTATAATTAAAAGTCTTTTTAAACAATTCTGGAATCAACTGATTGTATATACAAAAGGCTCCTAGGGTTTTTTTCCCTCTTTCCCTCTGTCTACTAAGGTTAAAATAACCCTTTTAACTCCAGAGGTCTTGTGGTATTCTAAAGTCCCCCCAAATCCCATGAGTGTATAACGCCATAGGCAACTATGTGTTTGGAATGGAACCCTTTCATGTTTGACCCATTTTCTTGTACTTAATCCAAATATTTTATGTAGTAACCCTTCTACTTGTTGAAATAGAGGATGTAAGGGGCAGGTAAGAGAGGCAATGTAGTATTAAGAATTTAAGTGGTTGCATTCAGAGCTTGAAAAGAATGTGAAACCTTAAGTAACTCACACTGATTATTCAGATTAAAAGGAATTCGAAAGTGTAATTGGCACATTTACACCTTATAAAATGATTCATCTCTTTTTGACTTAGAGAATGAGTATAAAGGAAGTGTAAAGAAATTTTTATACTTTTCTGAGGAGTGGATAAATTTTCTGTCAACTTCATAGAATTTTAAGGTGGGCCATTTGCTAGCTGAAGAATCAGCCATTTCCATGGTACCCTGAAAAAGCAACAATAAGTCAGTTATCTATGGCAGCCAAGAAGAAAACTAGCTGGAGGAATAAATCAGCTCTTGAGAGGAAAACATTTTCACCTCCTCCAGAGTCAGAAGGGAAGAGGAAGGATTTTCCTCCATTTCCCTCTCCCCCTGGAAATAACATCTTGTGGCAGAGCAACTTACCCAGTAGTAGACTCCATTACCAGCAGAAAGTAGGCCTAGAGTCCATGTGCATGGGAACTTGAGCAGGGACATGGAACCTAGTGGAGTGATACATGCAGCAAAATATTGTGAAGATATCATGGGGGAGGGGGGAAGGTGAGGAGGGAGGTGAGAAAACAAAGGGCCCAGTAATGCCAGGGATGTAGATTGTCTTGGCCTTGTGTATTTGTTATGTGTATGATGCTCTTCCTGGTGAACCCTATGTGGTTGCCATTATCCCCACCAATGCTTTTGTTATCTGGGTGATAGTGTAACCTAGGTTTATGAGGTAGGGATAGTTCTTATTATTACTGTTTGTGATATGGCAGTACAGGAAATTACTTTGAGCTGTTTGTGTAAATAGCATACTGTTAATAGTAAATATACCAGTAGATGAGCAACAGTTTTAGAAATACAGACCAACAGAGTGCCCTAAACCTGGAATAATCAGCCTAATGTGTGTGTGAGTTGTGGGGGATAGCCCTAGAGGTTGGTGTTACATATAAATAAGAAAACTGAAAAGCACAATTAGGTACAGTAATTATAATGCACAAATCAAAGGACTGCAGTTAGAGTATTTAAGGTCATCTTTTCAGAGATTCAAGGGAATTCTGAAAGAATGTTATACTATGTAAAAATCTAAAAATACGAAATGGTCTCCCCCACCCACATAAAAAGGGTACTCCTTTCAGATATGGATAGTTTTGTTGATGGAAAAGGATGAAATCAAAGACAGTTGTCAAAGAAACAGTGAAAACAGTAGCCACTCAGAAAAAAAATGGTGAAGATGGTTGAAATTTCTTGTTTCCCATCACTGAATTTGGAAATTGATTTTATGAGGACTTTAAGTTAATATCTACAAAATCCTGGTCCCCAGAATTATGTGGTGACCTTGGAACAATATACATTACCTAGTTGTATTGTAGATGTTAGAAATGTGGATTTGGGTTTATCAACATGAGATGGAAATGAGTTATCGCATTGGAGAGACCCTGATTTGGACCACTAAGGTAGCTGAGCATAGGCTTCCAGAATATTTAGAGCTCAGAACTTGACAGAATGAAGCTAAGAACAGAGCTGAACTTGGAAGATCTGACTGAAAGGAGGAAAGGCTTTTCTTGTACTTCAACCTACTGCATGAGAATTGGAGATGCTTCAGAGCTTAATCGTGGCGGCAGACCTAGCAAAGCTCTGTAGATCCTTGGCTTCGGGTTTCTACTTTTGCTAAAAGAGGAAAACACTAATTCCACAGCATAGATGGCACAAAGGAAGCAGCCAGGAGAGGTGCCTCTGCCCAGCAGGATAACAAAAAAGAGTAGCCTCACCCATTGATGAACTAGTGTATAGTCTCTTCCTGATAGGAAAAAAAAAGGAAATCAAGGCGAGTAACTCAGTGATGTAAGTTGCCCCAAGCACATATTTCCTACATATGTAAGTTTGGCCCAGTGTCCCCCTTCAGACACTGTATGTATCAATGGGATAGTGTGTCCCGGGCTTACAGGCTAACAGGAATGTTATTTCTATCATTTATAGCAATAATAGTAACTGTCTCTTGCTTAGTAAATGTTTCTGATTAAGAGTTACTAGAATTCATCTTGGCTTGATTTGTTAAATTAATTGAAGCACATTGGATGGGGCTCGGGAGAGAGTACAATAGCAGGAGTATATTCCTTCTACCAAAGTTAACCCTTGAATGCTCTAAGTTCAAGGAGTTGTGGTAGGAAGGGTGAGTTGGGATAGTAGCAAGAGTGCACTGAGACCAATTTGAACTAGGTTAGCAGAGCCAATGATTCAATTTTCATTGTGAGCACTTAGAAAACAGCAAATACTACCATCTAAGGCTTGATTTATTGTTCTGTTAATTGTCTACCAGGGGTGGGGAACCTGTGACCCTCTAGATCTGAAGTGCGGCCCTTTGACTGAATCTGAACTTCACAGAACAAAGCACCTTAATAAAAGGATTTTTTTCTGTAAAACTTGGATTCAATCAAAAGGCCATACCCAAGGACCCAGAAGACCACATGTGGCCTTGAGGTCACAGGTTTCCCCCTCCCCCAAATCTAGACCTGAGAAAGTGTTGGAGAAAAAGCTAATAATTTAAATTAAATTTTAAAAATATGTCATAAAAATATGCTGTGAGTATATTTTTTTCCCAGTAAGCCAGTTGTTAAATATTTACCAGCACATTCTGGGTAGTTGCCACCCCCTCTGAAACTTTCACTGACATGATAGTGTGAGTGCAGGTCCCATCAACCTGTCAAACTAGAGAAAACTTAGAGACAAGGTGGGGAGGAGCAGGAAGTGCAAGCTCTGAGGTCTCCTCTCAGATCTGGATGTCTATCCAGATATCAGCTCTTCTCTAAGCTCAGCTCTATCATGGACTTTGCTCCACTATTCTGTGAGCCTTGATTTTAGCTAGCGTTTTGGTCTAAAAGAGGGTCTCTTCAGTGAGATAATTCACATCTATTTCATGGTGATAAAACAAAACCTGCATTCCTACCAAACCACAGCTAGCCAATATATATTTGTCCCAGGGATCAGGGTTTCTCAGCTTTTGACTTCCAAGCCCTCATGCTGTTTTGATGCTGGAAAACAAGACACATCAACCACTTTTTCTTTGAGTCTCTTCTCTCTGTGGGGATAGCTTTTCGGTTTTTCTCCCAGCTATCTTTGTTTTTGCCTTTTACATTAACAAACTATCTAAATCTGTAATGGGCAGATCAAGGACAATAAGGCAGTATGTTTCCTTCAAGTTATTTTGTTGTGCCAGTATTTTTGGCAAACAGTATAAGCAAAATGACCCACTTGTTTAAAAGATAAATTATAATGAGAGTTCTTTGCATTATTTTAAGGCACGTAAATATTTCTTAATTTAAAAAGAAAAAAAAAACTGCTTACAGCCCCAGACACTTATTAGCCATGTGACTTTGGGAAAGTCACAACCCCAATTGCCCTCCAAAAAGGAAAAAGAAAAGCTGTTTAATGATACTTTTAATGTACAAATTATCAAACTATTTTTATTCTTACAAAAAATCCCTGTAACATACATTGATTTTATTCCTCAGCTGAAAACAACTTGCACTTAAATATAAGACCAACAATGAGGCTTTAAAATATCATGTTGATAACCTTTGCACACAACACTATAGGCCAGCATGGTGGTTATTTTTTTGGCTTATCTCTACATAGACTTAAAAAAACCCCATAACATTCTGATAGGATTTCCCCACACCTTAGTATCATTCAAAGTTCTCTACATCAAAAATTTCTTACTAAACAGCACTAGCAGTAAGCCCATATTTCTATTATTCTTTCTTGGCATTCTTCTAAGTGCCAAGTTGCTGAAATGAACAATTTTTAAAAGTTCTCTCTGCTTGTTCTGTGCTATTGCTTTCTTTTTTGAACAAATCTGCTGTACATTTTTGTGGGGGAAAAATGAAGAACAAAAAAAGTCACTCTAAAACCCCAAAGTTCCCCCTGGGAGTTAACATCAGTTTTGTTCTCTTCTTCAAGTTGTTACCAATCATTAACTTCAACCACAAAAGGGTCTTTTACATTTATCTTGCCACTATTTGTAATCACACAGTCTGCAAGTGGACGGTCATGCTCATCTGTTTGTTGGAGTTCTATGGAGTGCACCACAGCCTAGGAAAAAGGGGTAGGGCAGGGAGGGAAGAGAGACAGGTTGATGTACTTTCAAACCAAAGTCTGGAAAAAAGAATCACCAAAGCTATCACCTCAATTCATAGAACACAAATGGGAATAGGCAGGTATCTCCCACCTGACATAAAGTTACTTTTTGCTTTCCAATTAAAAAACACTTGGTTTTCATCAGAGTGAATTCTACTTGCATGCCATAACACAACCTGAGACTTAATAGGGGGCTTCAACTCATGATGGTAGCTTAATAAGCATATTACAAGTTAAGTACAAACATAAAGTAATGGAGCAGGGAACACATTTCAAAGCAAAATCATCAAAATAATTGTATTTCTTAAGATATATCAATGGGACGTCTGAAAAGTAATTTGAAAAAATTAATCTGTCCACTTAAAACTGGATCTGTACACCGTGAACAATATCATCTACAGCTCATATAAATCTATGCTAAATAAAGAGTTATAAAATGAGTAGATTAATCATCCTGAATGTGAGTTACTCCCAAGAATCTGAACAGGTTGAACACATTTATGTTTACTCTTGAAATAGAGATAACTTTTGAAAACTAGTCTATACATATGACGCCAAGGCCACTAACATGTCTTTGAAATGAAAATGCAGATTCTTTCATTACAATGCATCTTCCATTCTTACTTTCTATATTTCTCATAAAGTGCTCAACTGTCTTTAATTTCAACTACTACAACTTCTTCATCACTTTCCACAATTAAAATATCTGCAATTTAATCAGTTTCTCAAGAAAAAGTTAAATAAGGCAGATAAATTTACTTTTAAGCATGTTTAAAATTAAATTATATAACATGACTCATTAATTTAATGCTAAAAAAACCTCTCCAATTACCATTCCATTAATGACTTTCCCAAATACTACATGTTTTCCATCCAACCAGCTAGGCTTGGTCATAGTAATGAAGAACTGAGAACCATTGGTATCTGGCCCAGAATTTGCCATGCTGACCCATCCAATGCCATAATGCTTAAGCTTAAAGTTCTCATCTGGAAAGTTGTCTCCATAGATACTAGTACCTAAAACAGACAAAATCAAATGAAGGTAAATATATCTACATATATGATATAGGAAAGGAATATTTTTTCTCTGACAGAATGTACTAGAGAGAAAGTCAAATACATTCTATAGGGAGTTACCAACATAAAACATACTGGATTCTTTTTTTTTGGTTTGGTTTTAGAACAAATGATACCTAATTTTTATTTTATGATCAATAGACATTCTTCAGACATGAAAATGCATATACAATTCTTTATGTGTAGATTACTTTTTAACATTAGTTAATAAAAATTAAACACACAACATACCTGCTCCCAAATCAAAAAGCAAAGAAAACTGTAAATAATTTTTGTCCCCCCTACTAAATTTAAAAAGATCTGTGTTTCTTGCCATTTTGTACAATACAGTTAGTTTAAACATTATGGCCTCAGTTGTACTTTTAAAAAGTAGCAAGAGAAAATGAAATCATTGAAGACTTTTAAGCTGAAGAACTAGGCAGTTTTTCCAAACAGAGGAAGCATTACATATTAGTTATTAAAAAAAATCCATGTCTAAAGATATTTAGTTCAAGTCACAGAATTTTTCTCAGTGGAGATATGCATAATTAATTGTTTTAAATGATCATGTTGAAAGGAAGAAGTTCCTTCAGTTTATAACTTTATTGATTTTGGCAGAGAAAAGAACAAGAATATAGTTAAGAAAGTGGGAAGAGGAAGAAAAAGAAAAAGGCAGGAATGAATCAGATAGTAATTGCATTTGCTAGAAAAATGATTTCAGTAAGAGAATGCCATATTCTTTCTTCAGAAGATGCTAATTCCAGGTTACTGTTTATTACAGCATGGAATCAGAGGGCTTGGGTTTGAATTCCATCTCTGCCCTTTGCTACCGGTGTGACGTTGGGTAAGTCTCTTAATCTTACTGAACCTTAATTTTTTCCTATGTAAAATGAATGGTTGTACTAGATGACCTTTAGTTTCCTTTTCTAATCTATGATCCTATAAACCTGTTTAATTTTCTTGGATGTAATGTCTAGATCCAAATGGTTTGTTGTTTATCTGAAAGTCTTTAGAAGATCTACATTATTGGGAAACTAGTTCTCATGGACTTTGATATGCCCTTTGTATGCATTTTTAGAGTTTTGACAAATTCTCCCACCAGATGTATCTGGTCATAGAATATGGTGACATTCATTACTTTCAAGTAGAAAGATACTGTCACTTCATTTGTAAACCTGATTCTGTATTTAAGTATTTTCAGCATGGTTCTTAATCTGTTGTGTCCTCTAATAGATTTTGGCTGTTTAATATAATTTTATTTTGATATCACCTAAATTTTCAAAGCTGGGGTTTATGGGCAAACCCCCCCCCCACATATTCAATTTGCTAAATAATTACTTAATTCGTTTTTTCTTTCTGCTAGAGTGGTATTAATCCTCATATGGCTGGTATTCTTCTGAAGTAGATGAAATCACATTGTGTGGTATGATTTGTCATCTTGGGTTGACATCAAATCAGAGTTTTAATAGAAAATTTTTTGCAAACTGTTTAACAAGAGCCTGCTCTCCATCTAGGTGATGCACTAGATATGGAATGCTTGTTAAAGCTCCTCAAAGACTTCACAATGCTGCATATAATCTAAGAAAATTGAAAAAAATTCTTTTCTTTGCATACTAGTGAAATAACAGTGTCCCATATCTTCTCTTGAAACTTCTTATCTGCTAGATGCTGTATTGTATTGTATTTCATGGCTAGGCCCTCTGTATGACTCTAAATTCTTCAAGATGCCTTCTGCATTTAATACTATATTTAGCTGATTATTAAATTTCTTTTCAGATTCTGTAGCCTGGGAACTTTTAAAATCAAGGGAAGAAATTGATGCCTGTTCAAGGTCTGTGCATATGAAAACTTTAATTAGATTTCCCCATGTTAAATCATCCTCAATATGAGAGACTCTTTGGTTCATAAAATGTCCCTAGGGGAGAGGTGGAAAGTCAACAAAAGGAGCCCTTGCACCTGTCACCTGCTCCTGTGTGAAGCCATGCCAGGAGGTGACAGTGGTAATAATAAGAGAGGGCAGAGGACAATAGATTGTATTGTAAAGTTCATTTTTATGTTACTTGTTTGGAACTTAACACATTTTCTCAAAAAAAAAATGCTATTCAAATATTATACAAAGGAACTTAAGCTCTCAGAATGACCAAAAGAAGCCTATGCTGTACTACTCTAGGAAAGCTTCAGGTACCTGGAATAGACTGTCTGCTTCTCTAAAAGCACCTCGATAAGTGCAGATGGCCCATTACCAGTCAACTGCCTACCAGGTGATGAATCATTTAGCTACTGTTATGAAGCAAAGGAAAATTAAATATTAGCCTTAGGCCTATGAGGCTCCCTTCTGGTGGCACACTGGTGGAAAATTAGGGAAGGGATGCTAAGAAGCACATAATTTTCACATAATCTATAAACATGAACTCAAGATGACGCTACTCTCAAAGAGAAAGCACCGGTACAGAGGAACTGAGAAAAGAATCTTGCAGAGGACAGGTTTTTAGCTGACGCTTGAAGGAAACCAGGAAAGCCAGGAGGCAGAGATGAACAAGGAGAGCACTTTAGACATGGAGGGACAATCAGTGAAAATTTCCAGAGTCAGGAGCTGGAGGGTCTTATTTGAGGAACAGCATGAATTACTGGACTGCAGAAATCATGAAAAGAACTAAGGTATAAAAAGACTGGAAAGATAGGAAAGGCTCAGGCCATGAAGGGCTTCAAAAGCCAAACAGAGAAGTTTATTTTTGGTCCTGGAGGTGATCAGAGCCACTGGAGTTTACTGAACAGGGCTATGACCTGTACTTTAGGAAGATCAGTTTAATAGGAGGACATACGTACGTGGAAAAACTTGAGGCAGGGAGATCCATCAAAAGGCTGTTATAATAGTTAAGTTGTGAGATGAGGGTCTGCACGGTGTAATGTCAGTACAGGGAAAGGTCATATGTGTTGCAAAAGAAAAATGAACTGAACTTGGCAACAGTTTGGATGTGTGGGATAAGCAATAGTGAGCTGGGGATTACACTTCTTAGGTTATGAGTCTGGGTGACTGGGAGGATGACGATGGGCTTGAGTCCAGATTATATGAGGATTAATTGAAGGAAATGAGAATATTTAGCCTGGAGAAGAAGTCACTCAGTTGTGTTTACAACACTGTTGTTATCATATACATTGGTCTTTTGATTCTATTAATTTCTTCATCAGTTTTATACAATGATCATTCATGATTCCAAAGGTCTGATAATGAAACATGCTATCTGTTGCAGAAAGGTAATAGATTTAGATTACAGAATGAGATATGGTGTGTGTGTGTGTGTATCATATACATACATGTGCACTGAATATACATATATATGTAGGATGTATATAACCATTTGGGGAGTTTTATTTTGCTTGATTATGCATTTTTCTTTTCTTTTTTTTTCCAATGGGGTGGAAGTAGGGTAGAAGGGCTAGAGATAGATTTCTATTTTTTTAAATAGGTCAGTGAGGATGTGAAATGTTACATGGGTTTTTGGATGTAGTCACTATTAGTTTTACTTACCTGTTTTCCTTTTATTTCTTTAAACAAGAGAAATCTCAAACAGTGAAAGTAAATCTGTAAAAGTTAGTAATGTAAAAAGAAAACACATTTATAAACTTTCCAGAAAAATAAAATACTCAGTAGAGGCATGATAGCTGTGTTCATGTATTTGAAGGACTGCCATGTGGAAGAGGAATCAGATGTGTTCTCTTTGTTCCAAGGACACAACGAACAGGAACAATGAGCAGCAGTTACAAAGAGGCAGATGTGGCTTGATGGAAGGAAAAAACTACCCACCAATTAGTCATGTTCAGAAGTCAAATGGGCAGCTCCCTCAACAAGCACCTCCTGGGTTCTCTCGAAGCAGAGCTGGATGACTACCTATCAGGTACGTTATAGAGGGGATCCCTTTTGTGTGTGTAGACTGGGCAAGCTCTGAGGTCCCTTCCAACTCTCCCAGTCTGAATTTTGACAGTCTCACAATAAAGGAAGCCAAAAAAATAGAGGAAACTGCATTTAACTGAATAGATGATTCAAGGGTTCTCCTTGAAGTAAAGAGTTACTACACTTGGTCATCTCATATTGCCATTCTCATGACAAATACAAGCAAAAAGACCATCACAAAGATAATTTCTGATTGTGAACTAAGACCTAGGTGAGGAATCACTAGCAGCTTTACCTGAGGTCCTCACAGTAGAGAAGATCCTAGGTGAAGCAGGGGGTGGGGAGTAATCTGGTAGTGGGAAGCTGACACCCCATACACACCCCCTAACTCTCATGCAGCATTCTAGAGACAAGACATTGAAGATAACTAGGCAGTGAGAGTGGAACAAATAGGAACATGGGGGAAAGGAGGATCTAGAAAGGGGGATGGGAATCATTTTTACAACAGATCACAGTGGGATTCTGAATACCTTGAAGGAAAAGGAGCTACTTTAGAAAGCTTGAGCTGTTAGACTGAAGCCTCTGGCCACCAACTCTGTTGTCTACCTCCCTGTGAGGTAGGGGGAAAAGATACATCCCAGATATCTGCCCTCTATCGTGATCTCACCCCACCCCCTTTAAAACAAGCTAATAATAATGGGGATGAGTAGTGTCCAGGCTGGCCCTTCCCTGGAAGGTACCATAAGTCACATGTCCAAATGACTCTCTAATTGCCAGATGAGGGAATTAGATATTTTTTGAGTTTCCTAAACTCTGGAGCCCAAGTGACTATAGCACCAGAATGCATATATTTGAGTGACAAAAGAATTCCCCTCTGTTCCCACCTTGTGGAGTACCCAAGTGACTGCCACAATTATATCGGGACCCTTCCAGACTATCAAATGGGTTATAGTGGTAACCACTCCACTGAAGACTGTCAAACTAGTTGGGAGCATCAAGTCCAACCCAGAATGGGGGGTGGTGGAGAGGAAATAACAACCCTATAGGCCCCATAGTGGCCAAAATAAAAAACCAACAGCTATGTGTTACTTGTGTATCTGTCTCCCTAAGGGGACCCTTCCCTGAGAAATCCAATTGGAACAATATGGCTAGTCAAGCCTGCACCCAACAAATTCCCTCAATAGCACAATGTATCCATGCTCAAAGTAGCCATGGAAATGAACACACTGTGCAGGACCAGACCCACTGGCCCCTACTTCACCCAAGAAGAAGCCAAGAAAGTGAAAGCTAGTTGCACTTTCCTTGCCACACAGAGGAGGAACCATCCAGGGAGTTACAGTCACCATTTATTGACGAATGGATTATGTAGGCTCTTTTTCTTGACACTAGGACCTATGGTAACAGCTGTAGAGGGGACCCTAGGTGAGGCAGGGAGTTGGGAGCAATCTGTTAGAAATTAGTTGGTGAGAATAAATAGTTCCCAGGGCCATGGGACTGGGGAGAACATTGTGGATCATGTCTACTGTACAGTCTACCTATAAAGACTGGTGGGAAAAGAAGTAACTACACCTAGGAGGGAGGATATTGGGCCGGTAGGAAGGCTGTACTGTTGTTGCTTTATTATTTCCATAGGTAATATTGGACACTGGATGGGAACCAATGGAGATGCTCTGATTTCCCATTCTCATTGTTCCTGTTGACCTATTTCAGTTTCCACCTGGTCTTTGATCTTGACCATCTACTATACTAGGTCTATAACTCAAAAAGATCAAAAGAAAGAAGAAAAAGACCCATATATGCAAAAATATTTACAGCAGCTCCTTTTTGTGGAGGCAAAGAAGGAGAAATTGAGGATATGTCCATCAGTTGGTGAATGGATGAACAACTTCCCATATATGAATGTGATGAGGAAATTGAAAAGATATGAGGAAATAGATGATTTCAGGGAAACTTGGGAAGATTTGTATAAATTGACAGAGAATGAAGTGAACAGAACCCAGGAGAACAATTTACACAATAACAACAATATTATAAAGACAATTTTGAAAGACTTAGGAACTCTGAGCAGTACAATGACCAGCTAAGACTTGACAGGTGTCCTGATGAAACAAGCTATCCACCTCCTGAGAGGTGGAGAATTCAGAGTTCAGATTAAGGTGTTTTTTTGGTTTTGTTTTGTTTGGACGAGGACAATGCAGGAATTTGTTTTGCTTGACTATGTGTTTATAGTAGGGGACCTATTTTTCTTATTTTTACAATGATAGGGATGGGGAAGAAGGGGAGAGAAAAGGTAAAACTTACTGAAAATAAAATTTAATTCTGAAAAAAATTAGTTTGAACATTGGTTTAAACAATAATTGGTATTGGCAATTGCAAGTCTGTGGGTTCAAGGCTTAGGCAAAACTAATTTGTTACATTATGATGAGTATAAAAAGCTAAAATTAAAATATTAAAAATTTTTAAAGGTAGAATTACCTCCAGTGCCATCTCCAGCAGTAAAGTCTCCTCCTTGAATCATGAAATCTTTAATCACACGGTGAAACTTGCTTCCTTTGTATCCATATCCTTTCTAAAGAGAAAAATTTCAACTGCATATACAATAGTTTTAAAGTACATAGATAAACCCTAGCATTCAGAGTTATACCTGAAATAAGAAAATGGCCCTGGACCTAGATGAGCTAACTAGATTCTTGTGATGATATATCAAGAAAAGAAAACCAAAACATGACCTTAGCTGCCCTTGCTATTTAATAGTTGTATGACCTTGGACAAATCTCATCTCTCCAAGTTTCAGTTTCCTCATTTGTTAAGTGAGGGATTGGATTAGATAACTCCTAAGGCCCTTTATAGCTCCGACTCTATGATCCTATAAAATGCCAAGCTATGGAGACCAGACCAGCAGTAATATAGGACTCCAAATTCCTTTCCTTGATTTTCTTTCCCCCTTGCTCCACCCATCCCCCACTGCCTTAATTCCTGGAATCCAAAGTACCAAAAATGCCTGGAAAACACAAAAATTAAAAAGGAGGATCTGTCCAATAAAAGAGTCGCTGTTTCTTTGCAGCTACAGTTTTAATATCTATTCAAAGGCATATTTTTATTTTGAATAGTGGAAGTAACATCTTAACTTGTATATAGTTTGAAAGAAAATAAACCAGACATACTTCTCCAGTTGCCAGAGCAATGAAGTTCTCCACAGTCTTGGGTACAACTTTGCCAAACAAGCCAATTACAATTCTGCCTATGTCTTTATCTCCAATTCTTATGTCAAAGAAGACCTGCACATGTTAAAGGGCAGAGTAAAAGAACATAACATAGAAGAACCATATGAACAAGATGCATAAAAATTATACCTCAGAGTTAAACACACAGACATTTTTCTTAGTGATAATATAAAAAGAGGATGTCATTTGAGGGTACATAATTTTGATAATCTAAAAAAAAATCTATACGGTTTAAAATCATGGCATTTTTAAAAGAATATTTCACTTTATGAATGATTTTGAAGACTTATTTAATACTCAGATTCGGCCATACCACAATCACAATATTCATTCATTCTTTTATTTGCTTATTTATAAATTCACCACTTATTAAGTGCCTACTATGTGTAGAGACAGAGAACATTGGTACAAGGTGCCAGGGAAAACCAAAACAGGTATTTGCTAAAACTGTGTTTTCATAAGTCTAAGAATGAAAGTTAGACCTGTATGTTATTTTCTGTTTTCAAAGGCAGTATATCCAAATACTGATGGGAAAAAATGCTGAGGAAGGAAAAAAGAGGCAAAGCACCCACAGCAATCATCCAGATACTCTTCTTTATTTTTTGTAGCTTCCAACAATGCCAGGAACCCAATGGGCATTCAATGAGCATTTTCTGACATTTGGACCACAAGAGCCCATTAGAACATACCCTTCAGAATTAGATGGCCACTCACTGATACAAACACAGCTGTCATCTATCCTCAGTTCTCTGCCCACGGTACAGCATATGCTATTATGCTGTTAAGTGTTTAGATGGAATTTCTTTGGAATCATATAAGTGTTGACAAAACCATATACCTATTGAATGTGTTGAGACAGAGGATGAGTGGGGGAAGGGAGCTAATAAAAGTGTTTCTTCTACCAAAAATGAAAGAAAGGACAATTGAAACTTTAAAAAAAATTCACAGAAAAGAACAGAAGGAAAGACAGAAGGAAACAGGGTGAGGAGCAACTCAGTTTTGGCCTCAGTATCTCTCTTCTGCTTCCACCTTGTCAGGACAACTCTGTAAATTTTGAAGGACCAAAGAAAGCACAGCAGCTTTAAAAGTTTCATGTTGAATTTATTATATACTTAAAGGGAAAAGCAAGCTATAGGCAAAATAGATTTGAAGTTTCTTTATACTTCTATTCCTGTTCTATTTTGTATATGAAAGTGGAATTTTAATTGGTGCTTCCTAAGTTTAGAATAAAAAAAACTGAGCCATTTACCTAAATTACACAATTAATTTGTTCTCAGTGGTTTCAAAGTTACAAAAATGGAATTTAACCTTACTTTTAAACATTCTAAAAAGGAAACAAACACACATTAGTTGGCAAGGTACTTTATTAGTGATAAGACATTCTTTGGACCTAATAAATATTTTGGACATTTTAACTGTTGGATCTGAAATAAAAGCATACACACTTTCTTTCGTGTAATCATCGTATAACCATGATTTGGAGACAGAATGCTTGAAAAGGCCAAGGAATCAAAGGGCATTCTATTAGTGAGTTTAGATTATATGAACCAATTTACTGGGTGAATGTGTAAAAAAAACATTCAAAAGATGGCTTTAAAAATATAAGAAGGGTTGTCAAAGAAAAAAGATGTCTTACAGTTTAGAAAAATCACTAAGTAAAGACTGTCAAGCTTTGCTTACAAGACAAGAGCTCCTGCCAATACATCAGTGCGTCTGTCACAGTGTGATGTGGTATTTAGTGTTCCATGTGGCATTTTACAACTTTTACATGGCCAAAGCAGCAGGAAAGTTATTATTTATATATAGCTTTATAGAACTCAGAAAAATGAAGACCCCGCCCTTCAGAAGCAGCAATCCAGCTACAATTTTTAAAAAAAGAGCCAGGCATATTGTTAGTATAAGACAATCTTACAAATAGATGCAGTTTCTAAGAATTTACAGAATTTTTTTTTTTAAAGCAATTGGGGTTAAGTAACTTGCCCAAGGTTACACGGCTAGGTTTTTGTTTGTGTGGATTAAGTGTCGGAGGCCGGCTCCGAACTCAGGTCCTTCTGACTCCAGGGCCAGCGCTCTATTCACTGCGCCACCTAGCCGCCCCGATACAGAATTTTTTTAAAGTACCATGAGGAAACTGAGTAAATTGTAGGATGCTTGGAGTAAGCCAGGTAAGTTAACTTAATTCAAAGTGAAAAAGGGAGATTATGAAGATTCGATTTTTAGAAGCCAAGAAAACCAAAGCTGGAGAACTGGCATACTGCTTTAAGAGTTGGCTGATCAATTGTTCAAACTTCTTGAATAAGTGATGAGGTTACCTTCCGATACCTTAACTGGGGGAACAAATGTTTCAATTGTTCCAGTTGACTGAAGACACTGGGTCTTACTTTGTGGACCATCTATAAAATAGTGAGACAGTTTGGGGACTAGAGAGGCATCAGGAAGCTTTGGGTGGAAAGCTTCCTTCTAAGCCCCTTAAAGAAAATTGCTTAAGGTGGGGGGTGAGGAGCAACTCAGTTTTGGCCTCAGTATCTCTCTTCTGCTTCCACCTTGTCAGGACAACTCTGTAAATTTTGAAGGACCAAAGAAACTGGACTTTTTTATTGGCATCCTATTAGCAGAAAATTTTTGGGACAGCAGTGGTTGGCATCAGTATCTACATGAGAAACCAAGAAAAGACTGGACTCAATGAGGAAACACTTGTTCAAAGTTCCACAAAGTGCTCAGCATAAAAACTACAATATACCTAAGGGAAACTTTGAGTAACCCATGAAAGGGAGAAAGGGACTCCGAGCAGCCAGAAGCTATGAGATACTACTTTGCTATATGTCTTTAAGTTTGAGTCCACTTCCCCCTGGACTCTACATATACCTGGGACAGACTTTGGTATGTGTCACATAATCTTTTGGGGGAATTGTACAGTCATTTTCACTTGTGTCTGACTTTTCATGATCCTATTGATTTTCATGGCAAAGATACTGAAGTGGATTGTCATTTCCTTCTCCAGCTCATTTTATAGATGAGGAAACTGAGGCAAATGGGGTTAAGTGATTTGCCCAGGGTCATACAGCTAATAAGTGTCTGAAGCCAGATTTGAACTCAGGAAAATGAGTCTTCCTGACTCCAGGACCATCATTCTATGTACTGTGCCACCTAGCTGCCTGTTCTTACTATACCACTTTAGTAAATACCCCTAACTGAAAGCTAATTAAGTCTGGCTGATTACTTGATTCTCACTGGATAATTATGAGAGAAACACCTCTATTGGGGAGGAGGGGAGGCTTGTGAACTATATTAATATCATACTAGAAAAGACACCTGTAATCCCTCAGGGCTATCTCTAGAAAACTGAGGCAGTAAGTAAACCCCCCCCAAATTCTGGGAACTTGACCTGCCTGTATGAGTGGAGGTTTGGGAGAGTGGCTCTATAGCACGTGGTATACTGGTAAGCAGCACTTCATCCCTTCTCTGAACTCCTAAGACATATGCTGTACTATGCCATTCTTCCACTGGGTCTTGCAGGTTATACCTTTTCTCTTGTTTTTTTAACTCATTCTCATACTTAACTTTTCCTATGCATACGCTTTATCTCCCAAACTGGACTATTAAGTTATTCAAGGGCAAGGGCTTTGTATCTCTCCTACACAGGCATGTAACAGGACTGGTGGTACACTGATGCTTTGGCACAGCTTCATTTGCTGTTTGCCTTCTGGGATTCATAGTCCCTTGAGAAGAGACTTGGAGGATTTGGGGGGAGAAGATGGTTTGAGGCTTAGATGGTAACAGTATTGGAGACGTGATTTAATAGAATTCCAGACCATGACACAGAAGACTTTAAATTTATTACTCTAAGGCTATTATCATATAAGCATAGTCTTGGTACTGTCAAGCCCAGCAAGGTATCAGATTCTGCCTAAAGTCCCAAAGCTAGCATCTTTCTGTCCCATTTGCCCAGGCAAATGCAACTAGTGTGTGTGACTTTCAGAAGATTCGCCAAGTGCCTTGAAATTTCTGCATTTATTAACGTACACCTAGTTATTATCCAGTCTGTGAGTAAAACAAAATAAAACAAATGAAACAAACAAACAAAAAAAAACAACCCTTTAATCAGTTACTGGCTGGGGGCTGAGCAAAGAAATGAAAGCATTTTTTCCTCTCTATTATTTGGGAGGTAGGACTGAGTAGGAGATTGATATTTATGAAGGTGAGTATTGGGTGAACTGAAATCACTATATTCATTAAAGTATTTGTATAGGTATATCTTTTCAAATGATCTTGAATGAGAAATATATTGAAGAATATAATGAATAGAAAGAGTCAGTGGGATGGTGACAACATGAGATATTACTGAATGACTTAGTGTCAGGCTAAGCATACCTACTTGGCTATCCTTGGGAATACACACACACACACATATGTATATACACACATGTGTATATAAGTATATATGTCTGTATATGTCAAACATCTCTATATCAGGAACTCCCTCCTCCAGTTAGAGAAACAATCATCTATAGTAGATATCTTAGAGTTACCTGGGGGCTCAGAGAGGTTAAGTGACTTGTCCAGGTAGTAAAAATCAGAGGCAGAACCTAAATCCACATCCTCCTTATTCTAAGATCAGCAGTCTATCCACAACTCTACCTTTTCCTCTTCCGAAATATGAAATTATTAACTGACAACTACTTAGCTTTTATCTACTTGGAATTCAGAAGTTAATAATGTGTCATTTTCCCCATTAAACCCCTATCAGAACAGGAAGTCTTAGAAGAGGAGGCAACAATGGGCCACTTTACTAGATTTAGGAAAGCAACTTTCTCTTTTTCATGACTAGAAAATTAGCCTGTAGAAAACTACCCACTTAACCCCAATTGCCTTACCTTCCCTACCTTCCCCCTCCAAAAAGCAGAAAAGAAAAAGAAAATTAGCATGTGTGAAACAATGTACAAGATGTACAGAATTAGAAAAACACATAATACACTGTGTCTGTTGTCAAGATGTCCCCAACATAGTAAGAGAGATAAATGGCTAATAATAAAAATAATGGAAGGAAATCTGTGCCATATATATGCTACAGACTGAAATCATTTGCATATTATTTGACATGAGTCATTTTGATATGGTTTCATTTTAGGAAAGTGACAATCATATATTTGTGCTTTTCATACTAGGCTCATTCAGGATGTCTGACCTTGACCACTTGTTACCAAACTGATCTTGTTTCCCAACTTTACTTAGACGTAAGTGAGGTAGAAAATCCAAAACACCAAGAACTGACAAATTATGGTGGCAAAACTAATTAATCCACAGCAAACATACAAAAACCTTCAGAGGGACCTGGCAATTGAAAGATTGTTTTCATTTCTCTATAGCATGGCATCAGCTTCTTGAATTTGGAAGAACATAGAGAAGACCAGTTTAAAAAGAAACAAACAATAAACCCCTAGTTTTTTTTTTTTGGAATTAAAAAAACCTATTTTATTTTCCTATTATATATATATATGAAACATTTAATCTTAAGACCTTGAATTTCAGATCCATTTCCTTCCTCCCTTGTCACCCATTCCCTCTGGGGAGATAAGTAATTCAGTATATGTTGTACAAGTCTAGCCATGCAAAACATTATCATAGTAGATATATTGTACAAGGCTGCTTATAATTCCCTCCCACTCATCCCACCCCCCACCTGGTCCATTCCCTACTTGATCCTTTCTCTCTTCTATAGTGGGTACTTCCAACCTCCCCTCCCCCCAAGGATGCCCTCCCATCCATCATCCCTCCTCTCATCCCCCCCTTCCCCCTATTCTGCTGTAGGTTGAGATATCCCGTTTCATATGTATGTCATTCTCTCCCTGAACCAAATTCAATGAGAATGGGGTTTTGCCTTTTTGCCTTCCTATTCTTCCCCTCCCTTGCAACCACTTCCCCTTGCTTCTTCTACATGAGATAGTTTACCTTACCCTGTCTCTCTCCATCTCCTCTTGCCACTTTCCTCTCTCACCTCATAATTTCACCCCTTGAGTATCCTCCCTTCCCAACAAATTCAACCTATGCCCTCTATCCATATATAACTGTAATCATATACACACACATTCACATATGTATTCATATGACCATACATCCTTCTTCCATTATTTTCATAGTGAGAAAGATTTCATCAGTCACAGTTATTATTTTTCCATATAGGAATGTAAATAGTTCAACTTTCATAAGTTCCTTTTGATTTCTTTTCCCTGATTACCTTCTCAGGCATCTCTTGCTTCTTGTGTCTGAATGTCAAATTTTCTATTCAGTTCTGGTTTTTTCCTCAAGAATGCTTGAAAGTCCTCTATTCCACTGAATGACCATATTTTCCCCTGAAACAAAATATTCAGTTTTGCTGGGTAGGTGACCCTTGGGTTCATTCCCAGCTCTTTTGCCCTCTGGATTATCATATTCCATGCCCTTTGATCCCTCAGTGTAAAAGCTGCCAGGTCATGTGCTATTCTGATTGTGTTTCCACAATATTGAAATTGTTTCTTCCTGGCTGCTTGTAGTATTTTCTCCTTGATCTGGGGATTCTGGAACCTAGCTATAATATTCCTGGGAGTTTTCTTTTTGGGATCTTTTTCAGGAGGTGATTGGTGGATTCTTTCAACCTCTATTTTGCCCTATGGACCTAAAACATCAGGGCAATTTTCCTTGAGAATTTCTTGAAGGGTGATTTCTAGGTTCTTTCTTTGATCATGGCTTTCAGGTAGTCCAATAATTTTTAAATTGTCTCTCCTGGATCTATTTTCCAGGTTAGTGGTTTTTCCCATGAGATATTTCACATTGCCTTCTAATGTTTCATTTGTTTGGATCTGCTTAACAGCATCTTGATTTCTTATAAAGTCATTAGCTTCCATTTGCTCCAGTCTAACTCTGAAGGAATGAATCTCCTCAGTGAACTTTTGAGATTCTTTTTCCATCTGGCAAATTCGACTTTTTAAGGCATTCTTCTCCTCATTGCCCTTTTGGGCCTCCTTTGCCATTTGAGCTAGTCTATTTTTTAAGGTGTTGTTTTCTCAGTCAGGCTGTTGACCCTCATTTCATACTTTTCCTGCATCCTTCTCATTTCTCTTTCTAATTTTTCCTCCACTTCTCTTATTTGATTTTTAAAGTCCTTCTTAAGGTCCTCTATGGCCTGCAACCCACTCGTGTTTTCCCCTGGGGCTTTTGGAGCAGGACTTCTGACCTCACAGTCCTCTTCCCCTATGCTTCGACCCTCTTTGCCCCCAAAGTAGGAGTCTAGGGTTGCATTTTTCTGTCTAATTTGTTTCCTTTGCCTTGGCATGTTGCCACTTAATTACTTGACTTTGGGGCTTGTTGCCACAGTATGGCTTTGCCACCAGATAGGGGAATTTTCATCCTGAACGTGTTGGGGGGCAACTTCCATTTCTGGCAAGCTGGAAACCCACCCATGACCTCCACCCCAGATCACAATCCAGATGCAGGGAGGTTAAAGCAAGAGCGATTATCCCCCAAGACTGATCTCTGGATCTCCCTACAGTTCACAGGCCAGGAGCTGGAGCTGCCTCTGAAAACTATGAAATGCTGTGTCTCCTCAGCGGCTTCTAGCCCCCAGGGGAGGAAGCCAATGCATTCCCCAAATACTGGTCCTGAAGTCCATAGGGCACTAACCTCTCACTTTGTCCTAGGCATGTCTATGTTGATAATTCTGGAATTGCCACAACTGCTGGTGTTCTGGGGTCCCTCCAGCCAGCTGCTGGCCCTGCCACCCTGGGGCTAAAACTGCGATTCAGGCAGACCTGTGCTTGGCTCCCCACTCTCTGCGCACTGCGCTGCCAGCTCCCAGAGCGCTGCGCTGGTCCTTCCTGCAGGGCAGCTGGGCTGTCCTCAGCAGGAGGTCAGTTTCTCTGTGTTGTTCTGTGGGTGCTGGGGCTCCAGAAGTTGTTCAGAGTCCCCTTTTACATAGTTTAGAGGTAATCTGGGGGCAGAGTGGCTTGGATGCACTGTTTCTACTCCACCATCTTGGCTCCACCTTTTTTTTTTTTTAAGCATTTGGGGTTAAGTAATTTGCTCAAGGTTACACAGCTAGTAATTATTTATGTGTGGATGCTCATTTTCTGAGGCCGGTTTCGATCTCGGGTCATCCCAACTCTGAGGCCAATGCTCTTACTCACTGCGCCACCTAGCCGCCCCTAAACCCCTAGTTTTTAATGGCTGTTATGAAGAAAACACTTACTATGGTTAAGATAATACAAAACCTAGAGTATCTTTGGGGAAAAGTAATTTTTACAGAAGAAAATCAATTTTTTTTTCATCCAAGTCGATATCAAACCATTGTTAGAAGTTCAGGTGAGCCTGCTGTATTAGAACATCTTAATTTGACAGTAAAACATTCACTCTAAAAATGTTGGGATTTTTTTTACTTCCAACGAGCCTACAAATTTTGTCCCCATTGAGGGAATGATGAACTCTGCTAAATATATAGATATAATGAAAAGTAGAATTGTACTAAAATTACAGAAATTCCCCAAGGGAGCTAGAAAATGGCAATCCAACCTTGTACCATCTCACATGTTGCAAAAAGTTAAGAAGTTTATCCAAGAGATAGAGATAACATACTTCAATGGCCTGGCACTCACCTGATTTAAACTCTACTGAAAATCTAAAAGCTAGCATCAAAGATAGGATTAGAAAAAGGGACTGTAGGGGAGGCTAGGTGGCAGAGCGAATAGAGCACCGGTCCTGGAGTCAAGAGTACCTGAGTTCAAATCGGACCTCAGACACTTAACACAAAAGCTAGCCGTATGACCTTGGGCAAGTCACTTAACTCCAATTACCCTCAAAAGGCAAAAAAAAAAAAGGGACTGTTTGTTAAAGATGTACTTAAAATCCAATGTGATAAAAGTGGGGTTTTACAAGGGAGAATTAAAGAATATTGTAATATCTTGGAAATTCAATCCCAAATTATGTAAGATAAATGATTGCAGCAAAAGAAGGATATAGTGCATATTAAAAATTTTTCATGGATGTCAATATTTTAAGATTTATAGTTGTTACAACTAAGATTTATAACTGTTATAAAAACAGGTCATAAACGGCAAATAATCCTGAAAAGTGCCCCCAAACAGACAAAAATATAATTGGGAAATATTTAACAAAATAAATAAAAATTCAATACAACTTAGATATTAATATAGATGATGGTAACTTTATATTAGCATAGATGATGTTAATTTGTGGTTTTCTAAGTCAATATGGGGCCTAATCAGTTTCTCTTTTAGTCTCACACCACTGGTTTACCATACAGTATGTCAATAATTTTAATTATTTTACTTTGTCCCGACTAATTTGCATGCCACTCTAAGTGAAATAGGAATACAGAGGAAGAAGGGTCCCTTTACAATCTTGATAGTTAAGCAAAGTGTCATTGAGGATGCAACATTTGGATGAGACCTGGAGAAAAGGAATAAGATCTGTAACAAGGAAGATGTATAGATATCACAGGTAGTAGTAAGGGGAAACACAAAGGAGGGAAACCAGTATCTGTTTGGAGCTCAATGATTAGAGTATAATGCATATATAAAACAGCAATTGGTGATAAGACAAGAAAGATAGACTGAAACAAGATAATTGAGGGCCTGAAATGGTAGACAAGGAATTTGTATATTTGTGGTAGATTATAAGTAATCACTGTTTTAGAAAGATTCATCTGTTTTGCAGGATAGATTAGAAAATAGATGAGACTAAGGGCAGGAAGACCAGATTTGTTACTTCAACAGCTAAGGTAAGAAGCATTAAGGGCCTGAACTGGTATGGTAACAAGAAGACTAGAAAGGAAGAAAAGACAGATACATTATGCTAGACAAGTCACACATCATTATACTTTATTTCCTAATCTATAATGAGAGAAATTGTCATTTCTCTCATATTAATAACCAATTAATATGGGGGAATGGGGAGGAAATTCAGGTTTTTCTCCCTTCCCATTACATCATTCTCTACTAAGTCAAATTAGCCTTGGAAGAACAGGGCTGATGATGAGATTGTATTGACATTATCCTCAATCTTGTTGAGACCCCACCCAACTGGGGAAACTTAGTTCTGATTAAAGAGTAAAAATAATATAATCCAGGTTAAATTTCAGTCCACTATGTGCTATTCAGGCAAGCTTGAGTGCAGGTAGATCCCTTAGTCTAGATTTTCAAGGTTGGGGGTGGTCTGAATACAAAGGAGTAAGAGTGACATAATCAAAGTCACATTCCCCAGCCCTTCATTAGAATAGGTTCATCTTTCATTATAATATTCATTTTCTCATTAATTATTATTTAATCAAAGTTGATTTCTTTCAGAAACACCCATTCTTCCAAGGGTCCATGTCAAAAGGCCTCCATGAGGGGTGTTTTGGTTTATGAGATAATGCCAAATGACAATCCTTTTATTAATTTTTCCTAGTCATAATTAATAAAATGATTACCCAGAAATCATCTCCCAAACTTTTTTTCCAATTTATGTTTTTAGTTTTCAACATTCATTTCCACAAGATTTTGAGTTACAAATTTTTCTCCCCATCTTTCCCCTACACCCATCCCAAAATAGCCAAGCCTACTGAATACCTCTTCCCCCAATCTGTTCTCTCTTACAAACTTCCCCACCCCCACCCCCAACTTTCCAGTAGGGCAAGATGGATTTCTATACCCCAGTGCCTGTATATCCTATTTCCCAGTTGCATGTAAAAAAACAAAACAAAACATTTTAACATTTGTTTTTAAAACTTTGAGTTCCAAAGTCTTCCCCTTCTTCCCTCCTCACCCACCCCCACTGGGAAGACAAGCAATTCAACATAGGTTGTACAAGTATAATTACACAAAACATTTCCATAATAGATATATTGTGAAAGACTAACTATATTTCCCTCCATCCTATCCCACCTCCCCACTTATTCTATTTTCTACTTTGACCTTGTCCCTGTTCAAAAGTGTTAAGCTTAGCTTCTAATTACCTTCTCCCCCAGTCTGCCTTCCCTTCTATCATTCCCCCTCTTATCCCCTTCCCCACTGCTTTCCTGTAGGGTAAGATACCCAAGTGAATGTGTGTGTTATTCCCTCATTAAGCCAAATCTTCCCCTCCATTGTAAGTGTTCTCTTGCCTCTTTTATATAAGATAATTTACCCTAATCTATCTTTCCCTTTCTCCTTCTCCCAATATATTCCTCTCTCACCTCTTAATTTTTTAGATATCTTCCCTTCATATTCAACTCATCCTGTGCCCTCTATGTATACATGTATACACATTTGCATGTACTCACATATCTATTTATACACACATACATCCTCCTATACATACATATATTTGTATGTGTATATATATACATATATGTATATATATACACACACATACATATATGTTCCTTTCAACTATCCTCATATTGAGAAAAGTCTCAGGAGTTACAATTATCATTTTTCCATGTTGGAATGTAAATAGTTCAACTTTAATAAGTTCCTTATGATTTCTTTTTCCTGTTTACCTTCTCATGTTTCTCTTGTTTCTTGTATTTGAAAGTCAAATTTTCTGTTCAGCTCTTATTTTTTCATCAAGAATGCTTGAAAATCCTCTATTTTATCAAATGACCATATTTTCCCTGAGCATTATATTCAGTTTTGCTGGGTAGGTGATTCTTAGTTTTAATCCCAGCTCCTTTGACCTCTGGAATATCATATTCGAAGCCCTTCAATCCCTTAATGTAGAAGCTGCTAGGTTTTGTGTTATTCTGATTGTGTTTCCACAATACTCAAATTGTTTCTTCCTGACTGCTTGCAGTATTTTCTCCTTGACCTGGGAACTCTGGTATTTGGCTATAATATTGGTAGGAGTTTTCTTTTGGGGGTCTTTTTCAAGAGGTGATCAGTGAATTCTTTCAGTTTCTATTTTGCCCTCTGGTTCTAGAATATCAGGACAATTTTGCTTGATAGTTTCTTGAAAGATGGTATCTAGGCTCTTTTTTTGATCATAGCTTTCAGGTAATCCAATAATTTTTAAATTATCTCTCCTGGGTCTATTTTCCATGTTAGTGGTTTTTCCAATGAGATATTTCACATTGCTTTCTATTTTTCTCATTTGTTTGGATCTGTTTTATAGTATCTTGATTTCTCATAAAGTCATTAGTTTCTCCAATCTAACTTTGAAGGAATTATTCTCTTCAGTGAGTTTTTGAAATTCCTTTTCCATCTGGAAATTTGACTTTTTAAGGCATTCTTCTCATTGGCTTTTTGGGCCTCTTTTACCATTTGAGTTAATCTACTTTTTAAGGTGTTATTTTCTTCAGTATTTTTTTTTGGGGGGGGTCTCCCTTTAATAGGCTGTTGATTCACTTGTCATGATTTTCCTGCATCATTCTCATTTTTCTTCCCAATATTTCCTCTACTTCTCTTACTTGATTTTCAAAATCTTTCTTGAGCTCCTCTATGGCCTGTGATCAGTTCTTATTTTTCTTGGAAGCTTTTGATGCAGGAGTTCTGACTCCATTGTCTTCCTCCAGTTCCAGTTGACCCTTTTTGTCCCCACAAAAGGATTCTAAGTTCTGTTTGTGCTTCCTCTGCTTGCTCATCTTGCCAACCAATTACTTGACTTTTGAGCTCTTTGTCATGGTAGAACTCTGCTTACAGAATGGAGAGAGCTTTGTCCCAAATCACTGGGGTTTTTGCAGCTGCTAAAGCTATTAGGAGGGCACCCTCAGTGCAGCCCCCATAAGCTCTGGCTCACTGGCCACACACCCCAGGACCACCACCCAAGACTGAAATCCAGATCCAAGCAGGTCAAAGCAAGAAAGATTGTCCTCTGAATGGTCACTTGGTCCCCCTACAATATGCAGGCCAGGAGCTCTGGAAGCAGCCATGGGGCTGCCGCCACAGTTCCACAACTTCTCACCCCAGGGGCAGGGGCTGGACTGAGCTCTTCCCTCACCCTTCCAACAGAGTTCCCCACTGACCTTTTATTTTTTCTTTGGCATTTATGGGTTGAGAAGTCTGGTAACCACCACAATGCTGGTGATTCACTCTCCTGAAGTCTGCTCTGGCCAGTCTGGGCCACCCTGGGGCCAGAACCATAGCTCATGGTGGACTGAGCTCAGCAACCAGTATGCTGCAATAGACCTTTCCTGTCAGCCTGCCAGGCTGCCTTCAATGGGAGATTTGTTTCTCTTTGTCACTTTGTGGGTTCTGTAGCTTTAACATTTCTTTAGAGTCTTTTCTTTACAGGTATTGGAAGTGGTTGGAGCTGGAGCCCATGCCAAGTTGTACTTTTACTCTGCCCTTGGCTCTGACCCCCAATGCAGCCTCCCAAACTTTTTAAACATTACTGTAAAATGAAAGGGTTGGATTAGATTACTTCTAAATTCCCTTATAGCACTGAGTTATGAAACTGAATTCTAGTCCTATATCACCAAACAGCATTCCCTACCTAGATGTTAGCATTCTAAATTCAACAAGTTCATAAAAGAAAATTCACCTTATTCCCCTCTAAACCTCCTCATTTCAGTTGAACATACCACCATTCTTAATTAATCAGTAAACATTTATTAAGCACCTACTATGTTCCAGGCAATTAGGTTTATTCTTTTTTAATCATCCCTACATGTCCCTAAGCCTCCACATCCAAACAGCTGCCATTCTTGTTGATCATGTCAACCCCCATACTCAATAAATTCCAGTGGCTTCCTAATGTCACTAGGATCAAATACAAAATGTTCTGTATGGTATTCAAAGCCCTTCATAACGCAGCCCCCTCCTATCTGTCCATTCTTCCTCCTACACCTTACTCCCTGACACATACTCGTTTTTTTGTTTTTTGTTTTGCTTTTTGGAAGGGGGAGGGAAGGGCAATTGGGGTTAAGTGACTTGCCCAGGGTCACACGGCTAGTAAGTGTTAAGTGTCTGAGGCCAGATTTGAACTCCTGATTTCAGGGCTGTTGCTCTAATCACTGCACCACCTAGCTGCCCCCCAGACACGTACTCTTTGATCCAGTGACACTGCATCTCTTGACTCAGCATTTTCTTTGGTTGCATCCCCCATGTCTGGAATAATCTCCCTCTTCAATTCAGTCTACTGACCACCCTAGCTTCCTTTAAGTTTCAGCTAAAATCCCAGGAGACTGTTCTCAACCCCTCTTCTCTAGCATCTTCCCTCTTTAATTATTTCCTATTTATCTTCTATATAACTTAATTGATTTGCATGTTGTCTCCTCCATTAGACTGTCATTTTGAGGGCCTTGAAGAAAATAATGGATGTTACTTCTTTTAAAAGGGTCACCAGGAAAACACTAAGGCATAAACTAGGTACAGACCAACATCTTACACAATATACCAAGATAAAGTCAAAATTAATGCATAATTTAGATATCAAGGGTGATACTATAACCAAATTAGGAGAGCAAAGAATAGTTTTCCTCTCAGATCTAGGGAGAAGGAAATGATTTATGATCAAACAAGAGATAAAGAGCAGTAGGAGATATAAAATGGATAATTTTGATTATATTAAATTTAAAATATTTTGCACAAACAAAAGCAATGCAACCAAGATTAGAAGGAAAGCAAAAAGCTGGAAAATAAGCTTCACACTGTGTCTTTAATGAAGGCCTCATTTCTCAAACATATGAAGAACTGAATCAAATTTGTAAGAATATGAGTCATTCCCCAGTTGATAAATGGTCAAAGAATACAAACATGTAGTTTTCAGATAAAGAAATCAAAGCTATCTATAATCATATGAAAAAAATACTCTATATCACTATTGATTAGAAAATAAAAATTAAAACAACTCGGAGGTACCACCTCACACCTAGCAGATTGACTATGACAGAAAAGGAAAATGATAATAGCGATATAGGAAAATTGAGACACTAACGTTGGTGGAGTTGTGAACTGATCCACTCATTCTAGAGAACAATTTGAAACTATACCCAAAGAGCTATAAAACTGTGTATACTCTTTGGTCCAACAATACCACTATTAGGTCTGTATCCCAAAGAGATTTTTTTTTAAATAGGGGAGGGGAAGGACCTATTTGTATAAAAATATTTACAGCAGGTCTTTTTGTGGTAGCTAAGAATTGGAAAGTGAGGGGAAGCCCATCAATTGGGGAATGGCTGATAAACTGTGATGTATGATTGTGCTATAAGAAATATGGAGCAGGATGATCTTAGAAAAACCTGGAAAGACTTATATGAACTAAATCAAAGTGAAGTAAGCAGAACCCTGAGAACATAATACATATAAATGGCAATATTGTATGATGATTAATGACTTAGCTAATCTCAGCAATACAATGAACCAAGACAATTCCAAAGGATTCATGATGAAAAATGCTAACTACCTCAAGAGAGAGAACTGGTGGAGTCTGAATGCAGATTAAAACATAGTATTTTTTACTTCCTTTATTTTTGTGGGTTTTTTTTTTTTTTGGTCTATGCTTTTTCTCACAACATGACCAATATGGGAATATGTTTTGCATGACTGCACATGTATACCCTCTGTCATACTGCTTGCCTTCTCAAAGAGGGGGGGACAGAGGGAGGGAAAGAAAAAATTTGGAACTTATAATTTAAAAAAACGTTAAAATTTATGTTTTTTATGTAAATTGTAATTGGAAAAAATAAAATAGTATTAAAAATAAAAAAAGCTTACCAAGAGGACTTACATACCTCCTTCCTAAGTCTATAAAATATTTATCAGAAATTTTCTACACATACATTAAGGGACTTCTACAAATACATTAAGGGACTCACTCAGATTATTTGAATCACCTACTCTTTAATCTTCTCAAACCCTGAGCCTCTCCTCCCAACTCTAACTCCCTCCCCTTTCTCCCTCAGGCTCTTTAAACTGTTATTAAGTCTTGCTGTCTATACATCCACAATATCTTTGGAATACATTTCCATCTCTCCACTATTCAGGGCCTTAATCACCTTTGAGCTGGATTACTACAGTTTAATTGTCTTTTTAAACAGCAGGACTACTTTTTTTTTTTTTTTGCTTTTTGGAGGGCAATTGGGGTTAAGTAACTTGCCCAAGGTCACCCAGCTAGGTTTTTGTTTGTGTATGTTAAGTGTCTGAGGCCGGATGGAACTCAGGTCCTTCTGACTCCAGGGCTGAAGCTCTACTCACTGCGCCACCTAGCCTCCTGCCCCAAGCAGGACTACTTCTAATCTCTGCCCTCTCCGTTCCAGTCATAAAGATGCCAAAGTAATATTCCTAAAGTACAGATATACCAACCCCCATTCCCTCCACGTCAATCTCTGGATCAATCTACAACAGCTCCTTATCTCTAGGATAAACCACAAATTCCTCAGCTTGGCATTAAAAATCCTTCAGTCTTCATCCAACTTACCTTGCCAGATTTATTTCACATTGTTCCAGTCCAAATGACCTGCTTGCTATTTCTTCAACTCATTTCTTCCTCTTATCTATCCCTTTGTAAAGGCTATCCTCCAAGTCTGCAATGTATGTGAAATGATGAAACAAATGTGTTCCCTCCTCACAGACACCTCAGAATCTTTAACTGCCTTGGAAGATCTTGTCTTTCCAGATTCCACTGATACCAAATTATGATACTTTTGTGTCTTCATTTATATTTGCTTAGTTTTTATGCATGCTCCGTCTACCATTAAGAATGGACAATGAGGGCAGCTAGGTGTCAAAGTGGACGAAGCACAGTCCCTAGAGTCAGGAGGACCTGGATTCAAATATTAGTTGTGTGACCCTGGGCAAGTCACTTAACAGCAATAGCCTCCCTCTCCCCCTACCCCCCACGCAAAAAAAAAAGAATGTATGATCATTGAGGGAACTATTTTTTGTATGCTCACCACTTAGTGAAGTGCCAGTTTTGCATAAAGTTTTTGACATATATCAGTACAAATATTTTTTGCATATATATGTAGGTGAATAGTTAGTAGGGGCTTAATGACTTGAATTGATATAAGGGGAAACTTCAGAATAATTAGAACTGTCAGAAAGTGGAATGGGCTCTGTGGAGAGGATCTTCTCCCTTTGTCTTCCTGCAGAGGATGAATAATCACATCAGTGATAGTGTAAAAAGAATTGTCCTTAAGGGTTAGGTTGGACTAGAATACCCACTTGAGGTCCTTTCTGATTCTTTGCAAAAAGAACTAGGAGAGACAAAGGCTTATTTTCTAGTTATGACCATGGGCACAACTTCTCTAAGCTTCAACTTTCTTTAAGTGTAAAACAAATGGGTTGAATTAGAGCACTGTAAGTTTCCTTCAAGCTCCAAACTTTCTTGATTACATGACCCTATTGGTTCTGTTGAGATTTCTAGTAGTGATCATGGGTTATTCTAAATACTTGTCCCTATTATTCCTACTGTTATCATTACCACTTTCCCACAAACCTTATGCCTGTGAGGAGGCAAATATTTGTAAGAAAATGTCAGACCAAAGAGACTAGTTCATTCTTTGTACTTAAATCTCCAGAACCTAGCACATAGTAGGAGCTTAAGAATTACTGATAGACTGACTATAGTGTAAAACTGGGACATATTTTATTCATTGTGCAAAACTGTCCTGAAAAATCAAACCATAGCCTCAAGCCATAAAGAGCTATACCCTAGCTAAATGTATATTAACCACAGGGAAGACAACAGTTACTAAGCATAAGTATGTTTGTAGATGTAGGTTTTTGATAGCTGCCTTAACATTACAAGAGATATAACTGATTTTTGACATGTTGATGCCTGGAACCAAATATTTTTGCTGTAATGTGCACCCTCCCAGTTACGTGAGGTTAGTTTTAGCTTTCGTTCTTATTTTTCCTTTCTTGTTCCCGAGTCCCAGAAAAGCTGTAGGAAGTACTAGCAATGAGTTCTTCCTGTGGAAAAGGCTGAGTTGATTTGGAATACTCTCCCCATATAAAGTCATGGGGCGGGGGAGTAGGAGGGGTATATTAGTGTCGACGTATGCCTTGTAGCTTTAGTGAATATGGGTTTTTGTTGAATAGGATGGTGGCCAAACAAACTAAATACAAATTATTTATGTGTGAACGTGTGTATGTATGTGCTTGTGCGCACACACACATTTTTCCTCCCAAAGCCCACATACTCCAAAACCTAGCTCCCCCCAACCTTTCAGCTTTGCCCGTCCCACTTTCCAGGACTCCACTCCTCACCCACAGCCATCCCTAAGGGACCTCAGCCTCGGAGCGGCGGGATGCTGCAACTCCTGCCCTTCTCGCGTAGGTGTGCCCTCATCAGCCGCGGGACCTATGCTCACGCATCTGAGCTCAGCCCGCCCGCCCCGACTTAGCAGAGGAGGGCAGGGCCCGGCCTGTTGCAGCAGGCAGCGCCTCTTTCTCGGGACAGGACAGCCCCGGGATATTCCCCTTCTGCCCTGGGCTGCAAAGCGGAGAGAAGAGAGACACAGCTCCTTTGGCCAAGGAGAAAAAAGGGTCGGGTCGGGTCGGGGGTTTCCAGGCAGAGCAGCTGTACTGCGGTACAGTTTGGGGGAGAGGGCAGCAGGGATCGGAGTCAAGTGGAGAAGGGAGGAGGAGGTGGGCAAGCACTTTCTCTCAACTACGGACGCGGGGATCTGCCGCTCTTACTGCTCAGTCACCTTGGCGGTCACAGACGGTCCTCTTTTCCTGATGCCCCCGGTCCTTGAAGACTGCACGAGGACGCAGAGCCCCAGGGCCAGGGTGAGGAGCAAGGGCAGCGTGCCGGCAGAGCGCATTTTGCAAGAGGAAGCTGCGAACAGCAGCAAGCAACAAATGGAGCTTGGCCGAATAAGAATTTGCGTCTGCGCATTAGGCAAGTCCCCCCCTTCCTTCTGAGCTGGCAGTACCCAAACCTCGGGGCGGGGCGGTGGGGACGGGCTCAGATTCTATTTTCAAGTTCTGGCTGGGGCTAGAAGGATGGCCTTTAACTCGAGGAAGGACTGCTCACTTTTCAGCCGTTGTGCTTTGAAGTTCTGGTTGGCAAAGTGGTCAGAGCCCTTTTATTTGCCGAGCGTATACTTGGCAAAAGCATTTATTTAGAGCCGGCTGGATATAGACCCCTGTATCAGGTCGGAATACAAAAGAAATAATGGAGGCAGTTCTTTGGATTTCCTATCAGATTCTGTTATACACAATTATACTGCAGTCAAACTGAGAATTTAATGGAGATGAAAGACCAGAAATTAAAATGAAAACAAGGAAGGAGACTAAAAACTAAGCGCAGAAAGTGGAATTGGACACACCTTATATCAATTAACAAAAAAACAAAAACAAATGTGTGCCCCGAAAGGATTTCGAAGTGTAGTGTGTCTACCAAACATTTAAGGGCAATTAATGCCTATGCTACTTAAGTCAATTTCAGTAAATGAGAAGCAAAGCACTTTACCAAATTCCTTTAATGACATAAATGTGGTTTTAATATGTAAACTAGGAGGGAAAAAGCTGAGAAAAAGAACAGTAGACTAATACTGCCAATGAATATTGATGCCAAAAAATTTAAAAACTGAAAATATTATCCACTGTGACCAAATTGAATTTATATCATAGTTGCAAAGTGGGTCAGCATTAAAAAAAAACAACAATGAGTAAATCTCACCATATTAAGAATACAACAAAAATCACAATATTAGCAGATTAGCAGAAACAGCCATAGATTCCTTCCCCCATACAATAAAATCAGATATCTAAAACCAAAAGTTAGCCTTATTTTAAATGCAGAAGTATGGAAAGTATTCATTACTTCTCCATTTAAAATAACAAATATAGTCCCTCTTACTGTTATTTGACATTGTTCTATGTTCATGATAGCAATGAGGCGGGAAAAGGAAATTAAAGTCATAAATATCTTGCAATGAGGAGACGAATTTATTCCTATTTGCAGACAACACGAGGGTTTGCTTAGAAAACCCCAAATAATCAGCAAAGAGATGATTAATAGCTTCATTAAAGTAGCAGAATACAAAATAAATCCACAAAAATCATCAGTGTTTCTATATAGCAGCAATAAAAACCAAAAGGATATGATAGAAAGAAATTCCACTCAAAATAACTGCAAAATGTACAAATTATCAGAGAATCATCCTACTAAGATACTCAAGATATACATAAAAATAATTGCAAAACTTCTTTTACAGGGAGTAATATTCATGGCCCCTGATTGACAATGTCAATATAATAAAAATGACCCCACCTTTGTGCTATAAACAATCAAACCACTATTGTGGTAATAGCCACCAACCTTTTGCCACAGCAGAACCCAAGTATATTTATTTTATGGATTACATGTGGCTACATGGGAAAGACTCACTGAAAGTCTAAAAGTTGGGTTCTGTATAACAAGAATCTCTCCAATAAACTATACAAAGAAACTTTTGTTTATATCCCTAGGGAAAACTGAATCAAAAGCATGGGGAAAGAAAGGAACTTACAGGAAGACAGAGCATTGACTTTGAGTAGATTGATACATCTCAGTCATTCATATAATTAATTGATGCATTCAAACAGATCTGTCTTAATGGAGTCAACAGGACTCTTTAAGAAAGATAAAATGGTAACAGATAATGAATGGGTTATCAAAAATTACACAGTCAAGCAAGCAAAAGACTTTCACTGTTCTAAGGGCAATAAATCTTTCCTGAGTTTTCTAAGGGAGGCACGGGCTAAGTCACTTATAGACCTTCATATTAATGCTATGCTTTTAAAAGCACAAAAACAAAGTAACAGTACTAGTCCTTTGACCTCATGATTAAAGTATTATTTCATGATAGAGACAATGTGCCATGATGGGAGCTCTTTCCCCAGGCCCTTCTCATTACTAATTAGCCTGAGCTTTGCAAAACATATTATTTTGGGGATACATATTGATCTTTTTCCTTTTTGAAATATCATATTCCAATCCCTTCTTTGATTTCTTACTGAGCTAGAGTAATCCTAGGCAATTGAAATTAATTTTCCTTCATAAACAAATGCCATTGTCTAGACCGATTGTTAGATTTACTATCTGGTATTGAAATTGTAAAATTTAAACTCTCTAAACCTCGGAGTACTAGTCTTTACAGGATCAACATGCATATCATTTACACATGGGTGTGTGCCCCAGAGCTCTGTATTGGTCCCTTTACTTTTCTCTACATTTTCTTTCTTGGTGATTTTATCAACTCAAATGACCTCTTGTTTGTTTGTTTGTTTATTTGTTTGTTTGTTTTGAGGCAATTGGGGTTAGGTAACTTGCCCAAGGTCACACAGTTAGTAAGTCTCTGAGGCTGAATTTGAGCTCAGGTTCTTCTGATTCCAGGACTGATGCTGTATCTGCTGCACCACCTATCTGCCCTTCAAATGATCTCTTTATTGTTAAATTCAATGGATTTTTCTTCATATCTTATTTTTCTTACCCTCATTTGACATTTTTGACCACTTCTATACTTCAGGATAACTTTTCCTTACTAAATTTTCATGACATTGCTTTGTCCTGGTTATCAACTTTATCCTTTTATCAGTCAGACTCCTCCTTCTAGATCTCTTTTGCAAGTTCATTACTCATAATTTAGGCCATATTGTTGGTTCAGTCTAAGGACTGAATACAAAAAAGCTTACTTAGCATCATTAAAAAGTTATTCAGGAAAGAAACAGCATTTTGGTTCAAGAGTCACATATCCTCTCATAAGAGCCACAGTATAGATCAGAGATTTCAAAACTTATTTGGTCTACCTTCCTCTTAAAAAAAATTACTCAGCACCCCCTGGAAATTTACTTTAATTAACTTTTTAATGTTTTTTTTTTTTCTTGAAATGTGTGTTATTTCAAATATGATTTTTTAAAATGGGACATGTTAAATTTAATGATTTATTGTAAATTTGTGGCTTTTTCCCACATTGGAATTTTGATGATGCAATATTGCATCATGTAAGCATATCATATTATAAACAAATCATTTCATATACATATTCCTGCTGATGCATGCTGGACTTCCTGACAATGTGCAACACACTCACTGGCCAACACTTGCTTGCTCATATCTGTCAGCAGGTTTGATGATTGATGGGTTATAACTTCTATTTTGTGTGTTTATTTGGAGAATACTGTAATCATTATGACTTTAACTCTGTTACATGAAAGATGAAACATGTATGAATGGTTTTTCAAATTTGTCTTCTCTTTTTTCCTTATGCTTCCATCTCTATTTTTATTCAATGCCCCCCAATTGCACCCAAGGCTACTACCATCTCTTTGGATTGTTCCAGTACCCCCAAAAGATGATATCTCTCACTCTGGAAACCTATGGGTAGGTAATAAAAATTCTGGCAGAGTCACCATTCCTCAATCACAGGCCAGGGTCATCTGCAATAAGGTAACTAAGAGGTGATATGCCTTGTGTATACAACCTATTCTGGGATCAATAACCAAGTCAATACCAAGATTTACCTCATACCACCCACAACTAGAAATATACAACTAGTAATCTACCTAAAATCATCAGCAAGCATTTTTTATAATGAGAATAACCTAGATACTTTACAATAAGATCAGGAATGAAACAAGGATGCCCATTGTCACCAATATTATTCAATATTGTATTAGAAATGCCAGCAATAGTAATAAGAGAAGAAAAAGAAATTGAAGAAATCAGAATAGGCAATGAAAATTATCTCTTTTTTTTTCAGATGATATGATGATACACTTGGAAAATCCTAAAGATTTAACTGAAAAGTTAGTGGAGACAACTCGTAATTATAACTTAGAATGTCAATGGGATGAACTCACCCATGAAACAGAAAGGAATATATTAAAATAAATGAAAATAAAGCAACTATAATAACAATAAAGCAAAATAAATTAAAAATCAAAATGAAAAATATGTTGTTTGTAAGAAACACATTTAAAAGTGATAGATACACACAGAATTAAAATAAAGGGTTGGAGGAAGATTTATTATGGTTCAGCTGAGACAAAACAAATGAACAAAAAAAACCAGGGGTAGCAATCAAGATCTCAGACAAAGTTAAACCTAAAGCAGATTAAATTAAAAGAGATAAACATTATGATAAAAGATACCATTGAAAATTAAGGAATGTTAATATTAAACCTATATGCACCAAACTTCATAGCATCTAAGTTTTTAAAGAAAAAATTTAATTACAAGTGAAAATAGTAACACTATAATAGTTGGGGACTTTAATCTTCCCCTCACAGAATTAGATAAATCTAACCAAAAAATAAATAAAAAAGAATTTAAGGAGGTGGATAGAATCTTAAGTAAGCTAGATATGATAGATATATGGAGAGAACTGAATGGGAATAGAAAGAATGTCTCTTTTTTTCTCAGTAGTACATGGTACCTTTATGAAAATTGGCCATATATTAGAGCATAAAAACTTTAAAGTTAAATGTAGAAAAGCAGAAATGTTAGATGCATTCTTTTCAGATCACAACACAATAAAAATTATATTCAATAAAGGACCATGGAAACACAGATTAAAACTAATTGAGATGAAACAACCTAATCTTAAAAAATAAGTATGATAAAGAACAAATCATAGAAACAGTCAATAATTTCATTAAAGAGAATTACAATAATGAGACAACATATCAAATCCTATGGGATGAAGCAAAAGCAATAATCAGAGGAAAATTTATCATCTCTAAAATTTATATCTTTAAATATATAAATATATTTCTATATCAATAAAATAGAGAATGAACAGACAATTTATAGGGTATGCAATTTTAAAAAAACTAGAAAAAGAATTGGAAATCTTAAGAATTAAAGGTGAGATTAATAAAATTGAGTGTAATAAAACCATTGAATGAACAAATAAAACTAGTATTTTGTTTTATTAATAAAACATAATAAAATAGATAACCCATTGGTTAATATGATTTTAAAAAAGGGAAGAAAACCAAATCACTAGTATTAACAATGAAAAGGGTGAATATACCACTAATGAAGAAGAAATTAAAGCAATTTTAAGAAATTATTTTGCCCAATTATATGCCAATAAATTTAACAATTTAAGTGAAATGAAAAAATATTTGCAAAAATATAAATGCCTAGATTAACAGAAGAGGAAATAGAATAACTAAATAAAGCTATTTTGGAAAAAGAAATTGAACAGACAATAAATCAGCTTTCTAGGAAAAAAGTATCAGGACCAGATAAGATCAAATAATTCCAATATTAAACAATTATTTGGGATAGTAGGCAAAGTCCTACCAAACTCCTTTTATGAAACAAGTATGGTATTGGTACCTAAACAAGGAAGAGTAAAAGCAGAGGAAAAAAAAATGATAGACCAATTTCATTAATGAATATAGATGCAAAAATTCTAAATAAAATACTAGTTAGGAGACTAGAAAAATATGTTATAAAGATTATATATTATGACCAAGTGGGATTTATGCCAGGAATTCAGGAATGGTTTAATATAAGGAAAGCTATTTACATAATTGATTATGTCAATAATAAAAGTAAAATCATATGATTATGTCAATAGATGCAGAAAAAGCTTTTTGATAAAGTAAAACACTCATTCCTATTAAAAATATATGAAAGTAGAGGCAAAAAATAATTTTTCCTTAAAATGACCTAAAATCATCAGCAAGCATTTTTTTATAATAAAAATAACCTAGAAGCCTTACAAATAAGACCAGGATCAAAACAAGGATGCCTATTGTCACCAATATTATTCAATATTGTATTAGAAATGCTAACAATAGTAATAAGAGAAGAAAAAGAAATTGAAGAAATCAGAATGGGAATGAGGTAATAAAATTATCTTTTTTGCAGATGATATGATGACATACTTGGAAAATTATAAAGATTTAACTAAAAAGTTAGTGGAAACACTTAATAATTTAAGGAAAGTAGCAGGATGTAAAATAAACCCATATGAATCATCACCATTTCTATATATAACCAACAAAACCCTGAAAGAACAGATAGTAAGAGATAACCAATTTAAAATAATGGTATACTGTATATACATAACACTATATATACATAATGGTATACTGTATATACATAACACTATATATACATAATGGTATACTGTATATACATAACACTATATATACATAATGGTATACTGTATATACATAACAAAACAAACCCAGGAACTATGTGAGCATAATTATGAAACACTTTTCCCACAAAGTCAGGTTTAAATAATTGGAGAAATATTAATTGTTCAGGGTTAGAGAGAGCCAATATAATAAAAATGACAATTAAACATAATGTATTTATTCAATGCCATCCCAATTAAATTGCCAAAAAATATTTTACTGAGCTAGAAAAATTATAATAACATAATTCATTTGAAAGAACAAAAGGTTGAGAATATCAAAAGAATTAATGAAATAAATGTAATGGAAGAGGTTTAGCAGTACCAGATTCTAAACTATATTATAAGGCAGTAAGTATCAAAACTATCTTGTACTAGCTAAGAAATAGAAAGGTAGATCAGTGAAACAGAACAGACATTTAATACATAGTAGCAAATGATTACAGAAATTTTGTAAAGTTTTGACAAATGTAAAGTTTTAAGCTTGTAGGATAAGAATTTTTTATTTGATAAAAAAAACTGTTGGAAAAGTTGGAAAGTAATGGGGCAGAAATTGGGCAATAGAACACTATCTTACACCTACCAAAATAAGGTCAAAATGGATACATGACCTAGATGTAAAGGGAGATATCATAAGAAAATCACAGGAGCATAGAACATATTACTTATCAGACTTATGGATAAGATAACAATTTATCAATAAACAAGAGGTAGCCTTGTGAAGTGTAAAATGGATAATTTTAGTTACGTTAAATTTAAAAGGTTTTGTACAAATAAAACCAATGTAATTAAGATTAGAAGGAAAACAGAAAATTGGGAGAAAAAAATTTTTTTAAAGCAGTTGGGGTTAAGTAACTTGCTCAAGGTTACACGGCTAGTCATTATTTATGTGTGGGTGCTCATTTTCAGAGACTGGATTTGATCTCAGGTCATCCCAACTCTGAGGCCGGCACTCTTACTCACTGCACCGCCTAGGCGCCCCAGGGAGAAAATTTTTATGGACAGTTTTTCAGACAAAAGAATCATATCTCAAATGAATGAAGAACTTTGTCAAACTTATAACAATATTAGACATTCTTCATTTGATAAGTGGTCAAAGGATATGATTAGGTAGTTTTTGATGAAGAAATAAAAACTATATATAGTCATATAAAAATGCTCTAAATCACTATTGATCAGAGAAATGCACATTTTAAAACTCTGAGGTACTACCTCACACCTATCATGTTGGCTAAAATGATAGGAGGGTAAAACTACAAATGTTGCAGGGGACGTGGAAAAATTAGGACACTAATTCCCTGTTGGTGAAACTGTCAACTGATTCAACCATTTTCAAAAGCTATCTGGAATTATACCCAAAGAGTTATAAAACTGTGTATACCCTTTGACCCAGCAATACCACTATTAGGTCTGTTTCCTGAGGTGATTATGGAAAAGGGAAAAGAATTCACATGTTCTAAAATATTTGTAATAGCTCTTTTTTGTGGTGGCAAAGAGCTAGAAATTGAGGGGATCTCCATCGACTGGGGAAAGTCTATACGAGCTGGAGTATATGATTGTAATGGAATACTACTGTGCTATAAGAAATGATGAGCTTGTTGATTTTAGAAAAACATGGAAAGACTTGCATAAAATAATGAAAAATAAAATGAGAAGCAATAGAACACTGTACACAGTAACAATATTGCTCTAAGCACAACCTTGACTAATTCATTTTAAATATTATAAGTACTCAGATTAACTACAAAGGACCAACGAAGGAAGATGCTATCCACCTCCAGAGAAAGAACTGATAAATAGACGTGTGATATGGCTTTACATACATACCTACCTTCCCCCCCCCCCCCCACATATATTTGTGTCTAATGGTAGCTTTCTCTGGGGCAGGGAAGGGATAGAGAGAGGGAGTAAAAAAAAAGTGCATAACAGAGAACAAAAAACAATAATAACAAAACCTAGAAGGAAGCTCAGAAAAGCAGGGTAGCATTGAAAATTATGCATACTATTTATTACATAGTTTTTCCAAAGAAAAGCAAATGATGTGAAATGGAAATTCATGATTTTATATTGAATTCTCTTTTTATGTTATGCAGTATGGTTGGAAATGTTTGGATTTTTTTGTCTTTTTGTATTTAATTTTAAAATGGATATATATATATAATATTTTAAAAAATATATATATATATAATATATTTTAAATATATGTGTGTGTGTGTGTATAAACTGAGGTAAGTTTTCCTGGGGGAAAGTGTAATCACTAAGTGTCATTGTGATGGTTAGTAGGGCTGTCCTCATTCTCCTGCCCAAAAGAAATGGGTAGAGACAAAATCCTCCCAAATCACACCTATTTTTTGCCCTCTAGAGCCAGCTTGGAGTGGCACCTATTTCCTAGTCATTGCCTGTTATGGGAATGGGAATCTGAAGATCTTCCCTGCCCCTTGGCCCTTTGATAGGCTTAAGTGACTCTGAGAACCTCCCCCAATTTGAAAATATACTCTGCCTAATTGGCAGAATTTGGCTGAATTGGCTGAATTTGGTCACATGGAGCCTGTGGCAGGAGGCTTGTTTTTCAGGAATGCCCACATCTTGTTACTTTGTGATTGGGCAGTGGGTCAAGAGGCTTGTGACATTCTCTGAGCCAGGAGAAGGCTATATATATACTCTGATGTGAGGCTTGGCTTTGGGGCTCACTTTGGGAAGAGTTGTGTGGTTTGGCCAGTTGAGACTCTGGGCAGCCATTGAGCCCCCTGGCTGTGAAAACCCAGATGTTGGTGCTTCCCTCTCTGGTAACTAACTAGGTATGGATGTAATGGTCAGACAATGGGAAGCCCTGTCTGCTGATCTGTTTCTCTGCCTGTGTTTTTTGTCTGCTTGTAACTTCTGTCTGTATTCTCTGAAGTTTGGGGTGCTGACTTTTTCCTCTAAATTAGGTAAATGATATATGTTTGATTGATTAAAGTAAGCTTGTTAACCCACTTTGAGTTGCTTTCCTTTAGCAAAGCAGTTTAGAAAAGAACCTGTGCTAGCAGCCATCCTGGGTATGCTAGGGTGCTTGCTGCTACACTGCCCTCTCCTCCAAGTTTCCTCCTCCTTTGTTTTCTACTGGATTAGGGAGAAAAAAGACAGCTCCAGGCAGCCTCAATTACAGTGACTATAAGAGCTAGCTTGCTTAGTCAAAGAGGCATAAAAGAAAAACCCTAGACTCAATTTCATCTCTTTGTGTTCAGAGACTTATCAAGTTATTAATTACAAGTAAATTAAATAAATATTAGGTCATTTTTAACCCTCAGGGGTGTCTTAGCCACCACATCAGCAAAGGACACTTCTAGCTAATTGCCCCTGTTTCTTATGGCACAATAATAATTCATTACATTTACCACAATTTTAAAAGTCATTCCTTAATAAGATGAATAGTTTCCCTTAGTTTCCAATTCTTGTCTGCCATGAAAAGAGTTGCAATAAATATTTCTGTGTACAAAGGTCCTTTCCTTCCTTCTGTGGGGATATCACAGTATGGGTAGATCAAACAGTTGGGTTTAACCGGGGTATGTTGGCAAATGTTTAATAACTGGATCTCCGGGGAAAAGATATTCACATGACACTTTCAAATTTAATTGGCATTTTCAACATTTTTCTCCTTCACTTTCCTAAGTCTAGAAATCATCAAAATGACAAATCAAGCTCTGATATATAGCATTTGCTACTTTCTAAGCATTTGTCACATGAGCATGTAAATGCTCATACTAACAATTTAACAACCAGCTTTTATATGCCTGGTTGAGCTGCCTCCAGCATACCTCTGGATTTAACATATTTTCTAGTGAGACTTCAGGACTGGACATCAGACATTCTGACTAACTTTATTTCCTGCCCTCATAAATACTGTCTTTTCACTCATTTTTTTCTAAGTCCATGAATTGCCTCTGTAACTTCAGGGCAGTCTTTAAAAATCAGGAATTCTATCCCAGTTATTGAATCTTTTCTATGTAATGATTCCCAGCTGCTTTTTTGGATCTTGGACTAGACATATTGTAAGCATCTCAAACTCAACATATCCAAAAGATGACTTATCTTCTCATCCCCACAAAGTTGAACTGAGTTTGTAGAGAATCAATCCTCAGCTTGTACTTTGCATTGTATCCTTTTCATTTAAAATGAATTTACCTTTTTGAGCACATATCTCCCGATGTTATGATGTTATCAGAAAGTTGTTGAACAGACATACTTGAAACACATGTAGACAATTCTTGTATGTACACTGGAAAGTAGATATATGCTTCGATATCTTCCCTACCTTCTCACACTTTGAGAATCAAACCCTCAACATCCTCAAAATTTTGATGTCACCTGCACAGACCATCTCTGGCATTATGAGTTTTGCTCAACTTTTTTTTCTTAATCTTTGCTTTCTTCAATGCTGTTTGTACTTCCCCTAAAAGCATACTCAGAACTTTGAAGTTAGAGTACAAATGTAGGTCCAAAACCCTTGACATAGAAAAGAGTTTCATATCTTTTCCATCTATTGCCCTTTTATCTTTACGAGCCCTTGCAATGATTTGTTTAGTTGAGTTTCTTGCTAAAGTTTCCTTAAACTGGTTCCTGCTGTTTTATAAAGTGACACTACTTATAATCTTCCACTAGCATTCTATGTAAGAGTTTATTTTACTTTTTTTGTTTGTTTGTTTGTTTGTTTTGGAGGGGGGAAGGTAGGGCAATTAGAGTTAAGTGACTCACCCAAGGTCACACAGCTATTTTTTTGTGTTAAGTGTCTGAGGCTGCATTTGAACTCAGGTCCTCCTGACTCCAGGTCTGGCACTCTATTCACTGTGCCATCTAGCCACCCCATTTTACTTTTCTTTAGATTTAGTAAAGTTATATGGACTGGGGGTGAAGGTGGGGCTGGGAAAATGTAAGAGACAAACAAAAATGTTTCTCATATGCAACACAGCAAAGACACCACCTTTCAACCTTATTTGTCAAAAAGAGGGCAGCAAAGGTAGTGAAATTTTAAAGTTCAGTGAGGAATAAAATTTTCTATTTTTCTTTTTTAAAATAGATTTTATTGTTACATTTTTGTCTTTGCCTACATTTCATCCTTTATCCTTTTCTAAGCAAATTCTATTTCTATTATATATCTAGAGAGTCATATATATTATTAATTTTTTTTCATCTTAAAAGAGGAAGAGAAAAGAAACAGCAAAATCATTCAATAAATTTTTAAAAATATCAAATTTTATTCAGTATTCTGTACCTGTATATTCCTCTTCACTAGCCTCTGCAAAGGACTAGTCCTCTCATCTCTTTTTTTGGGGGGGGCCACTAAATTTGTTCTTTATAATTTTACAATATTCATTTTCTTTTTTTTTAATTTTTTATTTTAAACAAATGCTTTATTAACTTCTGTTTTACATCATTCATTTCTGCCAGATTTTGAGTTACAATCATTTTCCCCCCATTATTCCCCTACCCAACCTCCCAGAATAGTAGTCCCACAAGATATCTCTTCCTCCAATCTGCTCTCTCCCATACCTTCTCCCATACCCCCATCGACTTTTCCATTAGAGGAAGGTGAATCTTTGTGTCCCAATGCCTGCACATCTTATCTCCCTATTACAAGCAAAAGAGTATTAATAATAGTATTTATATATATTTGAAACATTTAATGTTACGACCTCAAATTTCAGATCCATTTCCTTCCTCCCTTGTCACCCATTCCCTCTTGGGAGATAAGTAATTCAGTATATGTTGTACATGTCTAGCTATGCAAAACATTATCATAGTAGATATATTGTACAAGGCTGCTTATAATTCCCTCCCACTCATCCCACCCCCCACCTGGTCCATTCCCTACATGATCCTGTCCCTCTTCTATAGTGGGTACTTCCAACCTCCCCTCACCCCAAGGATGCCCTCCCATCCATCATCCCTCCTCTCATCCCCCTTCCCCTATCCTGCTGCAGGTTGAGATATCCCATTTAGTATGTATGTCATTTTCTCCCTGAACCAAATTCAATGTGAATGTGGTTTTGCCTTTTTAGCCTTCCTTATTCTCCCCCTCCTTTGCAACCACTTCCCCTTGCTTCTTCTACATGAGATAGTTTACCCTACCCTGTCTCTCCCCATCTCCTCTTGCCACTTTCCTCTCTCACCTCACAATTTCATCCCTTGAGTATTCTCCCTTCCCAACAAATTCAACCTATGCCCTCTATCCATATAGCTGTAACCATATACACACACATTCACATATGTATTCATATGACCACACCCCCTTCTTCCATTATTTTCATAGTGAGAAAGATATCATCAGTCACAGTTATTGCTTTTCCATATAGGAATGTAAATAGTTCAACTTTGATAAGTTCCTTTTGATTTCTTTTCCCTGATTACCTTCTCAGGCATCTCTTCCTTCTTGTGTCTGGATGTCAAATTTTCTATTCAATTCTGGTTTTTTCCTCAAGAATGCTTGAAAGTCCTCTATTCCACTGAATGACCATATTTTCCCCTGAAACAAAATACTCAGTTTTGCTGGGTAGGTGACCCTTGGGTTCATTCCCAGTTCTTTTGCCCTCTGGAATATCATATTCCATGCCCTTCGATCCCTCAGTGTAGAAGCTGCCAGGTCCTGGGCTATTCTGATTGTGTTTCCACAATATTGAAATTGTTTCTTCCTGGCTGCTTGTAGTATTTTCTCCTTGATCTGGGGATTCTGGAACCTGGCTATAATATTCCTGGGAGTTTTCTTTTTGGGATCTTTTTCAGGAGGTGATCGGTGGATTCTTTCAACCTCTATTTTGCCCTCTGGATCTAAAACATCAGGGCAGTTTTCCTTGAGAATTTCTTGAAGGGTGATTTCTAGGTTCTTTCTTTGATCATGGCTTTCAGGTAGTCCAATAATTTTTAAATTGTCTCTCCTGGATCTATTTTCCAGGTCAGTGGTTTTTCCCATGAGATATTTCACATTGCCTTCTAATCTTTCGTTTGTTTGGATCTGCTTAACAGCATCTTGATTTCTCATAAAGTCATTAGCTTCCATTTGCTCCAGTCTAACTCTGAAGGAATGAATCTCCTCAGTGAACTTTTGAGATTCTTTTTCCATCTGGCAAATTCGACTTTTTAAGGCATTCTTCTCCTCATTGCCCTTTTGGGCCTCCTTTGCCATTTGAGCTAGTCTATTTTTTAAGGTGTTGTTTTCCTCAGTCAGGCTGTTGACCCTCATTTCATACTTTTCCTGCATCCTTCTCATTTCTCTTTCTAATTTTTCCTCCACTTCTCTTATTTGATTTTTAAAGTCCTTCTTAAGGTTCTCTATGGCCTGCAACCCACTCATGTTTTCCCCTGGGGCTTTTGGAGCAGGACTTCTGACCTCACAGTCCTTTTCCGCTCTATGCCCCCAAAATAGGAGTCTAGGGTTGCATTTTTCTGTTTCCTTTGCCTTGGCATGTTGCCACTTAATTGCTTGACTTTTGGGCTTGTTGCCACACTATGGCTTTAAGGACAGCTAGAGGAATTTTCGTCCCAAACGTGTGGGGGGCAACTTCCGTTTCTGGCAAGCTGTGAACCCACCCACAACTTCCACCCTAGATCACAATCCAGATCCAGGGAGGTTAAAGCAAGAGTGATTACCCCCCAAGACTGATCGCTGGATCTCCCCATGATTTGTAGGCTGGGAGCCAGAGCTGCCTCTGAAAACTACAAAATGGCGTGTCTCCTCAGCGGCTTCTAGCCCCCAGGGGAGGGAGCTGACGCATTCCCCAAATACAGGTCCCAAAGTCCTTAGGACACTAACCTCTTACTTTGTCCTAGGCATGTCTATGTTGATAATTCTGGAGTCGCCACAGCTCCTGGTGTTCTGGGGTTCCTCCAGCCGGCTACTGGCCCTGCCGCCCTGGGGCTAAAACCTCAGCTCAGGCGGACCTGGGCTCGGCTTGGCTCCTGCGCTCTGTGCTCTGCGCGTTGCCGGCTCCCAGACTGCTGCGCTGGTCCTTCCTGCAGGGCTGCTGGGCTGTCCTCAGCGGGAGGTTAGCTTCTCTGTGTCGTTCTGTGGGTGCTGGGGCTCCAGAAGTTGTTCACAGTCCTTTTTTACATAGTTTGTGGGGAATCTGGGGGCAGAGAGGCTTGGAAGAGCTGTTTCTACTCTGCCATCTTGGCTCCGCCCCCCACAATATTCATTTTCAATGGTTGTTTTTTCTTTCATTCACATTATTGCAGTCCCTGGATATATTATTTTTCTGTCTTGTATTACTTCATATCAGTTCATGTAAATCTTTCCATGCTTCTCTGAATTAATCATATTCTTCATTTCTTTCATTATTATAATATTCTATTATTCATGTACTAACAGAATTTACCTCATTTTCCAGTTTTTGCTACCAAACGAAGTACTACTATTAATATTTTGGTGTATATGGTGTCTTTCATTTTTGTCAGTGACATTTTTGGGGCATAGGGCTGGCAGTGTAATTTCTGAATTAAAAGACACCAGGATTTTACCCTTTTTATTTGCATAATTACAAATTCTTTTCTAGAATGGTTGCACTAATTTACAGCACCACTAACACTCCATCTCCTGACTCTTGGCATATTCACTGGTTGTCCCTTATGCCTTGAATTCTCAGTCTTGTGATCTTTGCCTCTTGGCTTCCCTGTCTTCTGTAATGGCAAGCATGGTGGGATATTTTGCTGTTTTTCTTTTGGAGTTCAGTTTCCCAGCCTCAGACTAAATTGTAGACATCTGAAGGCCTTTCATCCCTGGTAATCCACAGCTGTAGCACATTAGTTGCTGAGGCTCTACTTCCATGCCTTTGGACACCAAGCCTGTCAGGTGCGAAGTTTTGGCATATGTGGGAGAGCTCTCTGCTGAGCCAGTCAGGTAACATAGGCTACTAAGTGAGCTGAGCAAATCAGGTAATGCACACGAGGGCTCTCCTCACTAAGTGAATCAGATGCTGAGTAAAAACATATATAAACTGGAAGACTGATATCACCTTGGGGCTCATTCATTGGAAGAATACTTTGCCTGAGAACTCTTGAGAAGAGGATTAGACTCTGGGTAAACATTGTTAAAGGGCCCGCAGCTATGAATGTGAACCCAGAGAAAGAAATGAGCATTGAGAGTGAAGAAGAAAATGAGCATTGAGGGGTGGTTAGGTGGCACAGTGAATAAAGCACCAGCCCTGGAGCCAGGAGGACCTGAGTTCAAATCCGACCTCAGACACTTGGCACTTACTGGCCATGTAACCTTGGGCAAGTCACTTAACCCCAATTGCCCTGCCTTCCCCTCTCCAAAAAGAAAAAAAAAAGAGCGTTGAGCATGGAGTGCTGAGTGGGCTGGCAGTGGCAGGAGCCACTGCAGCAGAGGCTCCCTGAAGGAGCCTCCTGGTTGTGAAAGAAAATTGAGCTGAAGGGCAGAGACCTGCCCAAGGGAAGGAGGCTTAGCTTAAACCCCTTTTAAGAGTTGTCATTAAGGAGCCTCCAGACTTTAAAAGTGAATTGAGATGGCAGGTGCTGTAATGTGTGTAAATATTGTTGTCGCCCTTTAAACTTTGTTTTCCCAGAGAAAGAAGATGGGGGCAGGAGCCCCTGGAGCCTGCTGTCAGGCAGGAGCAGGGAGAGCTTGGAGTGGAGCAGTCCCTTCTCCCATGAGCTGACATGGAACAGGAGCACAGAACTGCCTGCATGTGAAACCAAGCAGAAGCTGGGGGCTCTTGGCCCACTGAGGAGGAGCCACAGGGCTCAGAAGTCAGCCCTGAGTCAAGATGAAAACTTTGCAGCAAGGTAGGAGCAGTGAGAGTGCCAGAGAGGACCCTGGAACAGCTCATGAGGAGGACACACCCCCAAGAGGATTTTGCTTGGACATTTTGTTTTGATTCAGGGAATTATAACCTATTACCTCCTAGGGGTGGGAGGGTGTTTGTATTTTCTCCTACCCCTGGGAATGTGTGGTGCTAGGGAAGACCCTGGCCTGGGACCCCTTGATTATATAAACAAGTATTTTGGGGAATACTATGTTATATACTGAATGCAATGATATGTCCTGTGTGCCATGTTACAAACCATTATATTATATAGTGAATGATATGTTTTGTTTTAAGGCTATGTGGCCACCTTGGTAATGATTTGTTATGTTGTTATGGATTGTGAATGCTTTAATTTCTTGAATAAAGTTCAGTTCTGAATAGAGTGTTCATCACACCTTGGGATCAGACCCTTAAAATTATTCACAGCAGCAGCCCTCAAGTGTGCTGTGTTGATTAGAGTTACAGCTTCTTTCTAGTGCCAGTTAAAATTCTACCTTCTATAAGAAGTCTTTCTAAATCCCCATTAATGTTAGTATCTTCCCTTTGCTGATTATCTCCAATTTATCCTGCATATATATGTAGTTGTTTCCATGTTGTCTCTCGAATTAGATTGTAGTCCCTTGAGAGCACGGACTGTTTTTTGCCTTTCTTTGTGTCTTCAGTGCTTAGCACAGTTCTAGACACATAGGTATTTAATAAGTGCTTATCAACTATCTTTATTCTTTTGATTTCTTTCTCTTGTCTTATTGTTATTACTAGCATTTCTAGAACTAGATAAAAAAAGTAGAGAGAAGGGATGTCTTTACTTTATTTCTATATTTATTGGGAAAGCTTCTAGTGAATCTCCATTGAATATGATCCTTCCTTTTGGTTTAGATACTTTAAAAAAGTCACATTTTGAAAAGATCTTTTATGCTTATATTTTGTAGGAATTTTCCACAAATAATTTATACTTTGTAAAAGGACTTTTTTCTTGCCTATTGAGTTAATCGTATGGTTTGGTACATTTTTGTTTAAAATATGATTAATTATATTGTTTTCCAAATGGGAAGCCACCTTTACATCACTGGTATCAATCAAACTTGGTCACAATGCATAATTTCTTGGATAAATTACTATCATTTGATAAGATTTTATTTAAATTTTTAAAAATTGAAATTCCTTAATGATAATGGTCTGCAGTTTTCTTTATTTTGTCCTTTCCTATTTTAGGTATTAGAACTATATTTTTCTTATTAAAAAACTTTGGTAGAGTACAATATTCCTTGAATTTTGAGAATGATTTATATAGTAGATGTATTAATTGTTTTTTAAAAAATTTGACAGAATTCTGCAGATCATTAGGACTAAAAGACCTTCCCTCCACCCCTAGTAGTTTCTCTATAGTTAGTGTTTTTTTCTTTTTAAAGATTAGCTTATTTAAGATCTTTATTTGATACTATTATTTTGGTGGTTCTTCTCATGAGCTAAATACACCTCTGACAGGATTTGACAAAGATCCCTCCCCACCCCCATTTCCAGTTAGTCTCAGGCATCCTTAGAATGGAATTGATTTGGACAGTTGAGCTGGACAGAGGCCTTAAGCAGAAAACTGGGAGGGGCTTGGGTAGAATTGAACATATTAGAGACATATTATTAACACAACAACAAGAGAAAATAAGGCTTGCCCTTCAGCCCTCAAGAGGAAGGCTTTTTCTACTTTTTCTTTTCTGTTTTCACATGTATTCTGAGGAAAAGTATTTTAGTAACTGAGGAAAGTAATTTAGTAACAACTCTGGTAAATGCTAACTGGTGTGGGTAATAGTCTATGATCATTTACCATTCTAAGTCTATAATATTATATTATCAATATTATTCATTTGTTGAAATAAAAATAAATGTTTAGGCAAAACTAGAACTTTCTAAACTTCACCAAAATTGGGGCTATCATGAATGGGGTAGGAAAGCTAAGGTGTACTCTTTAGTACTAGTCTAGCTCTCACTATCTATTGGTATAGACAAGAAATATAAATCATTTGGATATACTCATAAGAAGATTCCTAAGAATTCAATATACATGTCTTTTCCTATTCAGTTGAGCTAAAACATCAATATTTTCAGTACAAATGGATACAACTCATAGGAACCATCACAAGATCAAGGAGTTTCCTCAATTTACTCCCCTTCATGTTCAAATATGGAAGCCTGCCACTTGAATAGGTCAGACACCCATCCATCTTGCTATGGAAGTTACTTGTTAAGGTGGTTAAACATCTTCCATATATAAATCTTCAATGCAATGTCAGGGAAATAAATTAGCAAATGGAAGGAAAAGACGATACTTTTTTTTCCTTTGAGGGCAATTGGGGTTAAGTGACTTGCCCAATGTCACACGGCTAGTTAAGTGTTAAGTGTCTGGGCCCAGATTTGAACTCAGGTCCTCTTGACTCCAGGGCCGGTGCTCTATTCACTGTGCCACCTAGCTGCCCCTGATGCTACTCTTTTCATGATGTTTATAATTTTTATGCTGAAAGTGGCGATTCCTGATCCTTTGTCTCAAAATACTGTCCTCATTTTCACTGTATTAACACTTTCTTTCTTTAGATTATGTGCTATTTTCTCTAGTGCTGTGTATTTTAGTTCCATAATTTCTGTTAATATTTTTGGGGTGCCTATAAATATGGAGGGCTTGCATATGCCAATTATTTTATTTTGTTTGCTTTTTGGAGGGTGGGGGGAGGCAGGGCAATTGGGGTTAATTGACTTGCCCAAGGTCACATGGCTAGTAAGTGTTATGTGTCTGAGGCCGGATTTGAACTTAGGTCCACCTGACTCCAGGACCGGTGCTCCATTCACTGTGCCACCTAGCTGCACCCCTCTCCCTGATTATTTTAATTTGTCCATCAATAAATATTTAATTTTTCAGGCACTGTGGTAAGTGATTGGGATATGAAAAGAAGCAAAAGATAGTTCCTTTCCTCAAGGAGATGTTTTGTCTAGATTCATGGTGGGGATCTAGAAGTCTTTTTTCCATATTTTCACTGATGTTGGAAGGCAGGTGTAGCAGCAAGCACCCCAATATCCCCAAGGTAGCTGCCAATATAGGTTCTTAGATCTGCTTTTCAAAAGGAAAGCAACTCAAAATGGGTTAACAAGCTTACTTTAATCAAACAAACACACATTACCTAGTTCAGGGGAAAAAGGTCAGCACCCCGAACTTCAGAGTTACAGAACTTCAGAGTTACAGACAGGCTTCCAAACTGTCCCAACATTACATACATCAATACCAAATCACAGTTACCAGAGAGGGAAGCATCAACATCTGGGTTTTCAAAGCCGGGGGGCTCTCAACAACGGCTTCCCAGAGTCTCATCTGGTCAAATCACACAACACTTCTCAAAGTGAGCCCCAAAGCAAAGCCTCTCCTCAGGGTTTATATAGCCTTCTCCTGGCTCAGAGAATGTAACAACCTTCTGGACCCACTGCCCAATCACAAAGTATCAAGGTGTGGGCTTCCCTGAAAAACAAGCCTCCCACCACAGGCTCCATGTGACCACATTCAGCCTATTAGGAGGCAGAGCATATTTTCAAGTCAAGGAAGGTTTTCAGAGTCTCTTAAAGCCAATCAAAGTCTCTTAAGCCAATCAAAGGGCCTAGGGGCAGGGAAGATCTTTAAATCTGCATTTCCATTACAGCAGGTCCATTTGAGATCTCTGCAAGTTTTCCTTGAAGACGCCAATTTCCTGCCCCACTCTGCTATAGTTGCACAACAATTGGAAGTGGTGGGTTTTAGCTAAGAGATTTGTGCAGACTGGGAGGATGCTGTGGGAGGCTTATGGAGTTCTGTTACCTAGATGTAGATTATCCCACGGATGCTACTTCCAATACTTTTGTGTGATTTTATAAATGAGCCATATTTTCTAAATCAGTATTGACATTATAAACTGGCACCTTTGGCTTCTGTATCTCTATGCTGGCAAGTAAGTGTTTGCTGAATAATGAGTTTTTTTAGGCTCTTTTGTTCCTCTTAAATTGATTCGCATTAGTTAAATTTCTCTATAAAATTGTTATAATCAATGGACGTTTTTCTTCCATCCATTTCTCATTTTTCAGCATCAATACCATGGTTGACTAGGACAGGTTGGAGTTGTTTTAATTGCACACCCTATCTTTTCCTCGTGATTCTTTTTTCTTTTAGCTTTGCATTAATTTTCATCTTTGCCCTAACAAGTCCATGGTCTGACAGTACATAGCCTGCTGATTAAAGAATTACTTCCACATCAATAACAAGTTGTTTTCTATCTGTTACAGTAAAACAATTTCTCTCAAAAATATAATTCAGTGCTTGCTGATTCTTTTCTCAGAGAAAGAATTAGAGATATATAGGCTTTCTCATTCCTGACTCCTGAATCATATTTTCCACCATATTTTTCTACATTCTCCCTTGAGATAGGGGTAAAGTCACTATTTAGCAAAATATATTTTGTTTTAATTTGGAGGATCTTATAAAGTTCTTCATAGATATCTTCTACTTTTTTCTATGCAGTAGCTATTTCTGTATAACCTATGTTTATTTTCATTGTAGTTTTTATTCGGAAAGACTTAACATGAACACAGCAATACAAAATGAAAAAATGAAAATTAAGGTTTTGGATACCTTTGGATTCAGGATAAAAATAGCATCTTCTCTAAGTAAAAATTAGTTGTCCTTTTCCTTCAGTTTCATCTTCTTTTGTCTTCTGGTCTTATTAATTAATGACAATAATGTTTCTGTCCACTCATTGACCTTTGAACCCAAAGATCTCATATTTAGAGTACCAAAAATTAAGTTAATATTTATAGATAGTCTAAAAATGAGATTTGTATTATAATCTTCTCCTCTTCCCACTACTCTGACACCATTACCAGAGCAGCATAAAAGGGCTAAAAAGGTTAGAGACATATTCTGTGTCTTTATTTTATAGGTTGCTGTGACCAAAGAATTCATCAAAGTGGCCAGTTCTATTAGCTAGGCTAGTTCTTGGAAAGTAGACATAGTCTGTTTCCTGGACTATCCTCTCAAATTCCTTTTTTTTTCTTGGAGGGAAGAAGGCAGGGCAATTGGGGTTAAGTGACTTGCCCAAGGTCACATGGCTAGTAGTTAAGTGTCTGAGGTCAGATTTGAACTCGGGTCCTCCTGACTCCAGGGCTGGTGCTCTATTTACTGAGCCACCTAGTTGCCCCTATCCTCTCAAATTCTTGCCAGCATGGTAGAACTTTCCAAAATTGATACTTTGATTGCTAACCTTTGAGAAACTTGGATCACCTCAATACTATGATGAGATATTGGAACAAAATTTTGTGGAGAGAGAACCTTAATAGAAATCATTATTCATTTTAAAATTCAATTCACTATAATCTAGATGTCATCTCAAGGAATAGAATTTTTGAAATTCTATCAGAACTTAAGTATAAGAAAATTTTATCTCTAAAATACAATGCAATGACTATAATAACCTGGTGTTTGATAAACACAAAGATCTAAGTTTTTGAGACAATAACTCACTATTTTACAAAAACTTCTAGGAAAACTGGAAAGCAGTGTGGCAGAAACTATATGTAGACTAACTTCTCATACTGTATACCAAAATGAGGTACAATGGGTATATAATTTAGATATAAAGAATGATATCATAGGCAAATTAGGGGAACATGGAAAAATGTATCTGTCAGATCTATGGATAAGCAAAGAGTCTATGACCAAACAAGGTATAGAGAAGATCACAGGAAATCAGATAATTTTGATTACATGAAATTATAACATTTTCAAACAAAACCAAATGCAGTCAAAATAAGAAGGGGGAGGATTTTTACAGCAAATTTCTCTGATAAGTGCTTTGTTTCTCAAATATGTAGGGAACTGAGTCAAATTTATAGAAATAAGAGACATTCCTCAATTGATAAATGGTCAAAAGATATGAGCAGGCAGTCTTCAGAAGAAGAAATCACAGTTATCAATAGTCATATGAAAAAAATTCTCTAAATCAGTATTAGAAAAATTCAAATTAAATAACTCTGAGATACCACCTCATACCTATCAGACTAACATGATAGGAAAAGAAAACAAAAAATTCTGGGGTGTGTGTGGGAAAATAGGTACATTAATACATTGTTGGTGGAGTAGTAAACTGGTCCAACCATACTGTAGTATAATTTGGAACTATTTCCAAAGGGCTATACATGTCCTTTAACCCAGAAATACCTCTAGTAGGACTTTATCTCAAAGATATCAGAGAAAAATGAAAAGTACTTATATTTTAAAGAATACTTATAGCACCTCTTTTTGTGGGGGCAAAGAACTGAAAATTGAGGGGATGCCCATCAATTGGGGAATGACTGAATAAGTTGTGATATATAATTGTTATGGAATACTATTATGCTGTTAGAAATAATGAAGGGGATGGTTTCAGAAAAACCTGGGAAGACATATATGAATTGATATAAAGTGAAACAAACAGAGTCAGGAGAACAATGTACACAGCAATGACAATATTGTAAAGGTGATCAACTGTGAAAAAATTTAGCCACTCCAATTAATACAGTGATGCATGATAATTCCAAAGGACTCATGATGAAAATAGCTTTCCACCTCTAGAGAGAGAACTAATGAATTTTGAGTGCAGATTGAGGCATATTTTTTTAACTTTCTTAATTTTGGGGTTAATATATATGTTTTCTATGATTTCACATGTAAAATGAGTATCATATTTGCCTTCTCAATGGGTGGGACAGGGCTGGAGAGAGGCTATACACACACACAGAGTATTTAAACCACATTCAATCTATATACATATACACACATGGTGTCTTCCCCAGTTACATTGTAAGCTACTTGAACACAGGAACCATTTCAATTTTATCTTTGTGTTCCCAGTGTCTGACACAGAGTAGATACTTAATGATGCAAGTCATTGATTGATTCCATGCAGTATGCTTTATATTTTATTTTTAATGTTTATTTATTCTTAACATTTTGTTTTAAGTTCAAATTCCTCTCTCCAGCCTATATATATATATGTGTATATATATATATATATATATATATATATATATATATATATATATATAATTTTACATGTAATTGGGAAATAAGATATACAGACACTGGGGCGTAGAGATCCACCCTGGAAAGTCGAAGGGGCGATGGGGGAAGATATGGGAGAGAGTAGACTGGAGGAGAGGATATCCAGTGGGATTGCTATTTTGGGGTGGTGGGTAGGGGAAAAACGGGGAGAAAATGTGTAACTCAAAATCTTTCAGAAATGAATGATGTAAACTAGAAGTTAATAAAGCATTTGATAAATTTAAGAAAGATGAATAATTACATAGTCATTATCTTCAATAAGGTTAAAATCTAATAAAATATATTTTCTAACTAAACACATTAAAGTGACAAAGATCACCTGTGAGAAGTTATATTATAGATCTTCCATGTAAGCCTTTTTTTAAAAAAAAGGATATTGAGACATTTTCTTTTAGTCTTTCAAATGTATAGGTGCCAGTTACTTTGGAAAGAGTTTCCACAGAGCATGTAGTCTATAGGAACTAGTCCCTAGCTTCCCCTCCACAACTAACTCTTTGTAGCACAAGGAGCATTCAATCTACCCAAGGCTGAACAGTAAGATGTCTGGGAATAAAAGTTATTATCCACATTATCCATGAAAAATGTTATATATAATTTACTATACATAATATACATTATAGTAACATGGAATAAATTCTATTATAGAGTATATAGCATTATATCTACAGCTTTCCTAATATTGAACTTTGTACCTACTGGATAAATATAACTTAGAGTGTATACATACTGTGTTTATAGTTTTCCTCAAGTTGAACCAACTGCCATTCCAGTTATAAATTACATAATGGCCACACGGCATACTAATAAGTAGTAATCATTCTGTCAGCAGAGGATCTTGCCTCTTACTTGACTAAAAAATCAAGGTCATTCTCTATGACCCACCTTTTCCTCTCTTTTCTTTATCACAAAACCCTTCGACATTAATCCCAACGTTCTTATAGTTTACTCCCTTCATGAGGTCTACTCTTCTATATGTACTCTTCACCCCAGCACAGTTCCTAACACACAATAGGCCATTAATAAATACTTGATGATTGATCAATTGTATGCTATTTGCTCTAGCAGAGCAAACATCTCACAACCATCTCTTCTCTCTGTATTAATAATGCAATATTCACTATGCCTATGGCAATTATAAATAGGCTTATGTGGTTATTAATCACAAAATATGTCAGTCTCTCTATATGGGGGATAAAGCCAGAGAATTTATTAAAATACCAAATAACCGAGTCCCAAAACCAGAAAGTCAAAGCCATCAGGGTAGTTATGAAATTGGCACCAGTAGTTAACATAGTAAACAAGCACATTCTTAAGCCTTCAAAACAGAACAGGCTACCTCAGGCAAAGGTACTTCTCTCCCCACTCTCAGCAACTGCTCAGCATCCAGGAAGCGTGCTCCCAACAGCTCCGGCCCCCCGCAGTTCCAGTTCCCGGCAGCCCCCAGCAAGAGTCCTTAGCAGAAATTCTGGCTGGCTTAAAAAAAGATTTGGGCCTCCACCTCTACCTTGGCTGCTGCTGCTGCTGCTGTTGCTGTGGCCACCAACAGTCCCCAACAGTCCCCAACGGAACTCTAGCTTTTTTTTTCCTCTTACTCTTGCCCCGCCCCTTCCTGCTATGTCAGCAAGTCCAATGGGACATGGAAGATCTTTAAATCCCATAACCCTTACACTCTCTTATCAGTTGTAGGGGCTGCTCAAGGCAGGAAGATGATCTCAAACATTTGATGTGCTCCTAAAATAATTTTCTCTTCCTTGGAATTATTTCTTATTTCTTCTTCAAGTTGAAAGATAGCTAGTGCTAAATGTTAGCAATGTTCTTTAATTGTCAAAGGTCTGGACATTAGAGAGGCCTGGTAATATATTTCTCTGAGTAGAAAGATACTAGCCTTGTAAATTCAAGCTTTATTCACCATTATTGTGCCACAATCCACTGCCATAAAATCAGATTGAAATATGAGATGAAGTTCAAGTTATCACCAATCTGTGGATTCAGGGAATAAATTATCTTGGCAGTGAAAACAGAATTGGTAATTACTCTTTAAACATGGATGCTACAAGGATTTCTAATATAACATTTCCATTGACATTTGAACAGTTTCATCTTCTGTTTAGTTTTTAATGGCATAGTGCAGAAGCTCTGACACAAATGAAAATGAAATTTAAAATCTTTACAGATATTCTGAGGAAATGAAATGGGAAATTAAGAATTAATTTTTGTTTTATGATAAAAGTAAATAGTTGCAGTAAATTCATTTAACCAGTTGTCTATGGGATTTGACAGACTGGTTTAACTCCTCCAAAACCCTAAACCTCACATGACATTGTTCAAAGTTAGGCACTAAAAGTGGTCATTCTACTTCTCCTTTCCATTTCCTTCAGTCCTCTCAATAAGGATCTCTTTACAAGAGTGATGGTGGAACAGTTGGAATGTTAGAAAAAAATTTCCAAGTCCCACCTGTTCTATCTTTGATAATCAGAATGTTAGTGGAAAGGGCTTTGCTGACCATGTAGCTTAGGGGTCTTGGTGACTGCACACTTTTGTGTGTCATGGACTCTTTTGGAGACTGGTAACCTTTGAACCCCTTCTCAGAATAATAGTTTAAAATAATTGAACGACGTATGTACATTTGGCGTCATATCACTTACCTTCTCAATGGGTGGGGTCAAGGAGCTAGAGGGAAGGAGAGAATGGGAACTCAAAAAAAAAATTAAAGTAACTGAAGGAAATGCTAAATTTCATTTAGAATTTAGTGAAAATTATGATGTCATTTTCCCCCCTTCATGTTCATGGATGGCCTGAAATGTAAACCATGAGTCCTCAGATCCCAAGTCGAGAACCTCCACTTAGTACAGTTCTTTAATTTTACAAATGAAGAAACTGAGGGCCAGAGATGTGAAATTACTTCCTCAGGATAATAACTTACCTTTATAAGTTTTAGATTTCACAAAGCAATTTCCATACGTCATCTCATCCGATACAACAAAATTCGAAGAGGTAGAAGAATTGAGTATTACTATCCTTACTTTATAATTCGGAAAACTGAGGCTCAGACAACTGAACATATCTGATCTGGCTTGATCAAGGCCACATGGCTGTAAAGAGACGGAACCAGGACTCTTTTTCACATTTTTCCCAAAAAGTTCTCCTACTTAAACGGCAAAAGAAGGAATAGCAACTAGTTCTGCTTTCTTTCCATTCACTTCTTTTTCTATTATACTACTCTGATATCCCATATATCACATAGTTTAAGTGTTTTTGCCAATAGCTGAGGGACTTGACTAGGGGTCATGAAAAAGACTAGGGTTTTTTAGCAGCTAGAGAATAACTATTCTCTCCAGGGAAAGTTTTGCTGACTTTCTATCCTTATGCTTGCTAATCTCTACCCTCATCCTCAATAATTTTTATATTATACAATTTGTGTTCAAGGTGCTATATTTTATGTTTTATTGGTACTTTAAAAGATAACAATGAATCTTCCCAATATTCCCTACCTCCTCATAGGGAGGGGCTGACTTTTGCCTTTGTATCTGAAGGGCTTAGGCACAGTGCCTGCTACGTAGTAAGCACTTAATAAATGATTGTTGAGTGACTCATTACAAAGAAAATCCATAAAAAAAGACAAACTGATTCATTGATAATGTCTGATAGTGCAGATTATGCCTGCCTATCTGAACCCATTGTCTAGCACCTCTGCTGGAAGGATGGAAATATATCATTAATTCTCTGTATTCAAGTTGGACATTGTACTTCATCTGGATCCTGATGTCATTTATGGTTGTTTTCATTTATATCGTTGTGGTCGTTGTTTTCCTGGTTCTTATTTCTTCATTCTGCATCAGTTCACACAAATTTTGGTGCTATTTCTTATACTGTGGGAGGCAGAGATTCAAACAGCAGTTGACTGACTGAATCTTAATGGAACTTAAGATGCAATTTTGCATCATCTTTTTCACACATATATTAGTGAAGTTTTATGGTATAAAAGTGTTTAGCATAAATTATCTCCTATGATCCAAGTCCTATGAGGGAAGATGTTACTTCTTCCTAATTATTTCTTGAGAGAGATGATTGCTTTTCATTTTATCAATACTATCTTCATGTATATTATTTTCAACTTTGACCAATCAATCAACAAGTGTCTACTATATGAGAGGATCTATGCTAGGTATTAGGAATACAAACAAAAGTGAAACATTTACCAATTTCAAGAGACTTACATGACTAATGGCTAGTCAAGACACTTATATGTGTTTATGTCAGCTAGGTGGCACAGTGGATAGAACACTGGGTTTGGAATCAGAAAAACTCATCTTCAAGAGTTCAAATCCAGCCTCAGACACTTACAGCTATAAGTAGACTCTGGCCAAATCTGTTAACCCCATTTGCCTCAGTTCCTTATCTGTAAAATGACTGGAGAAGGAGATGGTAAAGCACTGCCGTGTCTCTGCCAAGAACATGCTCCCAAAAGGGGCCTTAAAGAGTCAGACATGGCTGAAATGACTAAACAATAACATGTGTACATGTATGTATGTATGGGTATCTATATTTACATATCTATATATCTCTATGTGTATATGGACATACACATGCATGCACACATATTTAGAGAGAGAGAGTGCATGAAAGAGAAAGAGTTATATACAAAACTTCAATATTCTGCTCCACAGAGACTATAGATACTACTGCTGTATCTTTAAGAAGCAATGGAATCTTAGAGTGACAGTTTAACTGTCATTTTATGAGGCATCTTCGAGGGAACTGAGAGTTTAACTGTCCTTCTGGAGAAACTATTAACGGTGATGGTTGAAGAGAGGACAGAGAAGAATAAAAGACTAAGAAAAATTTCCTCTGTGTGTGTGTGTATGTGTGTGTGTAAGAGAGAGAGAAAAAGCCAACAAATCAATTTTTTAAAACAACATATGCAATATTACACACCCACGGAGACTCCAAACTCTAGAAGTGAGAGAGGCTCTTTTTCTTAATGATTTCCTAAGGACAAGTATGGCAATATTACACAATGTTTAGTTTTTGTTTATTTTGTTCTTTCTTTTACATTGTTATAGTGGTTGTGTAGACTTTTCCTAGTTCTTTTTACTCTGCACCAATTCATATATATGTGTGTGTGTGTGTGTGTGTGTGTATACATATGTATGTTTTATATATATATATATATATATATATATATATATATGCTTGTAAGTATGTATTTAAAATGCATGGGTATACATACATGCATATATCTTCCCATGCATTTCTAAAGTCTTTATATTTGTCATTTCTTATGATGTAATAATATTCCATTACATGTATCACTTGGTACTTGACAGTCATTCTTTGATGGATGATTATTTATTTTAGTGCATTTCTTTTAAGAGAGGTTCTTTCAAATCCTCTGTGGCTATCCATTTCTCTTGCTCTGAAGGAACAGATTCCTTATTTCCCATTCTCAGCTTCCAGCAGATTGTTGTTTATATTATCATTGAATGGGATGGGATTTAAGAAAACACCTTGTGATACAAGGCTTTTAAAAAATCCATGGCAATTTTATAGGAGTTAAAATTGAAATCTGGTACCATTTTATAGAGCACACTTCATATGTAAGCAGGGACTATTGAGTGGGTAGTATTCTGTAAATACATAGAGTGATAGAGTCAAGAATAATTGAGTTCCAGCCTCACCTTTGGTACCTTTCTGTGTGACCCTGGACTCTGTTACTCAATTAACTTCATTGAACCTCAGTTTTTACATCTGTAATATGGGAATAATAAGGAGTATAGTACCTATTTCACATAGTTGTAATGGATCAAATTAAGTAATGTAAGTAAAATGCTTTGTAAATACTTAAATACAAAATAAATACCAGTTATTATTAGATATGACGCAAACACCGTTATCTGATTATTTTCTTAGCATTTGGTCCCTCTCTATGACTTACTCCCCTTAAATCTCCTCCACCACTGCAGTGTCTCTGCCAAGAACGTGCTCCCAAAAGGGGCCTTAAAAAGTCAGACATGGCTGAAATGACTAAACAATAACATGTGTATGTATGTATGTATGTATATGTATCTATATTTACATATCTATATATCTCTATGTGTATATGGACCACGACCCTCCACCTCTCAGTACTTTGCTAGACCATCACTCTTGCTCTAGTTACAATCTCCATCTTCCCAAATGGTTCCCTTAGGGAACCAATTCAACTCTATACAATATCCTCAACTCTTAAATACCTTGCTCCCTTATGCTATTACTGCTATTATTTTGCCAAATCCCAACCCTGAGTTACTCCTATCATTAATCTCCTCTGCTACTATTCACTATTCTGTTTACTGGAACTGAAGGGGACATTATACCGATAGAGCTGACTGACTTCCACTACCAATCTATATTATCCTATCTCAACTGGACTCTTGCAAGGCAACTCTTTTACTTTTTGCTAATTGATTCTCCATCCTGCTCTCCATAACAGCTGTTTCAGACTTCTTCTCAATTCTCCCACAGTACCTCTCCTCAACCTTCTCAGCTGAGGTCTTTGCTGAGTACTTAAAAAAAATTGAGGCCATTCTTCTTGAGCTCCCTCTTTTCCCTTTTATTTTTTAATTTCTTCCTTTCCTGCAAATACTACAATATCTGATGAGGTGGGCCTTCTCCTTGTCAAGGTCAAATCCTTGAAATGAGACCTTGCTCTCATCCCATCTCTAGAAGATTGTCCTCGTTATCATCTCTAATCTTTCAATTTCACCTTATCTACTGGTTCCTTCTCTTTTTGTGGTAACTAATAATTGGAAATTGAGGGGATGCCCATCAATTGGGGGAATAGCTGAACAAGTAGTGGCATATGATTGTAATGGAACGTTATTGGGCTATAAGAAATGACAAGCAGTATGATTTTAGAAAAACCTGAAAAGACCTACATGAACTGATATAAAGTGAAGTGATCAGGACCAGGAGAATATTGTACACGGTAACAGCAACATTGTATGATGAAGAACCATGAATGACTTAGTCATTTTCAGTAATATGGTTATTCAAGACAGTGCTGAAGGAATCATGATGAAAAGTGCTATCCACCCCCAGAAGGGAGGAAACAAATAAAAAACTAATGTTGTCTGAATACAGACTGAAGCATAAAACATTTCATTTTATCTTTTTTGTTTGCAAAAAAATTCTTTCAAAAATGACTTAATATGGAAATGTTTTACATGATTGCACATGAACCTATATCAGATTGCTTACTGTCTTAGGAAGGGGGGAAGAGAGGGAGAGAGGGTTAGAATTTGGAACTCAAAATTTTAAAAGAAAATACATGTCAAAAATTGTTTTTACATGTAATTGAGGGGGATAAAATGTTATTTAAAAAATACCTTCTTCTGTTCTTCCCTAGTTGTCATTCTATATGTCTTCTCTCTTGCTCTTAATTAGCTAAACTTCTTGCAAAAAGCAAGGCAGAACACGACTGTCATCCCTGTTGTTGGGGAGACAAGCTGAAGGATCACTTTAATTGAGGAGTTATGAATTGTAGTTGTGTGAAAGACAATGATTTAGTGTCCACACTAATTCCATCACCAATATGGTGAGCCTCTGGAAATAGAGGGGACACAAGACTGTCTGGAACAGGGTAAACTTCTGTACTGTTCATCACTGGGATTGAGCCCTTTTTAAATATTTAAAAAATTAAAAAGTTTTTAAAAAAATTAACAAAATAAAAAAAAATTCACTTTTGAAAAAGGGATTCTCTCATGGCAGGAAACTCTTAAAAAAAGGTGGACATCTTCTAACCTTGTATTGCTGAGGGGAGTCCAGTCTATCAAAGTTAGTCGTCACACATACAATGTGTCTGTAACTGTGTACAAAATTCTTCTGGTTCTGCTCTCCTCACTCAGCATCGGTCTATATAAGTCTCTTCAAGTTATTATGAAGTCCGTCTGCTCCTCATTTCTTATAGCACAATAGTTGTGCTATTACTAAATAAATTTAAATTTAAAAAAGGTGGAAAAAGGGAAGATAGATGTTTAAAATCATCTGTTTAAATGTAATGTTGAAGGCAGGGGCAGTTTCATTTTTGTATTAATCTATCTAGCACTTAATAAATGCGTGTTGATTGATTTCTCCAAGTCACTCCTCTGTTTTAGTTAGTCATGTGAAAAGAGACGGATACTGAATATAAAACCATACAGTTCAGACTTGGAGTTGGAAGAGATTTTAGGAGGCTTTTGATTTCTGGTTATAAATCATAACTGAACAGGACTACCCTTTGCAATATCTTCAAGTAATCAATTAGTCTCTCACTACTTTCTGAGATTACCTTTTCAATTTGGGGGCATTTCCATTTTTTAGGAATTTCTACCTACATTAAGTCTATATTTGCTTTTCTACCCATTGTTACTGCTTTTGGAGGCAAACAGAATAAACTGAACCTTTCCTTCATATGACAGTCTTTCAAATACATGAAGACAGCAATCATCCCTTCTTTAAGTTTTTTCTTCTCCAGGCTAAAATTCACTTTTTTAAAAAAAGGGATTCTCTCGTGGCAGGAAACTTCCAGTTACTTCACAAGTTTATTTCAGCTCTGCTGGATGTTTACCAGCTTGTCTAAAGCCTTCTTAAAATGTGAGACCCAGAAGTGAACATAGCATTTAAGATGGAGTCTGACAAGGGAAGATGATAGAAGAATTATTACTTTCCTTCTTTTGGGTACTATGCCTGTCTAAAGGCAGTCTAGGGTAACACTTCATTTTCATGTAGCCATGATCTCCAATAATCTCCCCTTCTTCATCCTCATCACATTTATGTCATTTTAGTTTCAACACATCTTTACATACATGATCTCATTTGATATTCCACACAATACAGTCATTACATTATATGCTATTACTGTCCCTATTTTCCAGATAAGAAAATGGAGGTTGAGATAGATTAAGTGACTTATCCAAGGTCACAGATCTCAGAATCAGGATTCAAATTCAGATCCAGGATTCTATCCACTATGCCACCTAGTTGTGGCCTATAGCTTATTTCTAATATAGTACACATTTTACAAAATATTATAACAGGCATGATTGGGACTTCATTTCCCACAGTATTTGGGAGCTGAGAAAGCAAACTTATCAGGAGGGACTCTACCTCCCAACTTTCATGTGAGCCAATTACTTCACCATGGCATCACTAGGTGAGAACTATAGGGAGCAGTACTTTATAAGATGAGAGGTTTAAAGAATGGGGTCTCAATGGCCACACCCTGGTAAACCATATTGGTAGACATGTTGAGGGTAACTAACAGCTTCCAAATCCATCAGTGAATTTGAGGGGTATCTACCCTAAGTTTATAAAGACTTCCCCCAGTGGAATGGATGGATGAGAACAATTTACTCCAACAGTCATGAAGGTGGCTGAAATAGGCACTGTGGAGAGCTTAGAGCTTGGTCAAATATTGAAGATGGCAAGGTCATCCACGGCATCCCAGGCCATAGCCAGTCATCTTTGCCACTGAACTTCGATGACTCTGGAAATGAGAGTGAGGTTGATGACTTTGTGCAACCTTGCCTCACTTAAATACCATTCACTTGGGAGTCAAGGTATCATGTGTATTAACAAAGCAATATTCACTATGCCTATGGCAATTATAAATAGGCTTATGTGGTTATTAATCACAAAATATATCAGTCTCTCTATATGGGGGATAAAGCCAGAGAATTTATTAAAATACCAAATAACCGAGTCCCAAAACCAGAAAGTCAAAGCCATCAGGGTAGTTATGAAATTGGCACAAGTAGTTAACATAGTAAACAACCACATTCTTAAGCCTTCAAAACAGAACAGGCTACTTCAGGCAAAGGTCCTTCTCTCCCGACTCTCAGCAACTGCTCAGCGTCCAGGAAGCGTGCTCACAACAGCTCCGGCCCCCCGCAGTTCTGTTCCCTGGCAGTCCCCAACAAGAGTCCTTAGCAGAAATTCTGGCTGGCTTAAAAAGAGATTTGGGCCTCCACCTCTACCTCGGCAGTTACTGCTATTGCTGTGTCCACCAACAGTCCCCAACGGAACTCTAACTCTTCTTCTGCTTCCTCTTGCCCCTCCCCTTCCTGCTATGTCAGCAAGTCCAATGGGGCATGGAAGATCTTTAAATCCCATAACCCTTACATCATGTCATCGGTCCTCTCTGAAAATGAAGGATGCACATCTCTCTCTCTCTCTCTCTCTCTCTCTCTCTCTCTCTCTTTTTCTCTCTGTCTGTGTCTCTTTCTCTCCACACACACACACACACACACACACACACACACACACACACACACACACATATATGTATGTATATTTTTTCATATACATACACAAATAGAGTTGGAGGTTTGGAGTTCTGTGCTCCTTTTCAATAAACTCTCCCCTCAGGCAGGGCCTCCTCCCTTTAGACATCCCAAACGCCAGGACTTTTCCCTTAGTTAAAGTCTTCACAATATCCCTCCTTGGGAAGAAGAGATTCTTTGAATATTCTCGAAGAAACAATAGAGAAAGGGAACCATGAGAGGCCAATTAACTCAGAAGGATGAGAGAGAAAGTTTCTTCCTACCAAATCTGTTTTCCCCCATCAGCACTGCTAATTAATTTAGCGTTCTGATTTAGGGGAGTTTAACAGCATGCTTTCAATAAAATTTCTTTGGTTTGTTTTGAACCCCTAGCTGAACACCCTGGTGACCAAGACAGACAGCTACACACACACACACACACACACACACACACACACACACACACACACACACACACACACACTCATGCATTTGGATTAACTGCAGTAGTTTTTTTGTTTTTTACTCGCTTGTAAAGAGGTTAGATGAACAGCGATGTAAAATATAAGATTTAAAGACACAGAAATAAGTTTTGGAACAGATATTCTTCCCTAGGGTTGGGAATGGGGTAGGGAGAGAAGAGAAACTGAGGAGAGAAGTGTTACCATTATTGTTCCCCACAAACTAATACAGCTACAATCTTTTCAGTGGTTGTGTTGCCTCCACATATGTCAGTCCCTGATTGTGGCAGCGGCAGCAGCAATGCCCCTGCCACTCATCTGGTTTCTCTCCTTCTCCAAAGTTACATTTTACTTGAATGTATTGCTTTACTTCTTGATTATCACAAGATTTTGACTCTCTCCTCCTCCTATGGAAGGAGACCTCTGTCTTTTCAGGAATAGGTATATTACCTTGACTCCCAGACATTAAGAACTTTATAACCTCTAGTTGATGCTAATTTCCAATGTCCAGCTATATACAGAGGAAGAAACTAAGGCTGAGAGTAGAAGTATCTGATTAAGGTCAAATAAAATTTTCAGAAAATGTTCTTTTATCTTTTGTTTAATAAAATAAATGCTACAGCCTTCTTGAAATGCACCAGTTATTGAAATCTCTGAATGCACCCTGTTACTATTCCTTGTTGAAATAATAGAACTTTTGAGTAATTGAAGGTAATGATTGTAATCCTTTCCCCTTTAACCACTTCATGGAGCCACTTCAGCTCTCAAGTGTTTGCAAGTGTTATAGGGGTTGTTTGGCAAGTAATGACCCCCAAGGGCAAAGTCCTAATGGTATGAAGTCATAAAATGACCAAATTACATCTGGCAGTGCCTGCCTGACCTTGCAACTCAGTGTTGATTAATGCAACTTCCAAATGAGGAAGAATACAGGCATTTGAGACAGTGGAATATTATTTGATATTCAATCTCCTCAAGTATTGTAATACTATGATTTTTTCTCCCACCCAAAGTAGCCCTATAAAAGAACTTGAGGTGGTGTTTTCCATTGTATGATGTAGAAGAAAAACAATGACAGAGAGTTAGATTTTCAGATTGTGACTTAACTATGACATTCAGCAAGTTGCTTCACCTTTCTAATTCTCAGTGTCCTCAATTCTGGAGTCTCCTCTCCTGATTACTAAGTCCCTGACCCCATCACTACTTTGTTAAGTGCCTTAGCCATGCTGACTTCACTCCCAAATCTATTCACTTTGGGGACTGCTCCACTACCTCACCAGCAATTTTGTTCCCCCCCTTTCCCAACTTCTCTTTATTTTTTTTGCCTTCCTCTAGTAGAATATAAGCTCCTTGAGAGAAGGTACCAATTTGTTTTCTTGTATTTATATTCTTAGTACTTAGCACAGTGAACATAGTAAGTACTTAATAACCCCCCCCCCTCCCCCCAACTCCCTCTCTCTCATCTTTCCATCTATTAGAATGTAGTCCAGGCTCCAGGACAACTATCTCAATTCCTTCCCCCCATAATAATTTATTCCCCAAAATAAAATAGTATTTTATTTTTTCCAATTACATGTAAAGATAATATTCAACATTCACTTTTATAATGTTTTGAGTTCTAAATTTTTTCTCCCTCTTTCCCCTTCCCCAAGACAACATGCAATTTGATATAGGCTATACATGTACAACCATATTAAACCTATTTCCACATTACTCATGTTGTGAAAGAAAAATCAGAAAAAGGAAAGGAAAAGGAAAAACCATGAGAAAGAAAAATAAACAAAGGAGAAAATAATATGCTTTGAACTGCATTTAGACTCCATAGTTCTTTCTCTGGAGGTGGATAGCATTCTTCATCATGAGCCTTTTGGAATTATCTTAGATCATTGTTTGCTGAGATGAGCTAAGTCTGTCAAAGTTGGTCATCACACAATACACACTGTGTACAATGTTCTGGCTCTGCTCATTTCACTCAGCATTGGTTCATGTAAGACTTTCTGAAGTCCACATGCTCATCATTTCTTAAAGCAAATAGTATTCCATCACATTTGTATGCCACAATTTGTTCAGCCATTCACCAAGTGATAGGTATTTCCTCAATTTCCAATTCTTTGCCACCACAAAAAGACCTGCTATAAATAGTTTTGTACATGTGGGTCCTTTTCCTTTTTTATGATCTTTGGGACCTAATAGTAACTGTTCCAATTCCTACTCCCATTGACAAATCTGGTCCCCAGAGCACTTTGGAGGTAGCCCTGTGGAGTTGAGAGTTATTTTTCTGATATTATGTTGCCCCTGAGCTCCTACCAAGGGTGCTTCCCACTATGGTTATTAGTTAATGTTAGTCAACCATACTTAATTAGCTTTCAAAAAGAGGTAATTACCAAGATAGCATAGTAAGACTAGCTGGAACAAAACTTTCCCTGCCAGGTCTGTGACACTCTCTCATAATTTCATACAGAATATGGCAAAAACTGGATTCAAGTTTTGAGAATAAACATAGCATAGGGATAATTCACAGCTCCTGAAAGTCTTTTTGCCTGGAGTCTTCAAGACTTAAAAAATAAAATGTAGTCTTTTTTTCCTTCCGCATTCTTTGTAGAACTTTAGATTGTCCAGTCTATACTTGATTTTCAGTAGAAATACTGCTGTCAGCCACTTCAAGGACATTCCCAAGATGCTGACGGAAGATAGGACATCTGCAATTATCCACACCTTTTAAAGCTCATGAGGTCCTTCTTTGACTAAGGTGGGGGCTAGAGGGAAGGGAGAGAAGGCTGAGATGAGACCTAAGCTGAGGCCTGGGGTTCCGCTCTTCTTTCTCCTCAGATTTCCCCCACCCCGCTTCTCGAGATAAGTTCTCTTCCCTTCACTACCAATGTACTCAAAATTCAATTCCATGGTTTTATACAAGTCCCAAAGGCATGGCCAAGTCCCTCAATCAATCTAAACAGATTTTTTGTAGCAACTAGGATGTTGTTGTTCAGGGCTTGTTCACACTCAGTAAATAATCAAGATGTTTTCTCACTAATATCAACTTCGTGTGTGTGTGTGTGTGTGTGTGTGTGTGTGTGTGTGTGTGTGTGTGTGAAGGGGGATTTTCATTATTTCCTCAGTTGACTCTTACACATAAAATAAACGAGTTAGACTGGGTGATTGCTAACATTCCTTTCAGCTATAAATATAAAGTTTTGTGATCCAAGAAAAGTCCAGTTATTCTCCAAAGGTGTAATTTTTGTTGTTATATTTTCTTATATTTAATTTTAATTTTCAATTGAATTTAAAATGTCAAATCAAATCTCTGATTCTTTTTGTTTCAAGGAAAAGGAACTGAAGTCCAAGAAAAGTTTAGTATTCTTAGGTGGTCATAATATTTTTTGCTGTCTAAATAATAGGAAGAAGTCTTCTTGATTGTCAAAGTTGTTTCCTAATAGGACCAAAGAGCCATCAAAATAAAGGAAAATCAAATCAAATCAAAAGTAACTATTATAGTGACTTGAATTCTCACATAGAATCCCTGGCAAAGCAGTAGAGAACTTGAGATATTTCACAGTTGGTTTCTTGAGTGAATCATGAAGATCAGATGGAATTCTGCATTTGTATAGAAGAATGCCTGAAGAAGAAGCTTAAGTAGAACATATGAAGTGACTTGCCTGATATTATGTTCTACCAGGATGGAAAAGATGGCATACTAAGGTTAAGGAGAGGTCACCATTAGGCAAGTAATAATACTATGTGTTGACTTTAAATAACATCTTTTTTCCTAAAAATCTTTTCAAATGTGGCATTTCATATAGTCTTTCTCTCGCAATGTCTTGGTGAAGTGGATTATAGGTATAGATCTTTTTATACTCATTTTTGTAGATGAAAAGATTGAAGTTCAGAATAAACAACTTTTTTAATGGCACTTATTCCTTCTGCCACATTACGATTCTTTGTCACACAGCTCCTAAATTCTATGATTCTGTGGTCCTCCATACAATTTTATCCAGTACTTAATATGTTTCTTCACTATCATCATATATGTAGGTATTTTCATGTGACCAAATATTTGTGAATATAAAATTATTTATAAAGAGACTGCTTTTAAGCACCATGCAATTAAGTTTGCAATACTAAGTTGGCAAATCAGGAGCCTTTGGGAGAATGACATAATACAAGAACCATCTGCTAGATTTATCCTTTTCACCAGGCAACAAGCAGATTGAAGTCCCTGCTAAGTCACTAACATGGAAAAAACTGTAGGGTTTAAGGGACAAAAATAGTTCAAATGCAGAGTCATTTGGGGAGTGATTTTGTCTTACACAGTTAAAATGAAAAATCTCCCAAGTCATATCCACCAGAATTAAGTCCAAGAACAACGTTGTGTTTAGTGATCCAGCTGGGATGAATAGCAGCTTCAGTAGCTTCAAGTAAAGGCTCCATTCATCAAATTTAAGGACACAGGCAAAGGAAATTGATTCATTTCTGGATGTGATTGAGTTTCCACAGTCAAATGCATTGGAGAGAGAAACAGCTTGAATGCTCCAATTCTGTGGTCATTGCTTGGATGCAATTGGGTCTGGAACATCCCACCCTTTTGACCTCAAGTCCAGCCATGTTCTTTACTAGGAACAGGTTCTTATCTCTGCATCACTCTTTTTTGAAGAATTGCTGATTTTAAAAAATGAGCTCATCCAAATTACACAGGCTCTTGTTCCTTCATTAGAAGAGCTGATTTCTCTCAGAGGTTGCCTGCCATGCGAGGTTTGATATAGCTGTCACTTCTGCAAAAATTCTTTGCTGTATTGATTGCTTTTGCCATCACAGAAGGATGTATTTTGGTTCACTCTACTGTCATTGATAGTCATCTGTATCAGACCTTGTGTGAATGACAGATAGCTAGTGGATGATCTAGTCATAGAGTAGTGCTGTTGTTTAGGATTAACGAGTCTATTATAGGCCTTGATAACATACATGTATAAATGCTCACATGTGTATAACACACATGTGGACATGCAAACAGATAAGCACACATGTATATACACTATACATACATACACAAATGCAAAAACATATATATATATCACTGAGATATTTTCCAACTCTAAAATTTTGTGATTTCAAATTGAGAGGGGCTATGTATATGGTACCATACACTACTCTCCCTCTCCCCCACCTTCCCATAGCACAAAAACATTTCACTAGCCATCTACTCCAACCCATACGCCTAACAAATTGTGATCCATATTTCAAAGAGAGAGAGGCCACCACTTTATTTGTTTGTTTGTTTATTTATTACAGAAATGTAATCATTTCTGGACACCTCTAATTGTAAGAAAAAATTTCCTGACATCAAGCCGAAATTTGTCTTTTTGTAACTTTTCCACATTACTCCTGCTTCTGCACTCTAAGGTCAAAACAAGTCTACTCCCTTCACATGATAGCCCTTCAAATACTCAAAGACTGCTATTATGGCATTCCCTGCCCCCACCTCTTCTCTAGCCAAAGAATACTCAATTCATTCAACTAATCCTCACATATCATGAAATCAAAGCTCCTCACACCTGAAGTTGCCATCTTTTGCAGAGTATAACATCAGTGTCTTTTTAAAAATACAATGCCCAGAATGGAACATGGTATTCCAATTGAGGTTTGATGGTGACAGAATACAGTGGGACCATCACCTCCCTCTTCCAGAAAATTATACCTCTCTTAATGCAGTTTGACTTCCCATTAGCTTTTTTTTTTTTTGGCTTCTAATGCACAACTAACTCATTATTGCATTTACTAAAACCTCCACATCTGTTCAGTCTTTTGTTGTAGACAGAGCAGAAGAGAGAAGCACATAAACTAAACAGTAAAGAGAAGGATATTATATAGATAACTTGAAGGGGTTTGAACTAATAAAGAATACTAGTGGTTGATTTTGGAGAGGAGAAATTTAGCTAAACTTGGAAGAAATTGAGGAAAATCTGAAAAACAATTTCCAGGCCCATACTGACGATATTCTAATTTGGGGTGGTTAAGAGAAGCAGGATCAAGGACAATTTGGGTAAATATTAAAAGATTAAGGAGTATTTAAGAGGATCAAGGAGTATGAGGGGGTTGAACTTGAGGAGACAGATTCAAGAATGATAAGGAGAGGTAGTTGGCAAGGCAAAGCAACGTAAGTAAGAAAAGTAATTTCAATAATTAGATGGTTAAGCACATCAATAAAGTAAATTTATAGGTGGGATAAATTGTGCAACAGGCAGGAGATTGAATCAAGGCAAGGGGAGGTGCTTTAATTGTGCTCTTTACTTTCTAAAGGATGAATGATCAAGAAGCCAAGTTAAGAATCTCTCAGAGATTTTGATTTCTTAGGCAAATATCTATAAAGTTGAAGGCCGTCACAATTATATTCTACCCTTTGCACCAACTTTGAGATCGATATCAGAAACTCATTATCTATTCTATAAAACTAACCAATCCCAATCCATTAAAGCTTAAAATTGCACTAAGACTTTTGGGACACCTTGTATAATAATCGTCATTGACACAAATGTAAGATTTGCAAAGTGCTTTTAATGCATTATCTTTTTTGAACCTACTAACAAGCTGTCATGTACATATTTCATGTATTGTTATTCTTTTTTAATTTAAAACTGTTTTCTTTTTCAGTTTCTAACTCTCTCCCATACTCCACTCCCTACCCCACCCATTGGGAAAGCAAGAAATAAAATACCCATTATACATATGAAGTCACAAAAAAAAAAACAACATATTTACACATTAGTCATGTTGCCAAAAAAAGCAAGAAAAATAGAGAGGAAAAAGTATTCTCCAATCTGCACTCAGAGTCCATCAGTTCCCTCTATGTCTGTGGATAGCATGTTTCATCATGGTCATTTTGGAATTGTCATGGATCATTGTATTAATTAGAGTGGCTAAATTTTTCATAGTTGATTATCATAACAATGTTGCTGTTATTGTGTAAATTGCTTTCTTAGTTCTGTTCACTTCATTATGCATCAGTCCATATAAGTCTTCCCATGTTTTTCTGTTTTTCATCATTTCTTATAGCACAATAGTATTCCATCACAATCATAAACCACAACTTATTCAGTCATTCCCCAATGAATGGGCATCCTCTCAGTTTCCAAAAAGAGATGCCATAAATGATTTTGTACATATGGGCACTTTTATTTTTTCTTTGGTCTCTTTGGGGTATTGTATTAACAATGCAATATTCACTATGCCTATGGCAATTATAAATAGGCTTATGTGGTTATTAATCACAAAATATGTCAGTCTCTCTATATGGGGGATAAAGCCAGAGAATTTATTAAAATACCAAATAACCGAGTCCCAAAACCAGAAAGTCAAAGCCATCAGGGTAGTTATGAAATTGGCACAAGTAGTTAACATAGTAAACAACCACATTCTTAAGTCTTCAAAACAGAACAGGCTACTTCAGGCAAAGGCCCTTCTCTCCCGACTCTCAGCAACTGCTCAGCGTCCAGGAAGCGTGCTCACAACAGCTCCGGCCCCCCGCAGTTCCAGTTCCCGGCAGCCCTCAACAAGAGTCCTTAGCAGAAATTCTGGCTGGCTTAAAAAGAGGTTTGGGCCTCCACCTCTACCTCGGCAGTTACTGCTGTTGCTGTGGCCACCAACAGTCCCCAATGGAACTCTAACTCTTCTTCCACTTCCTCTTGCCCCTCCCCTTCCTGCTATGTCAGCAAGTCCAATGGGGCATGGAAGATCTTTAAATCCTGTAACCCTTACAGGTATAGACTTAGTAGTACTCAAATGGTATGCCAGATTTATAGCCCTTTGGATATAGTTTCAAATTGTTCTCCAGGATGGCTGTATTAGTTCATAGCTCCACCAACAGTGTATTAATGCACCTCTTTTCCTACATCTGCTCCAGCATTTGTCATTTTCACTTTCTGTCACCTTAGCCAAACTGATGGGTATGGGGTGGTGCATCAGAGTTGTTTTAATTTGCCCTTCTCCAATAGTGATTCAGAGCATTTTTATATGACTTGATAACTGATTTTTTTTTTCCTGAAAACTGCCTAGTCATATGCTTTGACCATTTGCCAATTGTGGAATGGTTCCTGTTTTGTTCAAAATTTTTAAAAATCGGATTCAGTTACCTATGTATTTGATAAATAAGACCTTTATCAGAGAAACTTGCTATAAACACTTCCCATTTCCTTCATTCCTTCTAATTTTGGCTGCACTTTTTTTTGTGAGTGTAAAGTCTTTTTTAACTTTGTGTAATCAAAATTACCCATTTTTCCTTCTCTAATTCTCTCTATTTCTTGTTTGTTCATGAACTCTTCTCCTATCCAGTGATCTGCCAGGTAACTTTTTCTGTGCTCTCCTAATTTGTTGATGGTATTACTCTTTATGTCCAAATCATGTACCCATTTTCATCTTATCAAGGTATATTTTGTGGGATGTTGATCTTTTCATAGTTTCTACCAGATCACTTTCCATTTTTCCCAGAAGTTTTTGTCAAATAGTGAGTTCTTGCTCCAGTAGCTGAGATCTTTAGGTTTATCAAACACTAGGTTATTGTGCTCATTTGTTTCTATATATTGTATATCTAGTCTATTCTATTGATCCGCCACTATTTCTTATCCAGTATAAAATTATTTTATGATTACCATTTCGCAATGTAGTTTGAGATCTTGTATTGTTGGAACCCCTTCTTTAACATTCCCTCTCCCCCAATGAATTTCTTGATATTCTCAATCTTTTGTTCCTTCAATGAATTTTGTTATCATTTTTTAACTCTATAAAGTAATTCTTTGGTAGTTTGGTATGACACTGAATAAGCAAATTAATATAGGTAGTATTGTCATTTTATTATATTGGCTCAGCCTACTCATGAACAATTAATATCCCTCTAATTGTTTGGATCTTTCTCATTTGTGTGAAGTGTTTCTTTTTAAAACTGTGTTCATAGAGTTCCTAAGTGTGTCTTGGCAGCTAGACACCCAAGTATTTTATATTCTCTGCAATTATTTTAAATAGAATTTTTCTCTCTCTTCTACTGGATTTTGTTAGTGGTATATAGAAATGCTGATCATTTGTGTGGGTTTATTTTATTCATTTATTCAATAGCTTACAACTTTGTTAATTGTTTCAACCTTTTTAGCTGATTTTATAGAGTTCTCTAAGTATACCATCTTGTATCTGCAAAAAAAGTATGTTTATTGGGGTGACTAGGTAGAACAGTGAATAGAGCACCTTCCCTGGAGTCAGGAGGATCTGACTTCAAATCCATCCTCAGACACTTAGCACAAAAACTAGCTGTGTGACCATGGGCAGGTCACTTCCCCCCTCCAAAAAGCAAAAAAAGAGAGGATGTTTATTTCTTTAATTTATTTTACTTGTTTTATTTCCATAGCTGGCATTTCTAGTATAATATTGAATAATAATGGTGACAATAAATATCCTTGCTTCTCCCCTAAGCTTATTCAAAGATTCCTAGTTTATCCCTGTTACAGACAATACTTGCTTTTGTTTTTAGATATATATCATTTATCATTTTTCATAAAGTCTCTTTCATTTCTGTATTTTCTAGTGTTTTTAATTGGATGTTGTATTATTGGGTGTTGTATTATATCAGAAGGTTTTTCTATATCTGTTGATACAATGATAAACTTTTTGTTGTTTTTCTTATTGGTATGGTTAATTATGTATATAGTTTCCTAATATTGAACCAGCCCTACATTCCTGGTATAAATCACACCTGGTTAAATTTTATATTCAGGATATAGTTCTGCATTTTATTTAAACTTTTTGCACCAATATTCATTAGGGAAATTGGTCTTTAATTTTTTTTTTTTGCTCTCTTTGGTTTAGGTATCAAAACCATATTTATATCGTTGAAAGAATTTGGTAGGACTCCTTCTTTACCTATCTGTTCCAAACACTTTATATAATATTAGAATTAATTGTTCTTTAATTTTTTGGCAGAATTTACTTGAAAATCCATCTGATCCTGGTTTTTTTCCCCCTTAGGGAACTCATTTATGAATTATTCAATTTCTTTTTCTAAGAAAAGGTTATTTAAATATTTTATTTCCTCTTCTGTTAATTTGAGAAATTTACATTTTTGTAAATATCCATCCATTTCATTTAGGTTGTCAGTTTTATTGGCATAAAGTTAGGCAACCCCCCTAATAATTGCTTTACTTTTATTTTATTGGTTGTACATTCATCATTTCATTTTCAATATTTGTAATTTGGATTTCTTCTTTTTTAAAATTCAAATTGGCCAATGGTTTATCTATTTTATTGTTTTCTCCCACAGAACCAACTCCTACTTTTATTTATTAATTCAATGGTAATTTTTGTATTTTCAATTTTATTAATCTTTCCTTTGATTTTTAGGATTTCTAGTTTTGTCTTTAATTGAGAATTTTTAATTTATTATTTTTCAAGTTTTTTTTAATTGCATGCTCAGTTTATTGATTTGTTCTTCCTCTCTTTTATTGATGTAACAATTTAGAGATTTAAATTTCTGCCTGGCTACTGCTTTGGTCACATCCCACAAATATTGGTACATTGTCTCATTCTGGACATTATGTTTAATTAAATTATTGATTGTATCTATGATTTGTTCTTCGACTCACTTTTTTTTAGGATTAGACTTATTTATTTCCCAACTAATTTCTTTTGAACATTTTGCTTTTTCTTGTTTTTAAATTTATGATTTGTCTATTTTTTTAACATTAAAATTTTTTTTTCAGTTCTAAATTTTTTCTTTTCCTTCTACCTTTCTCCCACCCACTGAGAAGGCAAGCAAATATTTATGTGAAATCATGCAAAACACATTCCAATACTAACCTTATTACCAAAAAAACAAGAGAAATAAAGAATACGTGAAAATTAAATTTCAATTTGCACTCAGTTCATCAATTCTCTCTGTAGGTGGATAGCATATTTTTCATCATGTGCCCTTTGGAATTATCTTGAATCATTGTATTGATCAGAGTAACTAAGTCTTTAACAGTTGGTCATCATCACAATACTGCTGTTACTATGTACAATGATGTCCTAGTTAAGCTCACGGCTCCCAGGAAAGTAACTGAAGAACGTGGTTATTAGCAATAAGCTGTGTCAGCTAGAAGCAACTTCTCTTATTCCTTTCTCTCTTCTGTTTAAGGCTACTTGTGTCTCCTACATTTTTCTCATAGCCCTGTTAGGGGTAGCTGTGAGCTATAAAAGAGTTTATCATTGCTTTATCAGCTCAACATCAGAAGAAGAATGTCCTTGGGCAACAGAATTGCAGTGAGAACCAGAAGGAGACAGCTAGAAGTAAAGCAGCTTTGTGGGGGTGCAGTTTGTTCCTAATAGGAAGGAGGATTTCAAAGCCTACAATCCATATTTGTGAGTTTCACAATAATTTCTCCATTTGTGTCTCCAGCCTAGATTTCTACAAATAATGTGCTCACTCTCCCCATGAACACTGCAAGCATTGGTGGGAGAGTGTGACCTAAGTTTATAGGCAGACTGTGATGTTTTGATTATTCCTGCTTTTTTCTTCTTTTAAAAAATAATAACAGCTTTACTGACAAGTAATACAACCTCAGAGTTAAGAGAATGTAAGATATTACTCTTTGCTTCTGAAGTTACTGTAATGGAAATGCAGATTTAAAGATCTTCCCTGCCCCTAGCTTAAGTGCACCTGGAGCCAGTGGTGGGAGGCTTGTTTTTCAGGAAAGCCCACACCTTGATACTTTGTGATTGGGCAGTGGGTCAAGGAGGTTGTTACATTCTCTGAGCCAAGAGAAGGCTATATAAGCCCTGAGGAGGGGCTTTGCTTTGGGGCTCACTTTGAGAAGTGTTGTGTGATTTGACCAGATGAGACTCTGGGAAGCCGTTGTTGAGAGCCCCCTGGCTTTGAAAACCCAGATGTTGATGCTTCCCTCTCTGGTAACTGTGATTTGGTATTGATATATTGGTAGGACAGTTTGGAAGCCTGTCTGTTTGATCTGTAAGTTCTGTAACTCTGAAGTTTGGGGTGCTGACCTTTTTCCCCTGAACTAGGTAATGTATGTTTGTTTGATTAAAGTAAGCTTGTTAACCCATTTTGAGTTGCTTTCCTTTTGAAAAGCAGATCTAGGGCGGCTAGGTGGCGCAGTGAATAGAGCGCCGGCCCTGGAATCAGAAGGACCTGAGTTCAGAGCCAGCCTCCGACACTTAATCCATACAAAAACAAAACAACAAAAAAAAAAAACCTAGCCGTGTAACCTTGGGCAAGTTACTTAACCCCAATTGCCCTAAAGGGGCGGCTAGGTGGCGCAGTGAGTAAGAGCGCCGGCCTCGGAGTTGGGATGACCCGAGATCAGATCCGGCCTCAGAAAAATGAGCACCCACGCATAAATAATGACTAGCCGTGTAACCTTGAGCAAGTTACTTAACCCCAATTGCTTTAAAAAAAAAAGAAAAGAAAAGCAGATCTAAGAACCTGTGTCGGCAGTCACCCTGGGGATATTGGGGTGCTTGCTGCTACAGTTACCAGATTAGAAACAAAGGATATTTCTGAGCTACAAGTACTTATGGGTTACCTTTCTTTGTAACCCATAAGCACTTGTAGCTCAGAAATAACCTTTGACACAATTTTCCCACAATCTAGTTTTCTTATACTTCATGTAGGAAAAAAAAACCTCAAATGGCTCTTACCCTGTTGAAAGATCAGTCTAATTTGCTTGAAATCGGAGCAGCTTTCCAGTATATAAGCCACCCTTCAGGAAGGCAGGGAAGGGAGATCAAGGAGGTAAAAAAAAGTGAAGAGGACAGGAACCTTGACCATAGCCATAGCAGGTGGGGGCATGTATATCTTTATTGTACTCCTCCCTAACTGCAGACCCAACTTGGGATGGGTGCAGTCACTGAACTGCATTTGTCTTCTGTTCAGTTATTGTGATATTTGATCAGGGGTTTCAGGACAGATACTATGTTATTGACCCTCTTCTGCACTCCAAAGTGCAATTCTGCCTTTTTCTTCTCTTGGATTTCTTCATGAAAGCCTTAAGTCTTTCCTCTGGGGATGGGGAAATCTATTTCTTAAAAGTTTGTTTACCCTTTTTGTTGTTTTAAATGTTTACTTTGTATTTTTTGGTTGTGTGTGTGTGTGTAAGGCAATCAGGGTTAAGTGACTTACCCAGGATCACACAGTTAGTGTCAATTGTGTCTGAGTCTGAATTTGAACTCGTCTTCTTTACTCCAGGGCTAGTGCTCTATCAATTGCGCCACCTAGCTGCCCCTATTTTGTATTTTTAAATGAGCATTTGCAATAAATAGTGTCAACTGCAGGCATTGACAATCTGGATTTAATTATTGAGAATGAAGTTGGGAGGAAATATTTCAAGAGAGCATCCCAGGAGGGGGAAGGGGACACACACACACACACACACACACACACACACACACACACACACACACACAGATGCACAGAGACAGAGACAAACAAGTAGGCAGTTAGGTATCTGATTATGGGCTTAGAGCTTAAAAAGAGAGAATTATATAGATTATTCTGGTTAGAACTTCCCAGAGCAGAGAAAGAATGTTTATACTGGGAAAAATATCTAGGAAATGAGTCAGTAGTGGGGAGGGAATGAATAAGAGTAGATGAACAAGTCTATCCACCATAGTATATCACCACTACTGCATAGACTGTATGTCTTCTGGGTGTATAATGTTTTCACAAGGACTATCAGGACCAAGACAATTTCTGGTTAGCATCATAATCACCTGCTCCCCATAGTGAATTTATTCAGTCTTCTCAGAAAACAAGAGGATAGGAACAAGGAAGATTCAAGACACAACTACCAAGTAGAATGCTTGTGGATAATGGACAATTTGCACTGGATGATGGACCATATAGGGAGGATCTGGATCAATCAATAATCAATCAGAAATATTTGTTAAACATCTACTATGTGCCAGGTACTGTGCTAAATACTGGAAATACCTAAAGAGGCAAAAGACCATCCCTACCATCAAGGGATTTACAATCTAAAAGGTGGAGACAACATGCAAATGAACATATACAAAGAAAACTATATACAGAATAATAGGAAATAATTAACAGAGCTAAGGAACTGAAATTAAGAGGGATTAGAGAAGGCTTCCTGTAGATATTGGGGTTTTTAGATGGCTCTTAAAAGAAGCTAGGGAGGTCAGTAGTCAGAGAGGAGGAAGGAGAACATTCCATAAATGAGTGGCAGTTAGGGAGAATGTTCAGAACTGAAAGATGGAATGCCTTGTTCCTGGAACAGCAAGGAGGCCAGTGCCACTGGGTCAAAGAGTATGTGTTGAAGAGTAAGATGTAAGAAACCCAGAAAGAAATGAGGTGGCCAGATTATGAAGGACTTTGAAGAGGAAATAGAAATTTTTACCCTCCTGAGAGTTGGGAGAGATGCCTGGGTCTGAGGGAGACCTCTCCCTTGTCAGGGGATCCTGATACCATCTTTGTCTTGCCTTGCCACTTATGGAAGAGCCAAGGGGGGAAAAAAGCTTGAGTCTTTAGAAGCCATAGAAAGAACTTTTTAACCTAGGACACCCATGTAACCAGAATTGTGACTGAAGGGCCTAAAGATTCCTACTCATTCACTGAAGTTAGAAAGATTGAGGATGCAGATAATATAGTGCCTAGATTATCCAGTCAGTGACCAGATCAATTTATTTATTTATTTATTTTTTTCAGTTATAACCAACTCTGGTCCTTTATTAAGCACTTAAAAAATACCTCAAGATCCAGGATGTAGGACAGAGAGGGGCAAGCAGGAAGCAGGGAAGGGCTTGGTAGAGGGTTGGGAGCCCTTAATATCCCCAGAGCAGCCACAGAGCACAGTGAGTGGGGGGGGGAACCAAACCTTGGCTGCCTTGGCCTTTCAGTGGGAGCAGAGCCCCCCACATACAACACCAAAGGGTGAGAAGGCAGTCCTGTCTCTGCCACCCAACTCATATTCCCATCCACAAGACAGAATCAGAGGAGCCAGAGGGGAGAGCAGGAAAGTGTGAGGGACAGAAAGACACCACAGTCAAGTAAAAAGTGGATTTAAAAAATCTGGTGGGGAACAGATCCTCTGCGAAGAGCTGGGGAGGGGCCCAGGCAGGGGCAGGGGGCTCCTCTTCAGAGTAGAAGCAGCAAGCATCCAGGATGAAGGCATCTGGGGTCCGAGGTTCAGCAGAGGAATAGCCAGCTGCTGGCTGGGTTATGGAGATTCATCTATCAGCACCTTCTCATACTTGCCATGCCCAGTGGCCACAAACTTATATCGCTTTCCGGAGGGGGTGCTCTTGATGGTGGATGAAGTCTTGCTGCCTCCCTTGTGCTCCCAGAAACTCCTCTTGCTCATGTCTCCAGCCACAATATCCTTGCATGGTGGGGTCTTGGCTGAGGACTGAGCCAAAAGCTCCCCAGTCTCCCATAGGTTTTTGGAGTTGGCTACAGTCATGGTGGGCATCTCAACGGAGGGCTGTCGGGTCAGCTTCAGGGTCTTGCCCGCAGTCTCAATGGCCTGAGTGTACTGTTCTAGCCAGTCATCAATTTTAGACACAGGCAAGGCAGGCTGTGACTTCTTCACACTGTTACTCTTCTTTATGGACCGGTTCAGGGACTCAGTCCTGTCGATGAGCTTGGCGGTGGGACTGAGGGGTGGCGCATCCTGTTCCTCTCTGGCCTCCGGGCTTGAAAGGCTAGGCGACTTGGGCTGCCTCTCCATCTCCTTCACATTAGCAGTCCTCAGTGATACCTTTATGTCCTCTGTCTCTGCTTGCACCTGCAGAAGGCCCACCTCCTCCTCTGGGAGGTTCCTTGTGGCCTCAGCCTCCTCAGGCCTGGGTACTGGATCCATACAGAGCTGGCTCAGTCTGGCTTTGGTTTGGTTCAGGTGAAGGTGGTCCTCCTCCTCCTGCTCCTCCTCCTCCTCCCCCTCATAGGATCGATGTGAGGACCCCTCAGTTCTGTCCTCATATTCTGGGCTTTCTTCTTGAGGGGTCTCTTCACCGTCTAGGCTCCCACCTGGACCCCATCTCTGCTTCCTCTGCTCCACCTTCTGAGACCAGTCACTGAAGCCCTCATCTTCTTCCAGCTCCATGGGCTTCAGGGTAAGAAGCTTCTCCTGCTCTGGCTCCTCAGGCTCTGTCTCAGGGTGGGCTCCAAGGCCATCTTCACACTGGCACCGGAGCTGTCTCTCCCGCTCCCTCCTGCGAAGCTCTCTGGCTGCTTCTTCTTCATCCTCCACACTCCATTGGGTGGTGAGTCTCAGCAGGTTCTATAAGCCTTGTTTGCTGGAGTGCCTCCTCAGAAGCGCCCCGCTGCTCCCGCCGCCGTTCATCTTGCCCCTGGGCACTGCGAGGCTTCCGGACGTCGGACGGGAGGAAGGGGAGCCTGCTGCAGCCGAATCTGCTGCCCGCCTGCCTCTCTCTCTCTCTCCTTCAGCCTCCTCTCGCGTTCCCTCGACCAGATCAATTTATAATGCCCAGAGTGTAATGGGTAAATGTGTTACTCATGTGATCTGGTGGTACTTGCTGGCCTGAGGTCATGTACTATATTTAGAAAGCAAGGTACACAGAAAATACATTTAGGGGTGACTACATACAATTCTGAGGGCAGCTAGGTGACTCAGTGTTTAGAATGCCAGACCTGGAGTTAAGAAGACTCATCTTCTTGAGTTCAGATCTAGCCTCAGACACTTATTGTGTGACTCTAAGTCACTTAATGCTGTTTGCCTCAGTTTCCTCACCTATAAAATGAGCTGGAGAAGGAAATAGCAAATCACTCCAGTATCTTTGTCAAGAAAACTCCAAATGGAACCACAAAAGAGTGGGACATAACTGAAAAATGACTGAACAGCAACAATGTGCAGTTCTATGGGATGCTGTATAAAATGTACCTCAATGGGACCTATATATCTGGTAAACTTAATATAGTTTAATATATGCAAGTTGTGCCAAATTTCCAGCACATATAACTCTACCTAGTGATGTATACAAATAAATGCTTATACATGACCCATGTAGTTGGTGTATTTTGTATTTTTTCCCAACATAGAATTTAGCATTAAATTATCTCACTTTCTAGCTTAAATTCATAGAAAATTTTCTCAAACTATGGCTATCTTGTAATTATTTTTCTAGTTTTTTTCTTATTTCTTTTCTTTTCATTAAGCATCCAATTATTCTCTCCTTGAAATATGGTAAATGTAAACCAGTAACAGCAGTAAGCAGCAGAGGGATGGAACTTCAGTAGATGGCAACCAAGAGGACAGAGAATAGCAAATAAAAGAAGTAAATAGCAACTCAATAGTAGAGAACAGCAATAAAGTATTGTACAACAGGTTAGAACCTGAGGATCCAGATTGGACTAAAATGAGATTCATGGGCCATCTAACAATGAACTAAAGATATTTACGTAACTGCAGCCAAGGAAGGATATTCAGCAATAACACATCCTTGATTCAGCTGAGTAAAGCTTCCCTGTGGTGATGATGGTCATGCTGCTGGTCTGCTGATCAGAATCCTAAGGCAAGGGTTAGAGTTTATTTATTTCATTATTTACACGATGTCTCCAGATTAGAGCAAGAGTTCTTGAGAACAAGAGGCAGATGGCACAGAAGTGTTTCTTACCTTGGAGCATTTAGTGAGAATTTGTTGCCTTTCCCGCTGATGTTTGTGGAAAATTTAATTATTTTTGTGTATAGAGACTAAGAATGATCCTTGCATATATGTGTATGTGTATGTATATATGTATATATATATATACATTTGCTATTAGTTTATTATTTTTTAAATTATTTATGTAATTTGATTTATTATATTTACTATTATTTGAGAATACGTTCATAAAACATTTAGCATAGTGATTGGGATATAGTAGATTCTTAATAAAATCTGGCTTCCTTCTCAGTCCTTTAGCTGTGGGTGTCATGAACCTTCTTCTCTTATGTCTCCTGAGGTGAGATTTGACTGGAAAGTAGAGTGTGGGAATAGGAGTAATGTACAAAGAAAGAAACCAAGGACATTATTTATTGGCATTTTGATTTAAAGAAGGACACCGGGATAATATTACAAATTAGTATTTTAAAGAGAAACAGATGTGCTTTAACAGGTATACTTCCACATTTCTTCCCCTTTGCTTCTTTCCCCCCCTTTGGTTCTAAGCACAAACCAATATGAAGCACAACCTGTGTTCATTATTTCCAAAATCTCATTTTGCTTCACTTCTTGTTCTTCAGGATGTGTTCAGTCAGTTGTAAAATATATTAATTCAATGAATTTATTATAAATATGGGTCTCTCTGCATTTTACTTTGATATGGCCAGTACAAAAAACGAATATGGTTAAGAGAAAGGTTATTTCAATATATCAAGTGGCACGATAGGGTTAGGACACTTGCTTGAACAGGTTATATTAGCAGGACCACAGATAGCAATAGAAGAGATATAAATAAAGTATTCTTAAGTCTCTCACAGTTAAATCTCCTGGACAGTAGCCAGAAGGCTGATTTTTAAAATTTCATTCCTTCATTTGTTTAATCCTGGAGGAGGTGGCTAGGAACAGTTTTATTTGTTAAAGTCTGAAACAGAGTGGTGCCCACTCTGAAATGTATAAGAGGTAGGGTTCTGAGCTTTCTTCTTCACCAGCAGAAGACATCCCCTGGTCCCCAGAGTTCTCTGAGTGTTTTTGAGTTGGTGGGAATGGTAAGAGAGGGAACAACTAACTGCTAGGACAGGAAGCCTCAAACACTAGCCATAACATCTTGGGTTTGGTTGCTATGAATCCAGTGGCCATCACCTGGGAAAGATAGGATCTGAACTGAAGAGATGCTTGATCTTGGGGTTGTGACTAGGCTGGATGAATTTGGAGTTAATACCACTGAGGAAAAGCATGGGGTCAGGGTAGGATCCCTTGACCTGGGGGAAGTCCATGATGTTGTCCATCTGCTGGGTCACGGCTTCAGCACTGACCCTTTACACAAACTGCCCATTGCTTTCCACCCAATTGATAAGCAGGAACTGCCACGAAGTGATGTCCTTGATGACAAAAATGAGCTGTTCATATCTCACTTTTGTGAGTAAAACCATTATAATATTGTTTTTCTATACTTTCAATGTTGAAGTAAAATGTGTAGACTTCCATATTTATAATAAAAAGAGTTTAAAAGAGATAAAACTCGTCCAATTTAGGGGAAATTGGAACTTGAAAGTCACATTATTCTGCTTATCATTTGATCCTATTAGTAGTAACTAATTATCCATAGCTATTACAAAATGAATTTATGGATCTATATCCTGGTTGTTCCATTGCAGGCATAACTCATCTGGAGAGTTCATATCCTATTTGTTGTTCAACCCAATACATCTTATGATATACTATACTTACTGTACCTACATACTGTACTTATACTATACTTACAATGATTTCTAATTTTTGTATGTATTGCAATTGGATAATTGTAAAGATATGTAACAGTAAGGACAACTGACTTCCAAATTGTAGGTAACAGTACATTTAATATTCTCTGCTACGCCTTTCCCAGTTTCCTCTGAAAGACATTCATCAGTGTGGGCCATAAGGGACTAATGTATAGTCTTTTTTCCTTCATGAAGCACAACCTCTTCTCTCTGGAGTGGCAAATCCTCTTTGTACAGGGGAGAGATTGCTAGTACAATTACCCTGTCCCTTTGCTTCAAACTCCAAAGGAGCAAAAGTTCCTTTTTAGTGGGATATATGATTGAAGATCATGGCTTTCAGCAGAAATTTTGGTGGTTAATGGTATCTGGTTACAAAGTCTTTCAACAATTCCTTTGTAATTGCTTTTGAGTCTATTTTAACAGTGGGTTAAGCTTCAACTCATCTTAAAAACATATATACTGTAATAAAAACATATTCATAGTTATAAAATTTAGTCATTTGAATAAAATAAACTCATATGTTAACAAAGAAAAAGATTATTTATGCATCTCTCTATTTTACTTGGTTTTTCAACATTAAGAACCTGGCAGATGATTCTGGCACAAAAATCTTATTGGACTATTAAAAGAAAATTTAGGGTTAAACCATCCAATTGTGGACAGTAGCAACTCCAAATTTTCCCCATTTGCTTACATGCATTATAACCTAGCAGAGGTATCAAACTTGCTGTCCCAGGGTTGCAACAGCAAAACTCCTGAGTGGGGGCCTGAACTAGATTAAAATATGATTAGGAAATGTTTAACAAAATAAAAAAATACAATATGCATAATGTTGATTTTTGGTTTTATAAGCAAGATATGTTCCTCAGGGATCCATTTCTATTTGAGTCTGACACAGAGCATAGGAGAAACCATGAGAATGTTTACCTTAGTCACAAACTGGCTGGTCTTAAAGAGGAGCAAAGTCTTCAAGACCTACTAATAGAAACTAAGGAAGAAGTAAGGCAAAGTAGTAACTGCTTGTCTAACAGCACAGGGCTTCTGTTTTCATTTGCCTGGTCATTTTTCAACCTGACTGTGAATTACAATTCTGAAAAACCCCTCTGCACAGGCTTGACAGTCTATAAAAAACAAAGGTGTCAAGTTGTTTATAACTTGAGTTTTATTTTTTATTAAACTTCTTATTCTCCTAAAGGAGCCTCTATACAATGAATTAACATTCACTTTGAGTCTTCAGGACCTTACATAGTAGGTTGTTCCACATTCATAAGAGGGGCCTGCAGTTAATTTTCTGGGGCTAGACTAGGTCCTATTATGAAATATCAGTAACAATCTTAAAGATAAGACAGGAATCATTTGAATAAACTATATAGCACTATGGTTCAGATTTCTTAGAAGCACCAAATTAATCATTTAAATACTTCAGTCTATTTCACATTTCAGCTACTTCCCAAATATGCATCCCTAATCCTTATGAATTTTACTATTTTCAAACTGATCTCTGGTAAGATCTCTAACTATGCTATATTGTTACAGAAGCTGCATACCAGACATTATGAAATAAATTGTGGCAGTCATAGCCTAATGGACCTTACAAAAAGAAATCCCCCCAATCTACCCAATGTCTTGAATACATTCCTTTGGCTGTTTTTCAATATTACCTCAACACCATTGTAATACTTGTCTGTCCATCAGTTATCCCTCACTCTTGGTACATAACCAGTCTATCATGTTTTACTATCATGCATGTCCATGATGATATCTTTTGTGCTATTTTTATGTGAAAATTGTCATTGGTAATGCACTGTATCTTATTTATATATACTATTCATCTTTCCATTGAGCTTGTGGTGAGCCACAAGCTCAATTTTATTATGCTAAAACCAAGGTGTTCTATAACTACAAAATAAATTAAACTGAGATTATACTGTCCTAAAACAAAAACAAAATTGTCCCTAATTTCACTTAATTTCAGTCATATTTCCTGTAGAGATGGTGCTAGTAGTTAGATTAGCCTAAATTGGAATGTACTGACTGAATTTATTCATTGGCCTTTGCAAACATAGTAAGTGATACTCTAAACTTTACTATTTTCAATAGAGATCTAATTTTGAAGGTTTAATTAACAAATAGTAAACCTTAAGAATTTTAGAATGTAAGCTCTTTTAGCATCAGAACTGTTTCAGTTTTTTTCTTTTTGTGTCCTCCATGTTTACAACAATGCCTGGAACATAATAGGTACTAATAAGTGTGTGTGTGTGTGTGTGTGTGTGTGTGTGTGTGTGTGTGTGTGTGTTTTTCAAAATTCAGTTGAGTTACATCAAGGTGCAATGGAAAGATCACTGCCTATGAAAACAGAAGACCTAGGTCCAAATTCTGTCACTGGACTATTATCTATGCCTAATCACTTGGTCAAGTCACTTAAACTATTTGGATGTCAGTTTCTTTATGAGAAGAACAATGAGAGAACTGAAGAAAATGGCTTTTGAAGTCCCTTCCACCTCTAGATCTATGATCTTTGGGGATGGGCTGATGGAGCATAAGTCTTTCTCTTTTATGTCCACATCCTTCTGTTCATGGTGGTCATCATAATTTAATAGAATGCATTCGACAGGTTCATTAAGTTTCCTTTGACTGTCCTAAATCTTCTTCACAATCTGGTTCTACTGTGATTTTGTAGACTTGTCTGATATTACTCCCCTCTGTGCACTGAACAGTCAAATGCCCTGCTTTCCTCTAATCCCAAGCACACTGGGAATTCCTCTCCTTCCTTGCCTTCACTCATATTGTTTCTTAGGCTTGGGATGTCTTCTCTCCTCTTTGTCTGTTGACTTTAAACTCGTTCTTTTTAAAAAAATTATTTATTTATTTTAGTTTTCAACATAATTTTTTTTTTGCTTTTTGGGGGGCAATTGGGGTTAAGTGACTTGTCCAAGGTCACATAGCTAGTTTTTTGTGTTAAGTTTCTGAGGACGAATTTGAACTCAGGTCCTCCTGACTCCAGGGCAGGTGCTCTATTCATTACACCACCTAGCCACCCCTCAACATTTATTTTCACAAGGTTTTGAGTTCCAAATTTTCTCCCTCTCTTTCCCCTACTTCCACCCCAAGATGGCAAGTCTACTGATTACCCCTTTCCATAGTCTGCATTCCCTTCTATCACCTCCATACTCCCCCTTGTCCCCTTCCCATTTATTTTCTTGTGGGGCAAGATGGATTTCTATACCCCATTGCCTATATATCTTATTTTCCAGTTGTATATAAAAACAATGTTTTAACATTTGTTTTACAACTTTCAATTTCAGATTTTCTCCCTTCTTCTATCCTCACCCCACCCATTGACAAGACAAGCAATTCACTATAAGTTATACATGTGTAGTTATGCAAAACATTTCCATAGTAGAGATATTGTGAAAGACTAACTATATTTCCCTCCATCCTGTTCTGCCCCCCATTTATTCTGTTTTCTCCTTTAGCCCTGTCCCTTTTCAAAAGTATTTGCTTCTGAATATCTTCTCCCCCAATCTACCCTCCCTTCTATTATTCCCCCTTTTATCCCCTTCTCCCCTATTTTCCTTTAGGGTAAGATACCCAATTGAGTGTGTATATTATTCCCTCCTTAAGCCAAATCCAATGAGAGTAAGGTTGACTCATTCTCTTTCACCTCCCTGCTCTTCCCCTCCACTGCTTTCTCTTGCTTCTTTTATGTGAGATAATTTATCCTATTCTTTCTCTCCCTTTCTCCTCCCAATATATTCCTCTCTCACACTTTAATTTTATTTTTTTCAAATCATCCCTTCATATTCAACTCACCCTGTGTCCTCTGTCCATATAGACATACAAAATTCCCTTTAACTATGCTAATACTGAGAGTCACAAATATTGTCTTTGCATGTAGGAATGTAAACAGTTCAACTTTAATAAGTTCCTTATGATTTCTCTTTCCTTTTTACCTTTTCATGCTTCTCTTGATTCTTATATTTGAAAGTCAAATTTCCTGTCCAACTCTAATCTTTTCATCAAGAATGCTTGGAAATACTCTATTTCATTGAATATTCATATTTTCCCCTGAAGTATTATACTCAGTTTTGCTAGGTAGGTGGTTCTTGGTTTTAATCCTAGCTCCTTTGACCTCAAGAATATCATATTTCAAGCCCTCTGATTCTTTAATGTAGAAGCTGCTATTTCTTGTGTTATTCTGACCGTGTTTCCACAATACTCGAATTGTTTCTTCCTGAATGCTTTTAATAGTTTCTCCTTGACCTGGCAACTCTGGAATTTGGCTATAATTTTCCTAGGAGTTTTCCTTTCAGGATCTTTTTCAAGAGGCCATCAGTAGATTCTTTCAATTTCTATTTATAATATAATAGTTCTGGTTCTATAATATCAAGGCAGTTTTCCTTGGTAATTTCTTGAAAGATGTTATCTAGGCTCTTTTTTTGATCATGGCTGTCAGGTAGTCCAATAATTTTTAAATTATCTCTCCTGGATCTGTTTTCCAGGTCAATGGTTTTTCCAATGAGATATTTCACATTGTCTTCTATTTTCTCACTCTTTTGGATCTGTTTTATAATATCTCAATTACTCATAAAGTCATGAGCTTCCATTTGCTCCATTGTAATTTTTTTTTCTTTTTTTGGAGAGCAGTTGGGGTTAAGTAACTTGCCCAAGGTCACACGGCTATGTTTTTTTGTTTGTTTGTTTGTGTGTGTTAAGTGTCTGAGGCCGGATCTAAACTCAGGTCCTTCTGACTCTAGGGCCAGTGCTCTACTCACTGCGCCCCCTAGCTGCCCCTCCATTGTAATTTTGAAGGAATTATTTTCTTCAGTGAGGTTTTGGACCTCCTTTTCCATTTGGCCAATTCGACTTTTTAAGACATTCTTCTCTTCATTGGCTTTTTGGACCGCTTTTGCCATTTGAGTTAGTTTATTTTCTTCAACATTTTTGGGGGTTTCCTTTAGCAAACTGCTGACTCATTTTCATGATTTTATTGCATCAGTCTAATTTCTCTTCCCAATTTTTCCTCTACTTCTCTTAACTTGATTTTCAAAGTCCTTTGTTAGATCCTCTATGGTCTGCAATCAATTCATGTTTTTCTTGGAGGATTTTGATGCAGGAGCTTTGACTTTGTTGTCTTCTTCTGGTTGTATGATTTGTTCTTTTTGTCACCAAATAAAAGTTCTATAGTCTAATTTTTTTTTCTCTCTGATTGCTCATTTTCCCAAAAGCCAATTCCTTGACTTTTGAGCTCTTAGCCAAAGTAGGACTCTACTTCCAAAGTGCAGAATACTCTGTCCTAAATTTCTGGGGTTTTGTGCAGCTGTTGTCAGAGATACTTCTTAGACACTTGTGAATTTTCAGTTCTTCTAAGGTGATATGATCAAAGGAGAAGTGTTCTCTCTTCTCATTGCCTCTTCTCTAGTCTATGAGTGACCACAGGAACTCTTTTCTGCCTCAGAACTGTGAGGAGGTTTCCCTCTCCATAACTGCCACAAACTCTGCCAAACCAGTGCTCCTCCTCAGCCCGGGACTGTCACCCAAGACTGTGACTGAAATCCAAGCAAGGCAAAGCAAGAGCAATTGCCCTCTGAGCAGCTTCCTGATCCCCCCACCATCCATGGGCCTGGTGCTCTGGAAGTGGCCACTGCTGCTGCTGTTGTTGCTGCTATTGCTGCCACCATCACCTCTGCTACCCTGGGGACTGTGGCCAGACCACACTCTTCTCTCACCCAGGTCCAACAGAGTTTCCCCACTGACCTTTTACTTTGTCTTTGTCTTGGAAGTCTGGAAATGGCCACAGTTGCCAGTGATTCAATCCCCCAAGGTCTGCTCCACCCAGTCCGTGCCAGTGAGGTCCAAGGGTCTGCACTCCTCTCTCAGTCTCGTGTGATAGACCTTTCCTGTCTGCCTGCCAGGCTGTCTTCAGCTGGAGATGTGTTTCACTCTGTCATTTTGTGGGTTTAGTAGCTCTAAAATTTGTTTAGAGTAATTTTTTACAGGTATTTGGAGGTGATTGCGGTACAAGCATAAGCAAGTTCCTGCTTTTACTCTGCCATCTTGGCTCCACCTCCTAAACTCATTCTTTAAAACCAAATGCAAATTTTAGAAATGGGAAGCATGTTGAGGCACAAGCTCCTCCCTAAGTCAAATAACAACCATCCTTTTTAGGTTTTACATTGTATTTTGTTTCTCAACTTTTTTTTTCTTTTTAAAATCTATTTATTTATTTTTGATTTTCAACATTCATTTCCACAAGATTTTGAGTTACAATTTTTTTTCTCTCCCTGTCTTTCCCCTACCCTACCCCAAAATAGCAAGCCTGTAATTATTTCTAATGGAATTTCTTTTTCTCTACCTTGTTTTTTGTTAGCAATTTACAAAAATTCTGATGTTGGGCTGACTTTATAACTTTCTACTTTACAAAATTTGTTTTGATTAATTTGTTTCATTGAATCCTTGTATAATGGTATAATGGGAATGGGAATTTGAAGCTCTTCCTGTCCCTTAATAGACCTAGAGGGGAGTTTGAAGACCTCCCCTGATTTGAAAGTAAACTCTGCCCCCTAATAGGCTGAATGTGATCACAAGGAGCCTGTGGTGGGATGAGTTTTGCTGAAGGGAAGCAGAGTCCACAGGAAGCTGGTTCAGAGCTAGCCAGACATTAGGGGGGAGAGAGGACCCTCATTAAGGACACAGAGAGGTTTGTGAGTAAATATTGATCTCATATTGGTTTGTGGGAAGGCTGAAGGATGCTGTGGCTCTCAGCATTATTATGGCTTCTGAATATCTTTGGTACTATGATGGAATTGGCTTACTGGTTTTGGGATTCAGTTTTCTGGTGTCTAAATAAATGTTTCAGTTCTGTTCTTTACCTGGAGAATCTCGCATATTTTGCAATCAAATGCCATGTGATACTTATAGTCATGGTCTTTATCATGATTGTGGGCACTATAAATATTACATTGGTGCTACAAATGGTAATGGAAATTTGGAGATCTTCCCTGTCCTTTAATAAACCTAAGGGAATTTAAAGATCTTCCCTGCTTTAAAGATATACCCTGCCCCCTAATAGGTTGAATGTAACCACATGGAGCCTTTGGTGGGAGAAGTTTGCTGAACAGTGGAGCAAAACCTAGGGGAATCTGGGAGTCAGAGCAGTTAGAGACTGGATGGAGGAGAGGACACATCCCAGGGAGACAGTTAGTCTTGTGAGTAAATTTTGGTTTATGGGAAGGCTAAAGGATGCTGTAGTTCTCTGTGTAGTTATAACTTATTAACTTCTCTGCTATTATGATGGAATCAGCTTACTGGCTTTGGGATTTAGTTTTCTGACATCTGAATAAATGTTTTGATTCTGTCTTCTATATAGATAATCTGCTATATATTGCAATTGAGCACTATGCCAGTATATTTACAGTGGCTTTTGGCACTTTGAATATTGTGTTGGTGCTACATTTTGGGATTCTCTAAGTAAAAGCAACACATTATCTTCAAATAGAGATGGTTTTCCAACTTCTTTGCCCATGTATATTCCATAAATTTCCTTTCTGGAGGGTTCAACTATTCTAGAAAGTAATTTGGAGCTAGAGTATGTCCCCAAATTAAGTAAAATGCATACTCTTTTAGTCAGTGATACCACTTTTAAGTTTGTACTTTAAAGAGTTAAAAAAAAAGAGAGGGGGAGGGAATGAACCTTATGTACGAAATAATTATAGTTTTACTTTTTTGTTGTAGCAAAGTGCAAGAAACTAAGAGAAGGCATCCATTGAGCTGAACAATTTATATGAATGTAATGAAAATTATATGAATGCAAAGAATATGTTATTGTGTAATAAGAAATTATGAAGACAACAGATTTGAAGAAAACTGGAAAAATTTATATAAACTGATATGGAATAGAGTGAGAATAACTAGAACAAGTTATATGATGACAATAACATTGTACAAGAAATCAACTTTGGAAGGTTTACAAACTCAGATCAATATAAGTTCACAATTCCAAAAGACCCATGATGAGTCATATTTTTCACCTCTGTAGAAAGGTGATGAAATACACAATGAGCCATATGTTTTAATATACAGTCAATGTGTAGGTTTGTTTTGTAAAACTATACTTATATGGTACAGGGGAGGGATTTTTTTTGAGGGGGAGAAAGTCAATGGGAATGAGGGGAAGAAAAAGATTATGATAGTAATACCAAAGAAAAAGAAAGAAAAAACATCAGCAAAACATTATAAAATTCACAGAAAAGGCTATAAAAAAGCTCAGAGTTAAATTGGCTAGTAGGAAAGGTTTGGAACTATAGTGTGGAATTTTTTACATACTTTAAAAAAAATTAGGCCCAGATGAACTCACAAGTTAATTCTATCAAACATCTAAAACAATTGACGCCTATATATTGTAAATTTTCCAGAAACAGAAAGCACCATAAATAATTCATTCCCTGATATGAATATGGTTGTGATATCTAAACCAAGGAAAGACAAAGCAGTGAAAGAAAATTACAGGTTAGATTTTCCGAACCATTTCCCATCACCACCACCTTCATCTTTTTATTTTTTTATTCTTTGATATAAGAGATTACTCTCTAGGGAGGGAAGCAGTAAAGAATAATAGCTCCTAGAGCGAGGGTCCTCCCTTAACCTTTCCAACATTGTTATTTTCCTTTTTTTGTCATCTTTGCCAATTGAAAGGATATAAGGTAGAATCTCAGAGGTGTTTCACTTATTACTATCAAATTGGAGCATTTTCCTTGTTTGTTGATAATTCATATTTCTTAAGAACTGTCTCTTCATATTCTTTAACTATTTATTCATTTGGAAATTTTTGTTAAAATTTTGTTTTAAAAGCGTGTTCTTGAGTTGGAGCTCTTGAGTTTATAAAATATGGTATTACAAGATTTGTAAAACATATCTGACAAAGTTTGTCCTATAAAAACCAAAGGAAATTGACACAACTTGATAAGATTAAGAGGTGTTTCCCAATACCTATCATCAAGGGACTTGAAGTTTTCAAAAGAAGTACAATCTTTCAACAACAACAAAATATAGTGCTCAAACTCATTTGTAAAGGGAAAATTGAAAATTTAAAAGACCTCTGACTTCATCAAGTTGGAGAAAAAAAGTCATCGCTGGCAGAGATTTGTTAGAACAGGCATATTAATTTGCTTCTAGGGGAGCTTTGAATTGGTTAAAACATTTTGGAAAATAATATGGAATTACGCAAAATATTACAAAATTGTTCATAACTTTTGACCCAGATTTCTTTCTGTTGGGATAGTCCACAAAAGTTGACAAGAAAAGTCCTATTACCATGAAAATATTAGTAGCAACATTTTTTCTTATAGCAAACAGTTAGAAAGAAACTATATGCCCAATGACAGGTGAGTGGCTAAATTAATTGTGGTACATTAATGTAGTTGGATTTTCCTAAGTGATAAAAAATGATAGATATGAAGATTCAGAGAAATATGGGAAGACCTTGCATAAAGGGATGTGAAATGAACAAAACAGAAACCAAAGGATAATATATGTAATTACCACAATTATAGAAATGAACACAACTTTAAACTGCAACAAAACTTAAATAAAAATAATGGATACTGTTGTTGGCAACTTATATAACACATTATCTTTTGATTGAACAAAATCTAGTAAAGTTCAAAATTGGATTGATAATTAATTACTCTTTTATATTATTTTGTTTAACTATTTTGGGTGTCTTTCCATTGGGAACATTTGAATTCTAAGTGAGCTGTGGGTTTTGTATGATGTTTTAAAATTAAAGAATCAAAGAAAAAATTAGTAGCCAACTAAGGTGTGGTAGGTAATGGTCAAATGAATATTAAAGTCAATGAGAGGCAAGCAGGATTATAAAAGTATGAAGCAATGAAGGAAGTGTTCCTAGAGACCCTGGCACTTGAGCTGGGCTTCATGAGAGACATAAGGTAAAGAGATGCTGTATGTGTTCTTTTCCTAGGAGGGCAACTGACAAAGGAAAACTAACGTGAAGCAAGATTTCATTGATTTGGGTAACTCTTGCCACTGATGTAGATTCACAACTCCTTTCTAACATCTTAGACAATTTTCTGGGACATGGAAAAATAAAGTCACTTACTATGATCATAAAACTAGTACATATTGGAAGCAGGATTTGAACTTATGTATTCTTCACTTCATGGACACCCCTGTATCCAGTATGCACGTTCTGTTAAAAAAAAAAACCACCTTCATTGATGAGAAAGATATTTAGATATTAAAACACACTTCAAAAGAGGTGGAATTTCTGATTCCTTGGGGTTTTTAAAAGGTCTTGTAAATTTATGATTAGTTCTGCTTGATTGAAAGGACTGGAACAGATGACTACTCTTCCTTTTTAGAGCAGCATTACACTTCATCCATCCAGAAGAGGAACCTAAAGTTTAATCCAATTGCTTCCCCCCAACCCCCCACTCCTGTTTGGCACACCCAGTTGCCTGAGTGCTTGAAAGAGGAAACTGTTTAAAATAAATTCTTCATTGGTAAGCAAATAGGGTACATACAGGAGACATTCCTGGATGTGTTTGAACATTTTCAGTGTTTTTTACTAAAAATAAGCACACTTCCTTAGAGAAGGGAACACACTTTTGTGCAATTGCAGAGCATAGTTGAGGTTAGTAGATTGTCCCCAAGGGGTTATGTGGTTTATAATACAAGAGGGGCACTGTGGAGTTGACATGACTGGCATGAGTAAAAAAAAAAAATCCACACTCAAGCAAAATTACATGGTTTTTACCAGATAAAGATGTTTAATCATTCTCTGAAATTTGGAAGACTGATTTTCTATGGAAACACAGATAAATATTTTGCAATCCAGATCTTTATATATTAAGGTTTGATAGAAAAAAGCTCAAAGTATTTAGAAAGAATTCTTTTGAAAAAGTTATAAGAGTAATTTTGAGTTATATTAATATCTAACTAGAGAGTAAATAACTCTTTACATCATAGAGTGTCAGAACTGGAAGAGAAATTGGAGGTTATCTTAAGTCCAACCTCTCACATAGAAGAGAAAACTAAGATGAAGAGAGATTAAGTGACGTGTCCAGGGTCATATAACAAGGAAGTAGGAGAGTGGAAACTTGACTCAGCCTGTCTGATTGCCAGTCCAATGTTTGTTCCAGTTAGTCATACTTTCCCAAAAAATCTGCTCTCAGAAATTCCAGAGTTATTTCGGGGTCTCTGTCATGAGAAATCTATACATTTATTTGTTCAAAATATTTATTAAACAACTATAATACTTATGAAGCAATTAAGAGCCACTCTGCTTTGAGAAATAAGCTATAGGTCATGTGCTCCAAGAGCTAGAGAGACAGTATGTCATAGGGGAAAGGTCTTGAACTAAGAAGCTCTAAGTTCAGGTCCTGGTGCTGCCACATCAGACATATTGCATAACTTCTCTCTACTTCAGCTTGTCCATCTATAGAATGAGGATAATAACACTATCAATCTGCCTGACAGGGTTTTGTGTGTATACGAAGATCAAATGAGATATAACGTATGTGAAAGCACTTTGACAGGTTACAAAGTGCTATCTAAACACAGGGCAATGTTAATACAAATAACAATAAAGAACAAAAAAGGATACAAGTCAATAAACAAACTCCTAAGTTTTATGGGAGATCCCTAAGAAATACATAATTGTCTGGAGGTAGTAATTACTTTTAGCTGACTTAAAGCGATCCCTTTCAGCCCTCAAACCCTGTGGTTTTATGACAAAGAGGTTTTTCTCAATGACGTATGCCAACACATGCACTTGGAGCTACATGAAGCATAACATGCAACTAGTTTTTGACCAAAGAGCTTATGGAGCTAAGTCATAGATGTAAATAGGAGAAGATTGGGTCTTTGCCCCAAGACTTCAAAATTTAGAGAATCCTGCTTGTACTTGAATCTCTTCTGAAGCATAGAAACAACTGAAGTTATCACCTAGTAAGCAAGAATTTTATAGGAAACTATGAATAGGAATTAAATACAATTTATCTTGATTCTCTTTCCTATAGTTCCTCCTCATGGCAATAATATAGTCCTGAACTAGGTTGGTAGCAATGGGAATAGAAAGGAATGGAGAGTTGCCAGTGATACTTGAAAAGAAGAATCGACAAAATTCAACAAATTTTGTTAAATGCTTGCTGAATGTCTACTATGTGCAAAGGAGCTAAATGCTAAGGGGATTGCAAAGACTAAGTCAAGTTTCAAACCCTCAGGGAACTCATAGTTACATAAGGAACATTGGTGACTGATTAGATAGGGTGGAGGGGACACACACACTGAAGAAAAAAAATGATACTCAACTAAAGGCTCAAAATTCCATTAACTTAGACCATTTCCTACTGTTCTCTTTACTACTGAGTGAATTCTAGAAAGCATACATTTATGCAGATGCGTATTCTATGACTCTAATGAATTTTTGATGTAATCAACATGGATATTCTATCTAATTATGTAGATCACAATCTATATTACGTGACTCTTGCTAGTTAATCAATAAACATTTCTTAAGCACCTACCATGTGCCAGGAATAATGCTAAGTGCTAGGGATATAAGAAAGTTAAAAGACAATCTCTACTTTCCATTAGCTCATAGTCTAATGGGTAAAGTTTTATTGAATGGTGACTGAAGGAGTGGATTGGAAGTGGTAAGGCCAAGACCATACAATGGAATGACAAGAGGCCTAGCCAACAGCTACGGTAAGTCATGGGCAATTGCTGGGAAACAGTCAAGAACTCAGGTAGGACAGTTTTTCCAGCCTCAACCAAAGGCACTGAAGCCTTCCTTACTTTGGACTGTTTTGTGGGAATTTGTTTCCTTCCCCATTCTTGTGTGAATGGTAAATTTATATATATATATATATATATATGTGTTTGTGTGTGTGTGTGTGTGTGTGTGTATGGAGGCTGAGTGTGATCCTATTTATCTATGTTATTTTATATATTTCCTAAAAAGGATGCACCTGAATGCTGGGGACATTCCTTGCAATCTCTTGTCATTGGAAAGGTCAAATGGAAAACATTGACTGTCCATTGTTTATTGCTTTTTGTAGTGTAACCAGGTCATCTTTTTTAAAATTGTAATTTCTTTTTTTTTTTTTAAAGCAATTGGGGTTAAGTAACTTGCTCAAGGTCACACGGCCAGTCATTGTTTATGCGTGGGTGCTCATTTTCTGAGGCCGGATCTGATCTTGGGTCATCCCAACTCCGAGGCCGGCGCTCTTACTCACTGCGCCACCTAGCCGCCCCTTTAGGGCAATTGGGGTTAAGTAACTTGCCCAAGGTTACATGGCTAGGTTTTTGTTTGTATGAATTAAGTGTCGGAGGCCTGCTCTGAACTCAGGTCCTTCTGATTCCAGGGCCAGCGCTCTATTCACTGCGCCACCTAGCCGCCCCAAAATTGTAATTTCTTTGATGACATATTTTGTACCACTTTTGCCCAAGTCCTTGTTTATATTGTATTGCAGCCTGCTGGCTCTTACCTACCTTAAACCTCTGCATTGCTCTTTAAGTGATCTTCCACTTTAATTCTTTAGAGATTGTAATATTCCATAACTTAGAGTAGCCCCCCTTCCATTTCTGCTGTTACAGTGGCAGAGTAAAAGAAAAGGAAGGAGAGGGAGCTCAGAATCATATAGCTATTAGACATTAACTGGAGATACAAACATAAAATTAGCTGTTGATACTCTAGATATGAACTATTATGACCTAGTGGGCATATTACTGGAGGAACTGATTCATTGCTTTCTCTGTAATGAAAGTAGAATTCAAAAGGAATTGGCAATTAAATATCAAGAGAGCTTACAGATTTCCTTGTGGTTGGAAAAAAAGAAACTGGTTTTTATCATATATCCAAAGGCAACAAGAACCGTCATTTTATGGGACCTTTGCTATCTCATATTTCAATGTTAATGATAAGGATTTGTAAAAAGACCACTATGTTATTTTTTTTCCTTTTTTTTTCGAGTGAAAGAGAAAACTGTTTACTTATTTTTTTTTATTATTTTTTTAATTAAACAAATGCTTTATTAACTTCTGGTTTACATCATTCATTTCCACCAGATTATGAGTTACATTTTTCCCCCATTTTTTCCCTACCCACCACCCCAGAATAGCAGTCCCACTAGATATCCCCTCATCCAATCTGCTCTCTCCCATATCTTCTCCCATACCCCCTTCGACTTTGCCATTAGGGCAAGGTGAATCTTTGAGCCCCACTGCCTGGACATCTTATGAAACATTTAATTTTAAAACTTTGATTTTCAGATCCATTCCCCTTCTCCCTTGTCACCCACTCCCTCTGAGAAGATAAGCAATTCAATATGTGTTGTACATGTATATCTATGCAAAACATTACCATAGTAGATATATTGTAAAAGACTGCTTATATTTCCCTCCCACCTGTCTCACCTCCCATCTGGTCCATTCCCTACTTTGATCCTGTCCCTCTTTGATAGTGGGTACTTCTAACCTCCCCTCTCCCCAGAATGCCCTCCCCTCCATCATCCCCCCTCTCATCCCCCTTTCTCCTACTCAGGAGAGTGAGTGAGGGTAAGATATTCCATTTAGTATGTATGTGATTTTCTCCTTGAGCCAACTTCAATGAGAATATGCTTTTGCCTTTTTGCCTTCCTGTTCTTCCCCTCCCCTGCAACTACTTCCCCTTGCCTCTTCTACATGAGATAGTTTGCCCTACCCTGGCTCTCTCCATCTCCTCTTGCCACTTTCCTCTCTCACCTCTTGACTTCACCCCTTAAGAATCATCCCTTCCTTGGGGTGGCTAGGTGGCGCAGCGAGCAGAGAGCCAGCCCCAGAGCCAGAAGGACCAGAGCTCGGATCCAGCCCCAGACACCCAACACACAAACAAAAACCCAGCCATGTGAACCTGGGCAAGTCACCCAACCCCAATTGCCCTCCAAAAAAAATAATAATCATCCCTTCCTATCAAATTCAACCTGTGCCCTCTATCCATGTATACCTGTGAACATCTGCCATGTACCCTTCTTCAATTATTTTCATAATGAGAAAGGTTTCATCAAACACAGTTATTGTTTTTCCATGTAGGACTGTAAATAGTCCAACTTTGATAAGTTCCTTTTGATTTCTTTTCCTTGATTACCTTCTCAAGCATCTCTTGCTTCTTGTGTCTGAATGTCAAATTTTCTATTCAACTCTGGTTTTTTCACCAAGAATTCTTGAAAGTCCTCTATTCCACTGAATGACCATATTTTCCCCTGAAACAGGATACTCAGTTTTGCTGGGTAGGTGACCCTTGGGTTCATTCCCAGCTCTTTTGCCCTCTGGAATATCATATTCCATGCCCTTCTATCCCTCAGTGTAGAAGCTGCCAGGTCCTGGGCTATTCTGATTGTGTTTCCACAATATTGAAATTGTTTCTTCCTGGCTGCTTGTAGTATTTTCTCCTTGATATGGGGATTCTGGAACCTGGCTATAATATTCCTGGGAGTTTTCTTTTTGGGATCTTTTTCAGGAGGTGATCGGTGGATTCTTTCAACCTCTATTTTGCCCTCTGGATCTAAAACATCAGGGCAGTTTTCCTTGAGAATTTCTTGAAGGGTGATTTCTAGGTTCTTTCTTTGATCATGGCTTTCAGGTAGTCCAATAATTTTTAAATTGTCTCTCCTGGATCTATTTTCCAGGTCAGTGGTTTTTCCCATGAGATATTGCACATTGCCTTCTATTCTTTCATTTGTTTGGATCTGCTTAACAGCATCTTGATTTCTCATAAAGTCACTAGCTTCCATTTCTCCCAGTCTAACTCTGAAGGAATGAATCTCCTCAGTGAACTTTTGAGATTCTTTTTCCATCTGGCAAATTCGACTTTTTAAGGCATTCTTCTCCTCATTGCCCTTTTGGGCCTCCTTTGCCATTTGAGTTAGTCCATTTTTTAAGGTGTTGTTTTCCTCAGTCAGGCTGTTGACCCTCATTTCATACTTTTCCTGCATCCTTTTCATTTCTCTTCCAAATTTTTCCTCCACTTTTCTTATTTGATTTTTAAAGTCCTTCTTAAGGTCCTCTATGGCCT